>CM064517.1:6967986-7421022 GCA_032716605.1 Paralithodes platypus
TCCTAACATAGTTTCATTATTTGCATTGGGGGTTATTGGTGTTAACTCAGCCAGCTCCAGGGTCGGCCATTACCCGACTGCCTACTGTTGCTATGTACAGCCCCAGGGTTGGCTGTTGGCCGAAGGGGAAGGATATTCTCGCCTTATTTCAATAGTTTAATGCCTCCCAAAAGGTTCATAGGAGTCTCAAATGTGTACACATGGTTGCTTACGATGTGGGGCTAAGTTGGCAGCCAACAAAACCCACCCTGGGCCACCCCATCGTACTTAAATTTGAAGAAAACAGAAAAGAAAAAAAAACGAAAAAAAAAGGCAAATATGAAAAATGCCTGGCATGGGTGTTACATTAATTTAGTTTTTAGGATGGGGCTCAATGGGTTAAGAACGATATTAGTTAAGATTGTTGTGACATATACTGTATACTTCACTTTCTGTTAATCCCATTACTCCTCTGGGATCACAAAATAGATATGTTTGTGCTATTTTTGACTAAGCAATTCGAAATTAGGTTACTTTTCATAAGGACTCAATGTCTATATATTGATAAAAATAAAAATATAACACATCTCTCACTCTCTCTCTCATCCCCTTTTCATCTTTCATCTTCCCTAATACTTTATCTTTCTTGCCACCTCGCCTTCCCTGTCATGATAGGAGAGGTTTTGTGGCTTCCTTCTCTCCAGATCCTCCCAACTTCCCTCCTCCTCCCTATATCCTCCCTCTTCCCTTCCTCCTCCCTCCTCCTTCCCAACTTCATTCCTCCCTTCCTCCTCCCTTCCTCCTCCCTGTGTCTTCGTTTTCTCCTTGTATTTATCATTTACGCTCGCTTTAGTATACTATCTTCCATATTTCTTCCATTCTCCTAGTTTTGTATCCTTTTCTTCTTTCCATTCTCTCAATCTCTGTTGTCTTTTTCGTTCTCTACATTGTCCTAAATCCCTTCCTTCTTCATTATGTTTGTTCTTTCCAATTCTTGTTTTTTATTCATTACCTTCCATTTCACCTGCATCTTATGTGTAATGTCTTATACTCTTTATTTTTGTCTTCGATCAATCTCTGCTCTCTTCTTTCTCTCAACTGCTTCTCTCCCTTCCTACTGTATCATCACCCTTTCCTCTCTCTTCTTTATCGGTTTTGTTTTTATTCCTCCATCATAATTTTTCTTATACATGTTAATTCATTTTAGCTTGTCTTCTATTGAGTGTCACTCCTCCCTTTGTGTTTTATCCTTTCCCTGTCTACTCTGTGTCTTATATCCACACCGTCCAAGCTTTCCTCCTCGCTTCCTCTTTTTTCAAAACCTTCATTATTTCAATTCCTTTAAGGGGGAAGGGTTTTATTTGTGTGTTGGTTGATTAGTTCATATAGTTATTATATATTTGTGTGTTGGTTGATTAGTTCATATAGTTATTATATATTTGTGTGTTGGTTGATTAGTTCATATTATATATTTGTGTGTTGGTTGATTAGTTCATATAGTTATTATATATTTGTGTGTTGGTTGATTAGTTCATATAGTTATTATATGTTTTCTAGTTTCCTCGCTAGACCACCATCAAACTTACCAAAAATAAAATCCATTAGATCCCCCTTCTAGATTAAATTGTAAATTTTTCGACCGAAAAATGTCCCGGCCGAAGGCCGTTTCTTCCAAAATTACAGACTCCCTGTCGTTCGCCAGGACAAATATCGAAACCTAAATAGCACGAAAGGTCTTGATATTGACAAAGAGGCGTAAGGTCTTAACATGGACAAACTAATGGGGCAAATATCTTAAAATCTGAAAACTAATGGGGCTAAACATGAGGGAGAAGGGGGGCCAGTATAAAGACCCATCTTCCCTTAATCATCAGGTTTTCTGTGTCACGCTCTTTCCATTTCCTTTTTTGTTTATGTTTCCCTTCTCCATTTGTTTTCCTTGCTCCTGTATGTTATTTGTTTTCCTTGTTCCTGTATGTTATTTGTTTTCCTTGTTCCTGTATGTTATTTGTTTTCCTTGTTCCTGTATGTTATTTGTTTTCCTTGTTCCTGTATGTTATTTGTTTTCCTTGTTCCTGTATGTTATTTGTTTTCCTTGCTCCTGTATGTTATTTGTTTTCCTTGCTCCTGTATGTTATTTGTTTTCCTTGTTCCTGTATCTTATTTGTTTTCCTTGTTCCTAAATGTTATTTGTTTTCCTTGTTCCTGTATGTTATTTCCCTTTTCTCTTCTTCCTTATTCATTGTCCTTTCTTGCTGTTTCCTCCATTCCTATCATCTTATCCTCTTTGTTTTCCCTTCTTTTAGTGTCTCTTGTTTTGCCTGTGTTTCCCGTGTTCGTTTCTCCATACTGCGCCAATTGCTCTTCCTCTCTTCCTCTTTATTCATTCTCTTATCTTCTTCATCTTTTACTCATGCTTTTCATTCTTTTTCTTTGTATCCCCCATTATTTTGTTTCTCCTCATAATTGTTCATCGCTGTTCAATTTCTGTTCTTGCTGTTCTTGTTCTTTTTTCTACCTCTCTTTCGTCCCCAATCACTATCTCAAATTCCGTCCATAATTCGACTGTTTTCAGTATATATATATATATATATATATATATATATATATATATATGTATATATATATATATATATATATATATATGTGTGTGTGTGTGTGTGTGTGTGTGTGTGTGTGTGTGTGCTCCTTTCAGCATTTCCTTCATCTATTTTGTCTAATTGTCTTTCGTCTTCCCTTTATGATTATTACCTATTCTTATTTCTTAATTTACATGTTTTTTCTCGATCTTCAGTGTTTCATCTTCTTAACTAATCTTACAATTATAATTCAGTCAAACTAATAACATAACAAAGTTTATTAATATTAATCGGGAAACAAATGGAATGTTCAGGTAAAACACAGAAAGAGTTGTACCACCACAAATATAATACAACGCCAGAAATTCCTCACAGCGGAAACGGTATGTATAGAGGGCCTCGCTGTATAGAGGGCCTCGCTGTATAGAGGGCCTCGCTGTATAGAGGGCCTCGCTGTATAGAGGGCCTCGCTGTATAGAGGGCCTCGCTGTATAGAGGGCCTCGCTGTATAGAGGGCCTCGCTGTATAGAGGGCCTCGCTGTATAGAGGGCCTCGCTGTATAGAGGGCCTCGCTGTATAGAGGGCCTCGCTGTATAGAGGGCCTCGCTGTATAGAGGGCCTCGCTGTATAGAGGGCCTCGCTGTATATATTATGGGAAATATTCATAGCGACACAGTGCTAGAACAAGGAGATATGTATATTATTCAAAGGGACATTGATGCCATATGAATTTCCAAATACTTTGAACCGACCGGAAGGAGATGGATCTAAGGTTTCAATATATATTTTGCAGCAACATCACAAACACATTGGAAGTCATACAAAAACACAACAAGAATACAACGCCATTGATGTATCGCCAGTCCCGCACAGATGCCGTGTGTTCACCTGGTGTTATTTATCTCATCCAGTAGAAATTAAATATGACTATACCCTGTTCCATATAGGTAGGTCAGTAATCTTGAACCTTAACCTCTGTAACTCAAAATGGGCTAAAGCGAATGGACACCTATTCCCTGGCTGACCCTTCCCAAATGGTAGAAATATTAGCTTAAGGGGGGTGACCTGCTTCTTTTTTCTCTCCTTTTCTCTCTTTCTCATTTGTGTGTCCATTCGGTCCCATTCAGTCTACTGTTTTAAGACGTTTATCCCCATCCATGTGTCAGTTTTTGACTGGTGAGCGGTAGCGAGCCAGCATATTTTGTCCGGTATATGTTTTTGACAGCAGGCTAAATTTATACACTTTTCGATAGAAAAATGTCTCCGGCGAAGTCGGATTTCTTCTTATAATGCTGGCTCGCTATCGCTCGCCAGGAAGAAATCGACACCTAGATGGAGGTAAACGTCTTAAAATAGTTGGCTGAATGGGGCCAAAGAAAGAAAGAAAGGGAGAGAAATACAAAACAAATCAGGTGACCCCCGTTAAGTACTCTAGTGGTTTGTGCGTTACAGAGGTTAATGTTCAAGAGGTTTGGCCCACTTACTTGGAACAGGGTATACTGTCCTCCTCCCTTCTTCAGGCTTCATTATCTTTGCTTTCCATTTCTAATTATCAGTGTTCTTTTTCATGTTCTTGCCTTATCACTTAATTTGCATACACAAATAGAAGCGGGTTTGATTGCATTATTTGGAGAGAATAATAGTGCTGAATGTGTGATGTCACTATTTCTAGACTCTAGAATAAGAAAGGCGTTCATTATCGTGAGAATATGAAATTAATAGGGATTGCGTCTTTCTGTTAAATAATTTGAGGGCGAGAGAAAGAGAGAGAGGGAATGTACGTTCGTGTATGTATTCCGTGTGTGGTCATTATTTCAAATACTAATATCCATAAATATATTCTGACAACATCTGAATTACATTTATGGAAGAATTTCATAACTTGCATACATTTACCCTCAGTGTATTTACCGATAACAACGCAAGTGAGCCATGGAACACTGCTAGAAGGAATTTGCCTTCAAAAATTGTTGCACAAAATACTTTTGTCATTTCCAACTTTATCAACCTGAAATAGTCTATCATTAATATACAGTATATCCCAATACCAACACTAAAGAGACACGAAACAGCAGTCTGCAGATGCCAACGCAAACAAGTCATAAATCACTGTTAGAATTAACTTGCCGTTCAAACATTGTTGCAAAATATACCTCTTGTGATTCCACCTTGGCCAAATGTTCCGTGAACCTAATCAGCACAGGATGAATGAAAACCTCCCGACATATACCAGAATCTTAACCGGGTGGGTAAATATGAGAATTGATAATTGTCTTGGTTGGGTGGTCTGAAAGGTAATGACTTGTGCTCTTGGCTATAAACGCCAATCATTGTCAGTTCTAGAATCCCGCGATGTAGATGAATGAATATGAATCTTAAATGGTAATCAGGTTACGTTATTTTGTTTATAAATTAATACATAGGGTACCTTATAACATCATTAGAAGGGGCTTTACAATTTGTTTGAAGTATATAAATCAGTTTTTGAATATATATATATATATATATATATATATATATATATATATATATATAATAAAATGATGAAAGTCTAAAGGTATATGCTGGGAGTGTAAATTCCTTTTAAGCAAAAGAGTAAGGCAGGGAAATTCAAATTCAATTTGGGAAACAATATCCTGGTGCATAGTTTGTGAAGCACTTGAAATTATAGGAAGATACACTACAACTCATATTGTTTTAAGGATAAGTGATATAATATTCACTCTTATGCTAGATAACTAGACATAATAGGGGTGAAAGTATGTTCAAAGTGTTGTGCCGCCCATTGTCCGTACCGATATAAGATATAAGAAAGACGTAACACTGGTGAGTGCTAATAAACTGTAGTAAGTTTGATGGGGGCTGTTGAGGAGTAAAGCCTTAGATTCAACCTTATTAAAATTAAACTGTAAGTGGCTACTTCGCATATGTAGATGATTAGCATTTAATTTAATAATTCATTAAGCAAATTTGGCAGAAGATTGGTGGAAGCATCAGATTATATACCAGGTTTGGTAAAAACAAGAATGAATTTGTTGCTCTCTTGAATCGTTCGACAAATATGTACATAAGCACTTTGCTATGCAAAGCAATGTTTGTTAGTTCCTGAATATCCCAGTTAATCCGAATATAGTATAACTTAATCTATGGATGAATGAGGGTCACAATTATTATTAAATTTTGTGACGAAGAAGAGGTTCGAAGTCGATTGTACACACTATTGATCTGGGAAGAAGATTTATAAAGGAAAAAATAATGATTATTCCAGGAAATATAGCTAAAATAGATGCTCGAGGATGATAATGCTGAGAAGGTAAATTACTTAATCTGAACACCATTGTATACTTATATTTAGCTTAGCTGACGACAAGTTGCCAAGTCCCTAATTCGAGATAATTTACAGGTACGAAAATATTTTACAATATGACTTCATCCTGTTAGTTAAGTAAGTAAAGTTGGAAATGTCATAGCATACATACCGGTAGTATAGAATTGTGTAGAGTTGTGAAATAGTTTTTGTAATGTAGGATGAGTTGGATATAGTAAAACTATAGAAATAGAAATAGAAAAACACAGCAAATAACACCAAGAGAGAGAGAAAGAGAGAGAGAGACAGAGAGAGAGAGAGAGAGAGATAACTGTTTAAACGACCGACTCCTAAGCACTAAAACGAGTCAATATGTTTAAGTGAAGATCTGTAGCTAACCGCTTTGTAGTTACTCATAGAAATTCAAGTACTTTTGATATTATTTATCAAAGAATTACAATTAATAGATACTAACTGAGGTCAAAAGGTGTTTATATCAATAAAACATTTATTCATAGCAAATTACTATAAAATTAATTTCATACATAACTATTTCGCTATGGTTGTATTTCTACAATAATACAAATATTAAATATAACAAAGAATAAGAATATTATTTATATTCTGAGTTACTTTATACCAGAATATGTCCTGATAATACTTGATTGGAAAACAGGTTTTTGGTAGAAAGCATAATTCGTTTAGTAATAAGTGTTTTTGTCTGTCTACATTTATTTGTTTATTTTATTTTTTATTTTTTTTGGGGGGCTTTTATGGACTTGGAAAAAGCGTATGATCGTGTGGACCGTGAAACAATGTGGAAGGTGTTAAGGATTTATGAAATAGGAGGACATTTGTTAGAAGCAGTTAAGAGTTTTTTATGAAGGGAGCAGAGCATGTGTGAGAGTAGGACATGGTGAGTTGAGTGAATGGTTTTAGGTAAAGGTAGGTTTGCGACAGGGTTGTGTAATGTCACTATGGCTGTTTAATATGTTTATGGATGGTGTGGTGAGGGAGGTGAAAAGGAGAACTATGGGAAGAGGATTGGGTTTAGTAGGAAAGAATGATAGAGATTGGGAGTTGAATCAGTTGCTGTTCGCTGATGACACAGCATTGGTGGCGGATTCTGATGAGAAACTGCAGCGGGTAGTCAAAGAGTTTGGCGTGGTTTGTGGAAGGAGGAAACTGAAGGTGAACGTCAATAAAAGTAAAGTAATGGTGTGTAATAGGGGAGAGCATAGGGTGAATCTAGATGTGAGGCTGGATGGGGAAATATTGGAACAAGTAGAGTGTTTTAAATATCTAGGAGGAACAATAAGCAGGAGTGGAGGTATGGAAGTGGAGGTAAAACAGAGAGTGTGTGAAGGAAGGAAGGTTTTCGGAGCAATGGGAAGTATGTGGAAGACGAGAAATCTCGGAGTGAAAGTAAAAAGTGCACTGTATCAAGGAATTGTTGTGCCAACAGTGATGTATGGGGCTGAGACATGGGCTCTGAAGAAAAAGGAGAAAAGAGGGCTGGATGTGATGGAGATGAGCTGCTTGAGGAGTATGTGTGGAGTTACTCGTAGAGACAGATTGAGGAATGAAGAGATACGTAGGAGAGTGGGGCAGCAGGAACATTTGTCAGCCAGAGTGGACAGAAGGGTGCTGAGCTGGTATGGTCATGTTGAACGAATGGGAGATGAAAGGCTTACAAAGAGAATATGTGAGTCAGGTACAAGGGGAGATAGAAGGGCAGGAAGACCCCCATTGAGATGGAGAGACTGTGTAAGAAAGGCTTTGGATGATAGAGGAATGACTATAGATCAGGCAGGGGAAGTGGTGGTGGACAGGAGTGAATGGAGAATGCTTGTGAATAGTTGAGTGAACACGTGGTCATTTGGAGTAAGGGGTCGGGCGCAAGTTGGACTAGATAATAGTCCATCAGGCGCCTGGCCCGGGGAGACGATTAATATGAAGGGTGTGCCTGGAAGTGTGGTGGGAGGGCGTGTGGCTTTGGCTCCGCTGCATGTCTGCCTGCCGAGATCGGAACCTCTCCAGGTGGTCAGGGGCCGGGGGAGTGCTGGAGCGACCTTGGTAACCCTGGTCTCTGGGTCTTCTCCTGGGTGACCTGGATGTGTGAGAGTTTGTGTTTTTTATCTGTGTTTATTTTTTGTTTTATGTTGTTTTTGTGTTTTCCCTGTTCTTGCTCTGTCTTGAGTCGGCTACCCCCAAAATGGGGATTGGGCCTGAGCATATAGATAGATAGATAGATTTTTTTATTACAAAGGAAACACCGCTAAATTCTGCTTTTGGTATGCATTTTGGCTAATTTATTTGTGGCGGATGTATTATATTTGTTTCTTGTTGAATTATTTTGTTTTCTTTTCCATAAAAAGCCTACACATTTGTATGTTGTATTTTAATGTTTTGTTTTGTCTTTTCCATAAAACGCCTACACAGTTGTATGCTGTATGTAAATCTAGTATGCACATGCAGGTGTTTGTGTAGAAAAAAGGCTTCATATAATTAGCATTATACGGTTTGTTGTTTAACAGTGAATACAAAAAACACATATATAGAGATCATTCACATAATAATAATACATTTAACCCTTCTGTACCGGCGACGTCTTTTTCATTTTATTCTTGCTATACTTAGAGGATTTTGTACAGTTTAAGAAGGATCTGTGGCAACAAAAAACGGTTGAGTGAGACAGTTCGAAGCCTGCTAATAGCTGGAGCCCCTTTTGAACCTGAATAAAATCGTCTAATAATATCCAGAATATAGTTAAAAGTACAGCACCGGTACAGAAGGGGTTAACGGTATATAAACACATACTATCACAGCTACTTCACCACTGTTTGTTTATGTAATCATAGTATAATTTTGTGCAGTTTAAATTTCTGGAATACTCATAAAGAAATAATTTAATGCATTCATGCATTCATATACAGGTATGTTTCCTATTGTTATGGAATATGCAACACATGCTAACGGGTTGCGTATTTTGAGCACTGGTTTCGTTTTAACATTACACTGGAATATGGAACCTCCCTATCTCTCACTCTCGCTCATACTTTTACTTCTCTCTCTCTCTCTCTCTCTCTCTCTCTCTCTCTCTCTCTCTCTCTCTCTCTCTCTCTCTCTCTCTCTCTCTCTCTCTCTCTCTCTCTCTCTCTCTCTCTCTCTCTCTCTCTCTCTCTCTCTCTCTCTCTCTCTCTCTCTCTCTCTCTCTTGGGCCCAAATTTGGCAAATGAGTTTCAATGCGGATAAATGTAAAGTACTACATATCGGATACCTAAATGAGAAAGCAAACTATTCGATGAATGGCACTCAGCTTAAGAATGTAAACAGAGAAACCGATCTGGGAGTAACAATATCGAGTAACCTAAAACCGAGTAAACAATGTTCAGAAGTTGTTAAGAAGGCAAACAAAATAATTGGCTTTATAGGCAGGTCATTTGAGCATAAATCCAAAGACGTTATCCTAACCCTTTACAATTCCTTAGTCCGCCCTCTTCTGGAATACTGGGTTCAATGCTGGTGCCCTTATTACCAAAAAGACATAAACAAGCTAGAACGAGTTCAACGTAGAGTTACCAAAATGATACCTAGCCTAAAGAACAAACCATACGAAGAGCGTCTTAGATAATTAATTATATTTCCTTTAACCCAGCGCAGATTAAGAGGTGAATTAATTCAAGTGTTCAAAATCATCAAAGGCATCGACAATATGAACTGTAGTAAGTACTTCACTATCAACCAATCTAATTACACGCGGGGAAACGGTTGCAAAATTATTGGTAAATCTTTTAACTCGCACGAATCTAAGAATTTCTTCTTCAATCGAGTTGTCAACTTGTGGAATGGGCTTCCCCGAGACGTTATAGACTGCAGCACCGTTGATTCATTTAAACTCCGCCTAGACAAATATCTCGCATCAAACCCGCGACTGTAACAGCGACCATCGTACGATAACTTTCACTTTAAACGTTACTAGTAACGAACCAAATAGTACCATCGAAAAAGTCCCTAATTTCAAGAAAGCAAACTTTCATAAACTTAGAGCTATGTTTAAAGAAACTAACTGGAGCTTTTTAATTAACAATAACGACATAAATACATCTTGGAAGTTATTCGAAACCACTTACCTAAAAGCAGTGCAAGACTGCATACCATCGAAAATACGGCGTTCAGGCCATAATAATAAGCCCAAATGGTGGAATAAAGATATTTCAAACTGCCTGCTTGCTAAAAAATTTGCTAATGATAGATTAAAATCCTCACAAAATGACGAAGCACGGGTGAAATTTGTAGAGCTACGACGCAAAGCCAAAAAGTTAATTAAGCAAAGTAAAAAGACCCTAGAGTTACATATTGCGAATCAAAGTAAAACAAACCCGAAAGATTTCTATAGTTATATCAGAAAGAAAAAAGTAGTTACTTCAACTGTTGGACCGTTAGTCGATGAAAATGGAGAATACACCAAAGACGAAGTACAAATGAGTAATGCCCTCAATACCTTCTTTGCATCAGTTTTTACAACAGAAGACCTCAGTGATATCCCTACACCATCGCCGATTCAGATTGATAATTCAGATGTTCTAAGCAATATCACCGTTACAGAGAGAGAAGTATTGAATTGTTTAGATAAACTCAAGGTAAATAAAACGCCTGGACCTGATACAATCTCGCCTAGAGTTCTAAAGGAAGCTAAGGATGAGCTCTCCAAACCACTGACATTACTATTCAATAAATCCTTGCAGTCTGGAACTATGCCTGATCAGTGGAAGCTAGCCAACGTAACACCGATATTCAATAAAGGCAGCAAATCCCTACCCAGTAACTATCGTCCAATTAGCTTAACCTCAGTTGTATGTAAAATGCTAGAAACGGTCATAAGAGACAGACTCGTAAATCACTTAGAGGAAAATAACATACAGATACTCAACACGGCTTTCGTAAAAAACGTTCCTGTTTAACAAACCTCTTAGACTTCTTCCACGATATCCTCAACCTCTACGATGAGAGTAAAGCTGTAGATATTATATACCTTGATTTTCAAAAGGCCTTTGACAAAGTTCCCCACAAACGTTTACTGCTAAAACTAAAAGCGCATGGAATACAAGACGATGTGTTGAAATGGATAGAAAATTGGCTCAGCGACAGAAAGCAAAGAGTAGTCATAAACGGTAAGGCATCTAAATGGACCAATGTAAGTAGCGGGGTACCCCAGGGATCGGTACTAGGACCAATTCTCTTTCTAATTTACATCAACGACATAGATGAGGGTCTCACCTGTACAATCTCAAAATTTGCTGACGATACAAAAATTGCAAATAGCGTACTCTCAAAAGATCAAGTTGACGATATGCAACACAATCTAGATAAATTGTCACATTGGGCCCAAATTTGGCAAATGAGTTTCAATGCAGATAAATGTAAAGTACTACATATCGGATACCTAAATGAGAAAGCAAACTATTCGATGAATGGCACTCAGCTTAAGAATGTAAACAGAGAAACCGATCTGGGAGTAACAATATCGAGTAACCTAAAACCGAGTCAACAATGTTCAGAAGTTGTTAAGAAGGCAAACAAAATAATTGGCTTTATAGGCAGGTCATTTGAGTATAAATCCAAAGACGTTATCCTAACCCTTTACAATTCCTTAGTCCGTCCTCTTCTGGAATACTGCGTTCAATGCTGGTGCCCTTATTACCAAAAGGACATAAACAAGCTAGAACGAGTTCAACGTAGAGTTACCAAAATGATACCTAGCCTAAAGAACAAACCATACGAAGAGCATCTTAGAGAATTAAATCTATTTCCTTTAACCCATCGCAGATTAAGAGGTGACTTAATTCAAGTGTTCAAAATCATCAAAGGCATCGACAATATGAACTGTAGTAAGTACTTCACTATCGACCAATCTAATTACACGCGGGGAAACGGTTGCAAAATTATTGGTAAATCTTTGAACTCGCACGAATCTAAGAATTACTTCTTCAATCGAGTTGTCAACTTGTGGAATAGGCTTCCCCGAGAGACGTTATAGACTGCAGCACCGTTGATTCATTTTAATTCCGCCTAGACAAATATCTCGCATCAAACCCGCGACTGACTGCGTTTGTAAATGAATAACTTTATTTTATCCTCCCCTCAGTTACTAACGCATATGTCCCTACTAACTTCCTAGTCCTGAAACGGACATTAGTTCCAGGGCAGTAGTTCCCTTTCCAATGTTCCCTTACCCACTCTAAACCACTGTTTGGACACTTGATCCTCAGTGTTTTGGAGGAGAAGCAGCCTAGAAGGGTCACTAGATCTGTTGTTGCTTGATTTCCTTTGTACTCCTTTGTACTGACTGCGTTTGTAAATGAATAACTTTATTTTACCCTCCCCTCAGTTTCTAACCCATATGTCCCCTACTAACTTCCTAGTCCTGCCACGGACATTAGTTCCAGGGCAGTAGTTCCCTTTCCAATGTTCCCTTACCCACTCTAAACCACTGTTTGGCCACTTGATCCTCAGTGTTTTGGAGGACAAGCAGCCTAGAAGGGTCACTAGACCTATTGTTGCTTGATTTCCTTTGTACTCCTTTGTACTCTCTCTCTCTCTCTCTCCTCCTACTCCTGAAACAAACGCAACAACGCATGAAATAGGAAACTTTACCATAAGCAAATGTGAAGTGTTATGTAAGCTGAACAATTTAAATATTAATAAAACCCCTGGGCCGGAAAATATTCACCCAAGAATTCTGAAAAACGTGAAAGAACAAATAGCACAGTCCTTAACTAACACATTGAACTTGTCGCTCAATCAGGAAACCGTACCTAGTGATTGGAAAACTGCAAATATCACTCCAATATTTAAGAAAGGAAATAAAGCCCAAGCAAGTAATTATAGACCAATCAGTATAACGTCAATCATAAGAAACATTATGGAAACAATTCTGAGAGACAAGATAGTAGATTATCTGGAGTCAAACAAATTAATAAGAGAAAGCCAACATGGCTTTAGATCCAGTAAGTCATGCCTAACACATTTGATAGAATTGTGTAATAAACTATTTACACATAACGACTCTACTAAATCATTAGACATAATTTACTTAGATTTCCAAAAAGGCATTCGATAAGGTACCACATGGAAAATTATTGAAGAAATTGGAAATGTTGGGCATTAAAGGAAATATTCATGCCTGGATAAAAAGCTGGCTGACAAACATGAGGCAGAGAGTTGTGATAAATGGAGTAGAATTTGAGTGATAGCCTGTTTATACTGCAATCTGATTTAAATTAACTAGTAGAGTGGACGGAAAAATGGCAGATGCCATTCAATGTTGACAAATGCTAGGTCTTGCAATTAGGTAATAAAAACGAAAAATATGAATACAAGATTAAAGGTCAGCCAATCAAAACAAGTGCATTAGTTAAAGACTTGGGGGTTCTTATATCTGAAAACCTAAAGACCTTAGATCAATGTGCAGCAGCTGCGAATAAGGCCAATCGAGCATTGGGATATATTAAGATAAATTTTACTTATACAAATGAGAACATTATAGTACCTATATTTAAAAGCATAGTGAATATGGTGTGCAATTTTAGTCTCCTTATCTGAGCAAGGACATTGGGAACCTCGAGTCGGTGCAGCGTAGAGCGACAAAGTTGATTCCGTCACTAAGAAATAAATCTTATTATGAAAAACAAAACAAAAAATCTCTTAAAAAAGAAGCTTGCGAGGTCAATTAATCGAGTGTTTCAAGATACTAAAGGGATTTGACAACATTGATGTAGATTCACTTTTTCAAATAGATAATAGTTCATTAACTCGGGGAAATGGAATGAAATTAAACACCAGGAGGGCGAATCTCGACGTCACAAAGCACTTCTTCACCTACAGTGTGGTCCTCAAGTGGAACAAATTGCCTGAGAAAGTGGTACAATGTAAGACAATTGACACATTCAAAAGAAGTATAGACATTCATTTTGAGGAGGTGGGAATAATATAGTAAAAATAAAAATAAACAAAACAAAAAAACATAGGTTAAGCATCAGTAGTATATACTATTTCGCATCTTCGTTCTTTACTATAATTTTCCCAGTAGAAGTTTTTATTTTGTTTTTCTCATTCTGCTGGGTGACTTCTTTCCCCAACATAATTTAATGCCAACCAACGGTCGGAGGGGGAGGTGGGTGGGGAGAGAGCCTTCTTCTTTGCTATCCTTGCCTTCCACTTTGCAGCAAATTCTATTTTAGCATTAAGTCCGGACTATCTAGTAGGGACCGCAAGGTCTATGTAGTCTGTGTATTTATGTAACTCTATGTAACTCTTTCTCTCTCTCTTTTCTCTCTCTCGTTATCTCTCTCTCTCACTCTCTGTGCATCTATATATATATATATATATATATATATATATATATATATATATATATATATATATATATATATATATATATATATATATTTATATATACCGGTATATATATATATATATATATATATATTATATATTATATATATATATATATTTACAGTATATATATACAGTATATATATATACTGTATATATATATATATATATATATATATATATATATATATATATATATATATATATATATATATATACCGGTATATATATATATATATATATATATATATATATGTATATATATATATATATATATACAGTATTGCATATAATAGCTATGTTAACAGTTTAGCAATTCATGTATGTTGTTGTTTTATCAAAAGTATCTGTTTTACCAACTTTGTTGTACTTCTATCAAAGTTCATTATATTATGGTTATCACTGAACTATATCCTGCACTTTAGAAAGAATCTATAGGAATCAAATTGGAACAGTCGGCCAAGTAAGTGATGTCGCGGCACCAAGCATATTTCGATCAATACCCGGTAATTGATATCAGCACTATCTAAGCTGTAATTCATCGTTTTGAGTGAGATATACAAACATATTCCTATCATTACACACCCTATTTAACATCTGACAGACAGTATTACAGCACCCAGCGAGCTGTACGTAATCACAGCGGAGACACGACTTATTTGGCAAACCAAACAATCTCTCTCAATCAACCCCTTGACTCCCACATATCCTTCCTTACTTAAATATAATCTTAGGTTTGAACCCTGGATAAGGGTAAAGGGGAAAGAGGAGTGTGTGGTAACCACTGAGGAATATGTTTTCTAAGCGTAGTAGGGAAGGTGTACTGAAGGTGTAGTGATTGAGAGAGTGAGAGCGAGAACGGAGAAATGGATAGGTGACGAGCAGGGCGGTTTTAGAAAGGGAAGAGGATGTGTAGATCAGATTTTTACCCTGAAATGTGTTGTGGAGAAATATCTGGAGAAGCAACAAAAGCTGTATGTTGCCTTTATGGACTTGGAGAAGGCCTATGACAGAGTGGATAGAGAAGGTATGTGAAAAGTACTTAGAATATACGGAGTAGACGGCAAGTTGCTGAAAGCAGTGAAGAGCATGTATGAGGGTGCAAAGGCGGCAGTATGTGTGGAGAGTGAGCAGAGCGAGTTCTTTGATCTGAATGTTGGGTTGAAACAGGGGCGTGTGATGTCCCTGTGGTGGTTTAATCCATATGGCGGAGTCATGAACAAAAATACAAGGAAGAACAGTGGATGTTGGTGTATCGCTGATAAGGGAGGGAAACGAGTGGAAGCTACCTGTACTGCTGTTTGCTGATGATACAGTTCTGATGAGCGATAATGAATGGTAGTTGCAGGGTCTGGTAAATATTTTTGGAACTGTGTGTGAGAAACGGAATCTGAAGGTAAATGCGGGGAAGAGCAAGGTTATTGTCTTCGAAAGGGATGAATCCACAGAGTGTGAGGTGAAGTTGAACGGTCAGGCTATGGAGATTGTCAACTCAATTACGTATCTGGGCAGTGTGCTGAGTAAAGATGGACCTATGGAATGAAGAAGTGTGGGAGAGGGTGCAACAGGGGAAGAGGGTTGTAGGAACGCTGAAAGCAGTAACAAGAAATAGGGCGGTCAGTATGGAAGTGAAGAAGTTCTTGACAGTGTGGTAATCCTGACACTGACTTGCAGAAGCGAAGCATGGACGTTGGTGGAGAAACTCAGACCAAGAGTGAGAGGGGTGGAAATGAGTTACTTGAGAAGTGCGTGCAGAGTTACGTGGAGGGATAGACAGATGAATGAGGAAGTAAGAAGGAGGTGTGGTGTGGAGGTAGATGTGCTGGAAATTGTGAAAAGGAACACCTTGAGATGGTTCGGCCATATGGAATGTATGGGAAGCGAGAGAATGACTAACAGGGTGTACGAGAGCGAGGTGGAAGGACAGGGAGAGAGAGGTAAACCGAAAGAGAGGTGGAAGGATGGAGTGAAGAAATATGTAGATGAAGGCGGTGCTGGTTGGGAGGAGGGGCGTCGATTGACTTGTGACAGAGGTGGATGGGGCGTTTCGTTCATGGCCACCCTTTCGGATCACGTCGTCAGGAAATAGATAGATAGATCGATAGATAGATTGAACCCTGGATCAAGTGTCCAATCGATCTACACCACTATCTTATTAGGCTATGTATATACTAGAACACATACCCCTCCCTTTTTTTTTTTTTTTTTTTTTTGTTTTTAGCTGGGTGTGGCCGGAACAGGGACAACACAACACACACAAACCAGGTGAAGACCCAGAGACCAGGGCTCACTAAGGGCACTCCAACACACCAATCAAGTATTTCATGGCCAGTGTGATGTGGTTCGTAACACGTTTCCCTTTGATCACTTGTAATTATAGTCATAGTCCATTCATTATAGGTAGGCCAGAAGTCGTGATCTTCGTCCTCTGTACTTCAAAATGGACTAGAGCAAATGGGCAGTAAATTTCCTCACCAATTCCCTGGCTGACTCTTCCCAAATGGTAAAAATAATAACTCGAGTACCTTAGCCTTGTTTGAGTTATGAGAAGTTAGGGTCTGGATTTATGGCCTATAAGAACAACAAATATCTTTGTTGGCTGATATTGAGGTGAAGGCTCGAGAGGTGCCTAAATGCAAAGTGATGAATGGAGTGGGGGAATTTATTGCGAAACAACTACTTTTTGCCGATAACATGCGCGAAGTATATTATTACAGTTTGACACATTCTATAGCAAAATATATGATCTTTGAAGAATAAAATGGGTGTTTAAGCTCGTATACATAAACATAAACATGCGAGAGATCTTAGTTATCCTATTATATGCATTTGCTATAATTATGCAGGTTATTATACAAAATCAAAAAAAAATGCACACACACGTACATATTATGCAGATTCAGAAGTACACACACACTCAGTTAGAACACACGCTTGTACACACACAGAAGTACACACACACTCAGATAGGAGACACGCTTGTACACACACAGAAGTACACACACACTCAGATTGGACACACGCTTGTACACACAAATAAGTACACACACACTCAGATAGGACACACGCTTTTACACACACATAAGTACACACACACTCAGATAGGACACACGATGGTACACACACAGAAGTACACACCCACTCAGATAGGACACACGCTTGTACACACACAGAAGTACACACACACTCAGATAGGACACACGCTTTTACACACACATAAGTACACACACACTCAGATAGGACACACGCTTGTACACACACAGAAGTACACACACACTCAGATAGGACACACGCTTGTACACACACAGAAGTACACACACACTCAGATAGGACACACGCTTTTACACACACATAAGTACACACACACTCAGATAGGACACACGATGGTACACACACAGAAGTACACACACACTCAGATAGACACACACTTGTACACACACAGAAGTACACACACACTCAGATAGGACACACACTTTTACACACACATAAGTACACACACACTCAGATAGGACACACGATGGTACACACACAGAAGTACACACCCACTCAGATAGGACACACACTTGTACGCACACAGAAGTACACAAACACTCAGATAGGACACACACATGTACACACACAGAAGTACACAAACACTCAGATAGTACACATGCAGAAGTACACACCCACTCAGATAGGACACACACTTGTACACACACAGAAGAACACACACACTCAGATAGGACACACGCAGAAGTACACACCCACTCAGATAGGACACACACTTGTACACACCCAGACGTACACACACAATCAGATAGGACACACACTTGTACACACACAGACGTACACACACACTCAGATAGGACACACACTTGTACACACACAGACGTACACAAACACTTAGATAGGACACACACTTGTACACACACAGACGTACACACACACTCAGATAGGACACACACTTGTACACACACAGACGTACACACACACTCAGATAGGACACACACTTGTACACACACAGACGTACACAAACACTTAGATAGGACACACACTTGTACACACACAGACGTAAACACACACTCAGATAGGACACACACTTGTACACACACAGACGTAAACACACACTCAGATAGGACACACGCTTTTACACACACAGAAGTACACAAATACTCAGATAGGACACACACTTGTACACACACAGACGTACACACACACTCAGATAGGACACACACTTGTACACACACAGACGTACACACACACGCAGATAGGACACACACTTGTACACACACAGACGTACACAAACACTTAGATAGGACACACACTTGTACACACACAGACGTACACAAACACTCAGATAGGACACACACTTGTACACACAAAGACGTTCACACACACTCAGATAGGACACACGCTTTTACACACGCAGAAGTACACACACACTCAGATAGGACACACGCTTGTACACACACTCACTCAGATAGGACACACGCTTGTACACACACACACTCAGATAGGACACACGCTTGTATACACACGCACTCAGATAGGACACACACTTGTACACACACGCACTCAGTTAGGAGACACGCTTGTACACACACATAAGTACACAAACACTCAGAGAGGACACACCCATGTACACACACATAAGAACACAAACACACATACTGTATAGCACACACCCTTGTACACACACATAAGAACACAAACACACATACTGTATAGCACACACCCATGTACACACACATAAGAACACAAACACACATACTGTATAGCACACACCCTTGTACAGACACAGAAATCAAACGTCCGGATATAGACATTTGTACATACACAGCAGTACACAAACACACATATACACAGCCACTTGTACATACACAGCAGTACACAAACACACATATACACAGCCACTTGTTCATACACAGCAGTACACAAACACACATATACACAGCCACTTGTACATACACAGCAGTACACAAACACACATATACACAGCCACTTGTACACACACAGCAGTACACAAACATACATATACACAGCCATGTGTTCTGACACAGAAGTGCACAAGCTATCATACACGCTTTTGTGCACGCACACATAAGCACACACACACACATAAACACAAACAGTTGTATGGACACACATTTTCACAAGCACACAGATAGCACACAAGCTTGTACAAGCTCAGAAGTACACAAACACACATATAGCACACATGCCGGTACATACACAGACGTACACAAACGCACATATACACAGAGACTTGTGCAGACACAGAAACACACATATGAACACACGCTTGTACAGACACAGAAGTACACAAATACACATATACACAGACGCTTGAACAGACACAGAAGTATACAAAGACAAAGACACCAGATTATACACACACAGAAGTATACAAAGACACAAATACCAGATTATACAGACACAGAAATATACAAACACACATATACACAGACGCTTGAACAGACACAGAAGTATACAAAGACAGACACACCATATTATGCAGACACAGACCCCAGATTATACAGACACAGAAGTATACAAAGACACAAACACCCGATTATACAGACACATAAGTATACTAAGACACAGACACCAGATTATACAGGGACAGAAATATACAAACACACATATAAACAGACAAGTATTGAACAGACACAGAAGTATGCAAAGACACAAACACCGGATTATACAGACACAGACACCCGATTATATAGACATAGAAGTATACAAAGACACAGACACCAGATTATACAGACACAGACACCCGATTATACAGACATAGAAGTATACAAAGACACAGACACAGCAGTATACAAAGACACAGACACCAGATTATACAGACACAGACACCCGATTATACAGACATAGAAGTATACAAAGACACAGACACCAGATTATAAGAACATAAGAACATAAGAAAATGGGAGTCTGCAGAAAGCCGATTGGCCTAAGCAAGGCAGATCCCTGTTATACAGACACGTAAGTATACAAAGATACAGACACCAGATTATACATACACAGAAGTATACAAAGACACAGACACCAGATTATACAGACACAGAAGTATAGAAAGACACAGACACCAGATTATACAGACACAGACACCAGATTATACAGACACAGCAGTATACAAAGACACAGACACCAGATTATACAGACACAGCAGTATACAAAGACACAGACACCAGATTATACATACACAGCAGTATACAAAGAAACAGACACCAGCTTATACAGACACAGCAGTATACAAAGACACAGCAGTATACAAAGACACAGACACCAGATTATACAGACACAGCAGTATACAAAGACACATACACCAGATTATACAGACACAGACACCAGATTATACAGACACAGACACCAGATTATACAGACACAGCAGTATACAAAGACACACACACCAGATTATACATACACAGACACCAGATTATACAGACACAGCAGTATACAAAGACACAGACACCAGATTATACAGACACAGCAGTATAGAAAGACACAGACACCAGATTATACATACACAGACACCAGATTATACAGGCACAGCAGTATATAAAGACACAGACACCAGATTATACATACACAGAAGTATACAAAGACACAGACACCAGATTATACAGACACAGACACCAGATTATATAGACATAGAAGCACACACAGACACAGACACCAGATTATACAGACATAGAAGCACACACAGACATAGACACCAGATTATATTGACACAGAAATATACAAACACACATATAAACAGACAATTATTGAACAGACACAGAAGTATACAAAGACACAGACACTAGATTATACATACACAGACACCAGATTATACATACACAGAAGTATACAAAGACACAAACACCAGAATATACAGGGACAACTAATATTCCGGAAGACGCGGGCGTTTGTTGAGGGCGTGACTATAAAGGTGAGTTATGGGGACACCTGAACAGTCTTTATGGAGGCCCTAAGACGTTTGTTGGAGAGGCTGTCTTCTTCCTCTTAAGGGGGTCAACTGCCTTTTTTCTCTCCTTTTCTCTCTTACTCTGGCTTTTATCCATTCGGCCCCATTCAGCCTACAATTTTAAGACGTTTACCCCATCCAGGTGTCAATAATTTCCTGGCGAGCGGTAGCGAGCCAGCATATACATATATCTTGTTTTGACAGCAAGTTAAATTTGTAAATTTTTCGATAGAAAAATGTCTCCGGCGAAGCCGGATTTCTCCATACAATGCTGGCTCGCTATCGCTCGCCAGGAAGAAATCGACACCTGGATGGGGATAAACGTCTTAAAACAGTTGGCTGAATGGGGCCGAATGGATACAAGCCACAGAAAGAGAGAAAAGGAGAGAAAAGGAGAGACAAATAAAAACAGCAGGTGACCCCCCTTAAGCCGACATCACACGAGCGCTTTTTCCCTCACCATTTATCCTCAACACTGATCTGGCAGCTTATGAAGTCAACATATATTATATTTCAGCTCCCTAAATTTATCTACCATCAGTTTAGTTTTCGATACCAGTGCAAAATATTCCAGAAATGTTACCAGACAAATGTTGATAATCGAATGTTGACTACAAAAACTCTCATGTGATACCGGCTTTAGTATTTATCACCTCATACCTCTTTCTTCCATGGCTTTATTACGTTTTATTTACCTGTGGGATAGTTTATGTTATACTGGCTTTGCTTTAATCAGTTATATACATTCCACTTTATGTGCCTTGGAGACTCTGTCCTCTTCCTCAGCTTCATCATTTATCTTTAAGGGGGGATGGGCTCATTATATTTGATCATTTATATAATTATCGTGTTATCATATTATTATAGTTTCCGCCCTAGACCTCCATCAAACTTAAAATAAAACACCCCCAAAGACCCTCCTTTAAGATAATTTTGTACATTTTTCGGTAGTTCCTCCTAAATTTTATGATCGCTATCGCTCTCCAGGAAAAGATCGACACCTAAATGAAACGAAACATCTTAATATTGACAAAGAAAATGGGCGACAGGTCTTAAAATTGCCAAACTAATGGGCTGAAAGTCTTAAAATCTGAAAACAAAAGAGGTTAAGCATGAGGAAGAAAGGGGACCAGAAAAACGACCCATCTCCCCTTAACTGTGTGATAGTTTATTTACATAGTTGTTTCTCTTAACCGATTTCATGCAGCTATTATATGTTCAATATCCTTTTTGTTCATCTGAGAGTCCGTCTTCTTTCCCTTACTATTTATCACCATATGCCTCTGTCCTTCTTAGTATGCTCGTCTAACTTACATGGGAGAACACTGTCCCTTTTTGTATTTTATTCCGGCTAATACTTGATGATGTTATACAGTAACTGCATCTGAATATTCCTAATGGAGCCCTAAGACCTTTGATGGAGTGTCCGTCCTTAGCCTCTCAGTATGGATCATCTCGTCCCTCTTTCCTTCACGGCTATATTTGTTATACTCTACCTTTGTAAAATCGTTTGTTTTAGTTGTTTTCCTTTTGTGTTTCTTTTGCAGACCAATAAGTAGGAAAGTGTAGGGGATGAAAACAATCAGTAGATTACCATCAGCTCTATTACTTTATTTTGTCATACATTTTTGAACATCATAAATAAAACTGTTTAATGGTTGCCAGAATATAATAAAAATTATGTCACCTGTACTGAATGGGTTAACCACAATTATAATAAACTGGTATGGTAGCATTGAAGAATCCATGCCTGTGACTACAACACGAAAAACAAAAACAAAAATCAAATAAAACTTTTCCTCATAGGCGGTGGAGTGAAATATGGCCCCTCTGAATAGGCGCTGACGGGCCTGGGAGCTACAGGGAGATATTCAGATTTACCTCTCACACACCACCTATTGTCTAGGTGTGGTGATCGATGTGTGTATGTGTGTGTGTGTGTGTGTGTGTGTTTATTTAAGTAGATAGCCGGATAGCCACTAATACACATGTATGTGTTTATGTGGTGTGTGTGTGTGGGATTCTATGATTTGATGTGTTTGTGGTTATGAGGAAGCTTGTGCTTGGCACACTTCCGGTCAACCTCTGCAGCTTCTGGAATACTTAATGCAGGTTGACAATGTGTGTACAGGCTCCTGGGTACTTTAGGTGCATCTTCGCCAATAGTGATTCAGTTATTCTGCTCAGGGTTGACTGGTACTGCAGCTCTCTATCCGCCAATATTTATTCGAGGGCTACCATTTATTCTTTGTAAATGGATGCGGCCAGGGGAGCAATGTTGCAGATTCCTTGGGCTAGGTTCTGACCCGGCAAGTGCCGTTTGTCCAAAAGAGGCTCTACTCTACTCGAATCGAAAATAGTAGTGACAGGGGGTTAGGGGGAAGTGGTGATAAGGCAAGGAGAAAGTTGGATGGAAGGGATTTTTAGTCAGAGAAAAAGGTTTCCAGGCTTAACTGGAACTGCCTGATGGTTTTACTGATTTAGCTGCTAAAGAAACTGGTCCGGGCAAGGTCGACAGGGACGCGTTGGGGGAGACTCCTCGCTGGCGTAGGTATCATCTGCCATTTCCGACATTGTCTGTTCGGGGGATGTGAGCCTGGTTGTTGGGTAGTTTTCGTCCTTCCCTTCCTGCTTCTTTTATACCCGGGTGTCACGTCAGGGAGCGCGCTGATTGGCTGAGCCGGGCAGCAGATACTATTTTTTCCGCACAGCTGTGATCTTTCTTTCTACTTATCTTGGCTTTCTCCTCATCAAAAGAATATCCCAGCAGTGGTTTATTGATATTCTCTTAATGTTTTTGGTAACAGAGATCTTGTGGTAGACAATGCAACCATTTTCATCGGGATATATTCGGTTGAGAGTTGTGTAGGATGTAGCAGTTTGACTAGGGAGGGACCATGCTACAATTCGTTTCCATTTGAATGGCCTGGGATTTTTTTTTTTTTTTTTTTGAATCCTCAGGGACTCGAACCCTTACTCTCGCCTAGGTGATTAATGGGTGGCGCCTTAGTACACTGGACCATCCCGACCTGTATGTATTTGTGCATTCGTGTGTATGTGTGTGTGTGTGTGTGTGTGTGTGTGTGTGTTGTAATAATTTAGAATAGCACTGTGTACGGGTGAGTGGGTCTGCGAGAGTGTCCACGGGAGATAAGAGTTTGTTTTAATTACTAATATTTGAGTTAAAAGGGGATTTTTTTTTTTTACATGCAATTTGTATGTAACACTTCTATTTACTTACGCATCGCTTTTCGTTTTCATGAAATGTATTATTGTATTTTGCAGCTATACAGTTAATGTCACTTAAATATTATAATCTCCTTGTGTATGAGGAATCTGTTTTTTCTGGTTATCATTAGGCGATTTTTCTCAGCTTACGACAAATATTATGAGGACAAACGAAACTAGCTTTCTGACTCCCCCAAGCCCTTTCCATACTGTACGGTAGTGTATATGATTCTTAGAGTTACATTATAATTTATTTATATTAACCATTTTGAAAATAGGCACTACAAATTAATGTTATGCGTAACAAATAGGAAGGCAATGAACATCAACATATAAATACCACAGAGATTTAATGAGAGAGAGAGAGAGAGAGAGAGAGAGAGAGAGAGAGAGAGAGGGAGAGAGAGAGAGAGAGAGAGCAGAGAAAAGATAAATTAAGGGAGCAAAAGTGACGAGGAATTCGAGACTCCGAAAGAGGAAATTAAAAGCTCGACTCCACCACTCATTATCAGCCTCACCCACCTTTCTCTCTCGCGCTCTCTCTCTCTCTCTCTCTCTCTCTCTCTCTCTCTCTCTCTCATTAATTATAACCCCGGCCATTCATGCGCAAGTCAGCATCGGGTATTTTGGGTTCGTCTGTGGGTGGGTTTGTCCTGCTATCAGTCTATTGGGAAATTTGTTTTACTACTACCATTTATTAATATCGTAAGTATCATCATCATCATCATCATCATCATCATCATCATCATCATCATCATCATTATTATTATTATTATTATTATTATTATTATTATTATTATCAATGTGATTATTATTGTTTTTCTTTTGTTTTCCTAAGCCTCCATCAACATTAAAGAAATACCCCCAAGTCCCCCGTTTGAGATAATTGTTTTGCATTTTTCGGTAGAAGAAACAGTTTCAGAAATATCTGTTAATTGCTGGAGACCCTTTTTAGAGGGCGGGGTGGAGGGGGGGGGGGGGGGGAGTTATGTAGGGCAGGGAGGGGGAAGGAGTAGGGGGTATGTATAATAGTATAGTAGACAGCAGTATGCACAAAAACACAAATTTGTTATGGGCTAATTACCACGGAACACAATATGAGATACACCTGTAATAACCGATACTTAAGGCGTCCAAGGACCTAGCGTCTGTTAGTGAACTGAAGAAGTTATCTGCGAAACGTTGTCAAGAAAGTGCTCCTCCTCATAATATTATGGTGTTTATATTCATTCTGTCAACTTTTCTAAGTTATTTCAACACCCTTTTTTAACTGAATATAATCGTCTAATAGTAGCCAGAATAAAGTCAAAAGGACGGCACTGGTAATGAAAGGGTTACCTACAGATTTCGAAACAAAGTCTTCGTAATAGCTGGGTATTAAATATTGGGTCAAGGCATTTTACCGTCAGCTAATACAAAAAATCACAATAAAATAATAATACAAAATAATAAAAAACAGTCTATAGCCATTTGTTTCTTTCACGATTGGGTGATTTACTTATCTATTTGAATCGGCCCGTCTCTCTTCTGTCTTAGTTATATGCTCTACTCAAACTAGTAAAATAAAGAACCATTTCATTTTATAGTACTGGTAAGGGGAGAAGGGTCGTGCTTCTGGCCTCCTTTCTTCCTCATGTTTAGCCTCAGTTTTCACATTTTAAGATGTTTGTCCCATTAGTTTGTCGACTTTAAGACCTTCCGCCCCATTTCCTTGTCAATATTAAGACCTTTCGTGCTATTTAGGAGTCCATATTTTTCGTGGCGAACGATAGTGAGCCTGAAATTTTGGAAGAACCGGTCAAAGGCTGGGACACTTTTTCTACCGAAAAAAATACAAATTAATCTACAAGGGGGATCTGATGGATGTGTGTTTTAAGTTTGATGGAGGTCTAGGGAGGAAACTAGTAAATTATTCAATAAATTAAAACAATCTACCAAAAAGTGAACCATCCCCCCTTAAAATGCGTTCCAACTCTCTTTTTAGATAACCATTAAATTTAGAACCACTTACAATATCATCATCCCTTAGTGTTTGATGTCCCTATTGAACTATTTATTACCCATTCAGTCTCCTTGGTGGAACACGTGGGATCTAAAGGACGGGCCTCCATCATATTTAAGGGGACAGTGGTTATTATGGGGGGTTTACTTATTTATATATTCATATATGTTTTAGTTTCCTCCCTAGACCTCCATCAAACATACCCCCCCCCCCCCCCGAAAAAAAAATCCTTCAAGATAAATTTGTACATTTTTCGATAGAAACATTTCCTGGTCGAAGGCCGGTTGCTCCAAAATTACAGGCTCACTATCGTTCGCCAGGGAAAAAAACGACACCTAAATAGCACGATAGGTCTTACTATTGACAAAGACATGGGTCGAAAGGTCTTAAAATCGACAAATTAATGATGCAAACATATTAAAATCTATAATCTAACGGGGCTGAAGATGAGGAAGAATGGGATTTACGAAAACAACTCATCTCCCCTTATTTAAATACTATCAACCTTTTCTATTACCACAACTGGTCTTTGGCTACCTGTATTCAATCGTTTAATTATTGCAAAGATAAATTGTAATCCTTTTTAATCATATAGAAAGGGTAACAATCCTTCCATAGCTCCTTTCCCTCCCACCTCCCTCCCTCTCTCTCTCTCTCTCTCTCTCTCTCTCTCTCTGACTCCTGCCAACAGTTCATTGCATCTCTCTATAGCTGGCGTCTGGAAGTTACGAGCAGATGGCCTCTTGAATATGTGGCAGGGATAAGTGGCAGTACGGGAGAGAGAGAGAGATAGATAGAGAGAGAGAGAGAGATAGACAGAAAGAGGGAGAGAGAGAGAGAGAGAGATTTTTACAAAATATACACTGACCACACAAACCTTACGATCCCAGCGAGGTGGTCAGGAGTTAATTCTAAGAGAGAGAGAGAGCGATAGAGAGTTACATAGATACAAACCCATAGATTATATGGCCATAATTTGCGATGAATTCGTATCTACAGTATTATCACAATGAGAGGAAGGGGAATGCAAAATAGAATGAGAGAAAAGGTGAGATGCAGAAAGATGGAACACCGACACAGATAGATAGAGAGAGAGGGAGAGGTTCCATATTTCAGTGTAATGTTGGAACGAAACTAGCGCTCAAAATACGCAACACGTTAGCATGTGTTGCATATTCCATATTAATAGGAAACATATGAATGTTTAAATGCATTCATTTATTTTCTACGATTCCTTCCGAAATTCAAACTGCTGAAATGATACATATACATGTATCCTATTCCCTTTACGTCGCTCTTTCTCTCATTTTTCTGTGTGTATGTCTTTCTGTGTATCTAAATGTCTGTTTGTCTAAATAATCTGTCTATCTATATAACTACCTATATGCCTGTCTATCTATCCAACTCTCCATTTATTTGTCTATCTATACATATTGTTACGTATCTTGATCCTCAAGTGGTTAACTTGATGAATCTAGATAGCACAGAGATATATATTAAGGTATCAGTCAGCTGAAGGCAAAACAAAAGTAAAATCTAATAAAATAATTTCCTGTTGTTGCTTCCTTTCCTTTTGGATCTTGGGACTTAGTATCCTTTATTGACTGATACTCTTTAATTATGAAAAATACTGAAACTAATTAAAGTCATGTAGTATTTATAAAGAATTATTATTTAACCGAAGCTTAGTAGGCTATGGTTATGAACCGAATAAGTTATAGCTAAAGAAGGACTATTAATTTTATAAAAAGTCTTGAAAGATAAATATTAAAGTAAGACTATTTCTGTCTCTTACCCTTTTTGAAATGAATAGATAGTTTTCTTATATGTCCTTTTATTTATATTTAATGTAATTATTCTTGGTTCTTGTCTTACGTTAATAGTATTATATTATTATCATCAGGATTTATATCAAAGTCACATAAAAAGTTAGATATATATTTAATAATTAGTTAAATGTATTTCTTAACCACGTAACATTGAGGTTTGATTATGAGTAAATAAAGTTACAGGATCGTTTCATAGATTCGATTCAGGTCTCACTCAAATAATATGAAAGCAAAAATAATATTTTGAAGCTAAAAGAATTTTCTTCAGCTTAGGAAATCACTAGAAGTAATATTAACACAGCCATATTAGTCTAAGGCGATATTACTAATATGAGACAATAGCATCACCGTACTACGCACCGTTAAGCAATGTAAGCTTAATTCAAAGAAAATGAAAGAACTCGTAAGTATTAATATAAAACAATAGTATTACTTTCATCATAACCCAATTACTTAAAGAGTTGCTTTAGTCCACAAGTTAGTCAACTAAAATAATTAAGCACATAATAGTAGCGTTAACGTTAATTCCCAATCAAATAGTTAAGCACATAATAGTAGCGTTAACGTCAATTCGCAATCAAATAGTTAAGTACACAATAATAGTAGCGTTAACGTTAATTCGCAATCAAATAGTTAAACACATAATAGTAGCGTTAACGTTAATTCCCAATCAAATAGTTAAGCACATAATAGTAGCGTTAACGTTAATTCCCAATCACATATCTCACTAACCAACATAACGTAAGTGTTTACACCGAACACACTTAACACACATTTATATAATCTGACTGACAGTCACAATCCCATTATAATACTTCACCCCGTCTTCCTCCAGCTGCAAGTTCACCTTCCCCAACTCCAAATGAGACTGATTTGAATGCCCACAACTCGGGTCTTATTTACTAAACAATGATGGTCTAGGAACGAATCAGGAGGCGAGTGAGGGTGCGCGCTCCAATCATAGCTCCTCGAGTTGCATAGCAGGTGCATGGTCCAATCACAGCTCCTGGCGTCGAACATACGTCATAACGTCGGGTCATCGAGGTAGTTTGCAGGGTCCCCTATGACGCACGCAGGTGTGAAGGCTAGTTTGCTGGTATGGGGCGAGCTGGTTTCCCCACTCGCTAGTTCGCTCGCTAGTTTGCTTCGCCGCTTGGGTAGTTTGGCTCCTTCAACTCTAATTCTAACACTTAAATTAACATACAGGGCTCCGTATGTCAGACCTCCCCCCTAGAAAAGAGTTTAAGGAGTATAGTACATAATATTAAACATAATACATAAATAGATTCACCACCAGATTGGCAACAGCAAGATTATAATGAGGATATAATAAGGATATCACCCAAAGTAGGCAACGTCTCCAGGTACCACATCAGAACATAGCCGGAACGTAGCTGGAGCGTTATTCGAACTGCAAAGCATCTCACAGCTGAAGGCTTGACAGCGCACTACTAAAGCATGATATTTACCTCGCTACAAGGGAGAGCTAATCGCCAAAATCCTCTCATTAAGTTAAACTTACTGCGGTATGAGGCCAACCTGGTAAATGCAATCTTTGATCCGTGGCAGTGGGTAGGTATCGTTCTTTGTGACAGCATTAACTTGCCTATAGTCCCTACAAAACCTATGGCACCCGTCTGGCTTTGGCACAAGTATGACCGGACTACTCCACTGGCTGAAGGCTCTTGTGATCAGCTGGTTTGAAAAAATTAAGTCAAGCTCGACCTGCAGTATACTTCTGCGGTGTGGTGAGACAGGGTAGGGGGATAGTTTAATGGGAGTTGCATCCCCTACGTCGATGTCGTGCACAGCCAAAGAAGTGAGCCCTGGAGTATCACGGAACACACTGGGAGACTGAGATAAAACAGAGATTAGTTGGTTCACTTGATCAGAGGGAAGATAACATAGTTTAGATGGTAATTCCCTCCAAGCCACTGAATTATACTGAAAGTTGGATAGGCTACATGACAAGTCAAAGTCTGCATGGATACCTTCAGGCTCTGGAACAGTCTGTTGCGGGTCAGTAAGAGAACTGAAGACTTCGTCCGCACCAGGCTGTTCACAGGTCCTGACATTCACTGCCACAGTGGGAGAATCTGGAAGAGAGGAATCAGGGGACCTATGGTAGGGTTTCAACATATTTATATGGAATACTTGCGTGGGCTTTCTCCTGTCTGGGGTAGTTACTAGATAATCGGTAATGCTCACCCTCCGAATGATCTTATATGGGCCCCTGAACTTGGCAGATAAAGGTTGGCCAAAAAGGGGGAGCAGGACCAAAACCTCATCACCGGGCTGAAACTCCCTCTCACGGGCTTTTCTGTCATACCATTTCTTCATGGAGCTTTTAGCCTCGGTCAAGTTTTGAGCGGCAAACTCACATGAGGATCTCAGCCGGGTTTTGAAATCTGAAACATACTTGAGGAGGTTTTGGTTCCCCTCCTGGCCAACTAGGCTATCCTGCAATAGTTGCAAAGGACCTCTTACCTGGTGACCGAAAACTAGCTCATTAGGGGAAAAACCCAGGGATTCAGTTGGAACCTCACGAGTAGAAAATAAAAGAAAAGGTACCCCCTTATCCCACTCAACTCCGGTCTCTGTACAATACTTACGTAACATTCCCTTTAATGTCTGATGATATCGTTCGAGAACCCCTTGACTCTCTGGGTGGTAGGTGCTAGACTTAACATGGTCGATACCCAACTCCTTCAGGGACTGCTGGAAAATGTTAGAGGTAAAATTAGTTCCTTGATCACTTTGCACCTCATGGGGGAAACCCATTCTGGTGAAGAATTTAAGCAGTTCCTTGATGACAGTTGGAGCAGAGGTAGTCCTTAAGGGTATAGCCTCTGGGTAGCGAGTTGCCATGTCCATGATAGTTAATAAATAAATGTTACCTTGGAAAGTCTTAGGCAATGGGCCTACAATGTCCACTACCACCCGAGTAAAAGGATTCTCGAAAACGGGCAAGGGCACCAGAGGATGTACAGGCACCTTCTGATTGGGTTTTCCCGTCATCTGGCAAGTGTGACACACTCTACAAAACTCCACTACATCTGCACGCATTCCTGGCCAGTAAAAGTGGGCTCTGATTCTGTCTAGAGTTTTTCTCACACCTAGGTGTCCTGCCAATGGTATACAATGTGCCATTTCCATGATATCTCTACGACAAGGTTTGGGGACTACTACTTGATGGACGTCCCAAGCCCCGTCATCGATTGGTCTGTGTGGCGGTCTCCATCTTCGCCACAATACTCCTCCTTTGAGGTAGAAACATTCACCACCCTCCTTCTCACATTCCTCTTCACTCACGGACCTGGAAGCTAACTCCTTGCATTCACTATCATCTCTCTGTAGCTCTACCAGGCCACTAGGACAATTTGGAGGGGTTTCATGGTCATCGTTAGGGTCAAGATGAGCCATAAAGGTGTCAGATAAATCCACCTCAGTCACATCATCAGGCACAGTTGGAGCGTCATTCACACTCTCATCATCCCTTTCATCAACTCTTACATTCGGTACATTTCTGTCTGAGGGAACTGCTACTTGAGACATTGAACGTGTGACAGCACACACAGGGAAAACTGTTGGCATCTCCTTTTCGAGCTCACCGGTTAGTGGCTCGTTAACAGGGGAAAGTGACAAAATGGGGTCTGATCGGACCTTCTCACCTGCTACATCATTCCCCAAAAGGAGTGTTACCCCAGGCACAGGGATATCTTGGGACCTACACAAAGCTATGGTGGCCTCACCCTGTAGTAACTCACATTCAATTTCGCCTTTTACCAAGTATGCATAAAACTGGCCTCCAGCACCTCTCATTACAACTGGTTCGCCAGGTGGGCACTCAGTGTAAGGATTCACCATGAGGGTGCTAGTAGAACCTGTGTCTCTCAGAATTTGTACCTCATGCATACAACCATTTAATCTCACGTTGCCAGATGAAATAAAGGGACGGTAACTGTCCTGCACTGATGGTGAGATTATTATTGGCTTAACCCTAGTGGGTTGCACCACACATGCTACTACACCCCTGTCTAGATGATTTACGTTAGCTGCTAGGTACTCCTTCTGTCGGGAGTCCTGCATTAAAGGAACTTTTGGTGCTAGGAACTCCTTCTGTCGGGAGTCCTGCATTACAGGCACATATGGAGTTTGAGATACGGCGGCAACTGTCTGCCCCGATCTCTCGGTTCTCTCCTTGGCCCAGCACTGATAAGCTAGGTGGCCTCTCTTGCCACAAAAAGTACATACTTTAGGGATAACGGGAACGTTCCCTCTTTGAGCATTACTATTACTTTGTGGCCCACCTGTTACCATTGCCCTGAGTCGCATTTTTAGTTGGGGGAACAATTCTATTTTGGCTAGCTGGGGAAGACGTTATAGGCTTGTGACTGGGTCTGTCAGATTTGTGATTGGGATACTTAAAATTAGAACTAGAATTATCGTAGGGCTTCTTTCCACGAAATTTGTTGTTGAGCACGTATGTGTCAGCCATGTCAGCGGCGTCGGCAAGACAATCTACCTTTTTCCCCTTTAAATGATAGGATACAGAAGAATCAATTTTCCATAGGAAATTTTCTAACAGGACCAACTCCTTCAGATCGTTGTAGCTTGTGACTTTCTTACTCTTGACCCAATGATTGAAAGTTTTAGTCATGGTCCTGGCAAATACCTTATGGGTTTCTTCTACTTTCTTCTGGTTTTTACGGAAAGATTGCCTGTAAGCCTCAGGCTGCAATTGATAGGTTTTTAAGATAGCTTCTTTGAGATAGTCATAATCCTGCCTAACTTCTGCTACTTCTGACAAATACGTGGCTCGAGCCTGCCCTGTCAAAACAGTTTGTAACATAAAAGGCCATTGATCTCTTGTCCACTTCATACCTCCAGCAACTTCCTCAAACAAAACAAAGAAATCCTGCACATTATCCTCAGTGAAAGGTGGAATGACACTAGTCATAGTCAATCCCAGAGGGGGAGCAATTATGGGAGCATTTGTATTGACATTTAGTTGAGCCGTTTGATATTGATATTGATAATGTTCGGTCTTTATTCTGCCTTCTTCGATATTTGCTCTGGCTTGTTCGGCATTTATTCTGGCTAGTTCTATTTTTAGTTTGGCTAGTTCCAGTACCTGATCACCGGTCAAACCAGGTGGTAATTGTTCATCAAGTTGGCTAGGTTTACTAGGGATCCCACCAACTGCTCCGTCTCCCTCCCCGCCTTCTACAGGGAACAGGTGGGTTTTTATGGTCTGAGCCACCTCTACTTTAGACATGTTTGAGACAGTTAATTGGAGATGTGAGGCAAGCACTTTCAGTTCGGATTTTGACAGACAGTCAATATCAGGAGCTGTGGGTTCTGATTCTATGAAAACTCGAGCATCTTCGTCATTAATTAGTTGAGGCATGATTAATATTTGATTTTTAAGTAGTGAAACGTTAATGAAACTGAGTGAAACTGTATGAAACGAATCCTGGCGAGGTCGCCACTCTTCTGTTACGTATCTTGATCCTCAAGTGGTTAACTTGATGAATCTAGATAGCACAGAGATATATATTAAGGTATCAGTCAGCTGAAGGCAAAACAAAAGTAAAATCTAATAAAATAATTTCCTGTTGTTGCTTCCTTTCCTTTTGGATCTTGGGACTTAGTATCCTTTATTGACTGATACTCTTTAATTATGAAAAATACTGAAACTAATTAAAGTCATGTAGTATTTATAAAGAATTATTATTTAACCGAAGCTTAGTAGGCTATGGTTATGAACCGAATAAGTTATAGCTAAAGAAGGACTATTAATTTTATAAAAAGTCTTGAAAGATAAATATTAAAGTAAGACTATTTCTGTCTCTTACCCTTTTTGAAATGAATAGATAGTTTTCTTATATGTCCTTTTATTTATATTTAATGTAATTATTCTTGGTTCTTGTCTTACGTTAATAGTATTATATTATTATTATCATCAGGATTTATATCAAAGTCACATAAAAAGTTAGATATATATTTAATAATTAGTTAAATGTATTTCTTAACCACGTAACATTGAGGTTTGATTATGAGTAAATAAAGTTACAGGATCGTTTCATAGATTCGATTCAGGTCTCACTCAAATAATATGAAAGCAAAAATAATATTTTGAAGCTAAAAGAATTTTCTTCAGCTTAGGAAATCACTAGAAGTAATATTAACACAGCCATATTAGTCTAAGGCGATATTACTAATATGAGACAATAGCATCACCGTACTACGCACCGTTAAGCAATGTAAGCTTAATTCAAAGAAAATGAAAGAACTCTTAAGTATTAATATAAAACAATAGTATTACTTTCATCATAACCCAATTACTTAAAGAGTTGCTTTAGTCCACAAGTTAGTCAACTAAAATAGTTAAGCACATATAGTACATAAATAGTAGCGTTAACGTCAATTCCCAATCAAATAGTTAAGCACATAATAGTAGCGTTAACGTTAATTCCCAATCAAATAGTTAAGCACATAATAGTAGCGTTAACGTTAATTCCCAATCACATATCTCACTAACCAACATAACGTAAGTGTTTACACCGAACACACTTAACACACATTTATATAATCTGACTGACAGTCACAATCCCATTATAATACTTCACCCCGTCTTCCTCCAGCTGCAAGTTCACCTTCCCCAACTCCAAATGAGACTGATTTGAATGCCCACAACTCGGGTCTTATATACTAAACAATGATGGTCTAGGAACGAATCAGGAGGCGAGTGATGGTGCGCGCTCCAATCATAGCTCCTCGAGTTGCATAGCAGGTGCATGGTCCAATCACAGCTCCTGGCGTCGAACATACGTCATAACGTCGGGTCATCGAGGTAGTTTGCAGGGTCCCCTATGACGCACGCAGGTGTGAAGGCTAGTTTGCTGGTATGGGGCGAGCTGGTTTCCCCACTCGCTAGTTCGCTCGCTAGTTTGCTTCGCCGCTTGGGTAGTTTGGCTCCTTCAACTCTAATTCTAACACTTAAATTAACATACAGGGCTCCGTATGTCAGAATATCTACTTGTCTATCTATGTATGTATCTCTCTTCATATATATACATTATATACTGTATATATATATATATATATATGTATATATATATATATATATATATATATATATATATTATATATATATATATATATATATATATATATATATATATATATATATATATATATATATATATATATATATATATATATATTTTTTTTTTTTTTTTTTTTTTATATATACCTGTATATACATATATATACCGGTTTATATATATATAGATAGATATATATATATCTTTAGCTCTCTTTGGCAGATACCACTAGTCATTAAGATGGAGTCTGACTTAAGTAATATTTTGCAAGGGTCTGACACGGACCCTTCAAGAATATGCTGTGCAATTTGTACAGTATCGCCAATAATCAAGAACAACTATAGGTAAAGCCAACGAACTTGACAATAATCTTCATCCCTGACCTCCCTGTAACTCGAATGGGCCTAGAGCATACTGGCTTTAAATTTCCACATCTATTTACTGGTGGACTCTTACCAATTTATAGAAATGTCAGCCCGATTGCTTGCATTCATTTTGAGTTATAAGAAGTTGTGGGGTCAAGATTATTGTCAAGTTCACTGGTGCTACCTTTAGTAACAATTCAAGTTTTGACTACAACACATTAACGAATATCAGACTGAAAATTGAAGACCAGTAAAAAACTCTTTGTCTCATTATTTTGGAAACTATTTTACAGGGAGGACAATTAATTGAAGTGCTTTATATAGTAACTAGGCATGACACAGCAGTTTATGAGATAAGATTATTTACCTCTACGTTAATATAACTTGCAACCATAGAGAAAAACAGAATTGGATGGTTCTAGCACCCATTATTGTTGAAAGGAACTCACTTACATATATTCTTCATGGAACTAGATTCTTCAGAATTTGTAAATAGTGCTTTAGTAGAGCAGATGAAACGGGAACAAAATATGGCACTGTGGAAGCTTTGAAGTGAGTGTTTTATACTGTGTATTTTCATATACTACTCCTAGAATAACTCCATGGAATGCATCGGAAGGTCTTTGAGATACTAATAGCTCTGTGTAACTTCTCGTCTCGGGATCTGTTTGATTGACAGCCTGGTGAACAACAACAACAATCTTTTATCTCGAGTCGACCACCACCAGCTTAAAAATAGAAATAATGAAACATAACATTTTATGTAAATAATATTAATAAAGGAGCATGTGTCTGAGTATATAGAGAGATAGAACTTATTGTTATTCTTTCTTTTTCCTCTTACTATTTATTCTGCTGCGTACTCCTTACCTCCTCCGCTAACTATTATGAAAAACATGTATCCTCCTTCATTCACTGTCCCCCCCTTCACTCACTCAACCCCATAATTTGCCGGAGGATAACAGGTTTTTCACAATACGTAGACGGAGGTCTTTTTTAATAACTATATTAGAGATCTTGCTCCGGGTGCCATATGATAGTGACATTTGGCACTGGGGTGGCCATATTAAGTTTCTTGCCTGCATGCTTGTGTGTGTATGTGTGTGTGTGTGTGTGTGTATGAGTGTGTGTGTGTGTGTGTATGTGTGTGTGTGTGAGTGTGTGTGTGTGTGTATGAGTGTGTGTGTGTGTGTGTGTGTGTGTGTGAATGCTTGCGTGTACGAGTTGGTGAATAATAATACAGTATGTTAGTTAGTATGTACAGTCCCGGCCAAAAGTCCCTTTCCACCCTTTTGCCCGTCTCTCTGAGAAATATGTAGATCTGTCACCGCCGCCTCGGACTATCGCATTAATGAGGTGTGAAGACCGATACGACTATAGATTAACCTTTACCCTACCTCCTTCCATATTCTCTCCTTACCTTCCTTCTTTCTTCGTTTCCCTTTTCCCTTTCTCATTGTGCTCCATCTAAACTAATATTATTTTGATAAGTGTGTTTGATATCGGTGTAGTATAACACCGTTTTGCTAGCTAACTCCGCCCCCTACCTTAACTATTTTCATATTTATATATCAGAGAGAGAGAGAGAGAGAGAGAGAGAGAGACGTGAAATAATATCGATTATTTGTTATAGCACTCGCATAGAAGAGTTGTTCGTGGTCAATGTCTCATCACCTAGTATTAAGAAGGTGTTCTTGATCCTGCTATATCAGAAGACTACCTTTAATATTATTCTACATAGACTACACACAGTTGATTTCATTGAAATTGAGGAACAGCATGGATTAAATACTTTACAATCAAACTACCGTCAATTACGGTGTGATTATGTAAGATCCTTCCTAAGCTAAATACAATGTTCACGGAGCAGTTACAACGATATACTCTAATATATATTCCAAGTTGGCGTAGGACTGCATGTCTATTTATATTTCACAGAGAGAGAGAGAGAGAGAGAGAGAGTAAACGAATACCGTATATATATATATATATATATATATATATATATATATATATAAGCAAACTGTTTACTTGATACGATACGGACACTAACTCCTCTCCTTGCCTTGACTATGTGCATGTTTATATTTCCAAGACAGAAAGAGAGAGAGAGAGAGAGAGAACATTAAATCTGGAGTTAATAAAACACCGCATTAATTACCTTAAACTGTTTACTGGACGATACAATAGTGACACAACTTACTAATCACTTTTTTGCGTATTGCAAGGGCGATTAAAATTCAGTATTGACACATTTCTTTTTCTAGGGATGGCCTTAAATCTGCATTTAATATATTAGTATGCAGTTTGATCTAAACTGTGTTTATTTATATTTGGAATATAACACTTGTATGCTAGCTTCGCTCCTGATCTGATCATATTTATATCATATATATTAACGACCTTGATGTAGGAATAACTACCAAAATAAGTAAATTTGCAGGTTACACTAAAATAGGAAGAGTGATAAATTCTGATCATGATATTCAGGCTCTCCAAATATATTAGATACACTACAGGAATGGGCAGTAAATTGGCAGATGAAGTTCAATGTAGATAAAATAAATGCAGTATAGTAAAATTTGGGAAATCAATAAAAAATGCAGGATATAGATTACATAACGTGAATATAAGAACCTCAGATAATGAACAATATTTGGGAGTCATCGTCAACTGTGATTTTAAACCTAAAAATCAATGCATTAGTGCTTTAAATAAGGCAAATAGAGTTCTCGGATATCTATAAGTGTGAGTAATAGAACAGCAGACGTAATCTACATCTCTGTTGGTCATTCAGCTCTGGGGAAAGCACTTGCTATAGGATATATGACATTATGACACTAATAAACAATAATAAAATTATAAATAAATGAGCAAATAAATACGCAGAGAGAGAGAGAGAGAGGGAGAAAGAGAGAGAGAGAGAGAGAGTGAGTGAGTGAGTGAGTGAGTGAGTGAGTGAGTGAGTTAGAAATAGTTAGAGTGAGTGAGAGAGAGGTTGAACATGTGCAAGTTTACTAATTAATTGCCCTAGCCAATATTCTAGACCAAAATCAAAATATTGATAACATTAAATAGATTCTCGGTAAATTTTTTTTTTTTTTTTTTTTTTTAAGAGACAATGAACGGAGGAAGGAAAAACACAGATAAAACAAAAAGGTCCATGTGCCTAAAGGCATCCTCCATTCATAAAATGTTTGTAACAACTGGATTTAAACATTTGTTGATTGTAAGTTTGTGGAAAGCAATTCGAGGGAAGTGAATTCCAAAGAGTAGTAGCTCTAGGGATAAATGAATTCTGATAAGCAGAAGTTCTGCATTGTGGAGGAGAAAGTGTAAATTCATGGGCGCTCTCAGCTGCCCTAGTTCTACGGGGAAAGATGTGGAGAGGCGGCACAATTGAAGCAAGTTCCTCGGAACAATTGCTGTGAAAATATCTGTAGAATAATGCAAGGGATGCAACGTTTCTTCGTATGGCTAATGTAGGAAGGTCCTGTGTGACTGCAGGGTTATTGATTAATCTAATAGCTTTATTTTGAATTTTGTCCAACTGCCTCAATGCAACCACTCCACTTCCACCCCACAGAGGTGAACAGTAATCCATCTGAGAGCGCACATGACTTTTATATATTACGGCCAACTGCTCGTCAGTGAAGAATTCTCGAACTCTGTACAGGAGTCCCAGTTTTTTAGAGGCATTCTTAGCAATGCTTCTAACATAATGTGTCCAGCTCAAGTTAGTAGTTAATGTTACACCGAGAATGTCAATACTAGGGGAAGTGGGAATATTTACATCATTAAAAATATATGGGAGTCAGTGAGATTCTGTCGGTTAGAAAATTGAATGTACTTGGTTTTCTGTGCATTAAAGGAAACTAGATTCTCTTGTCCCCATTCATTAATTCTAGAAAGGTCCTGGTTCAGAGAAATTGCAGTGTTTATTTTTGAATTTATAAGATCGGGTTGGGTGAAAGAATTGGTAAATGTGAAGGAACTGTGGAGTGTTGAGTCATCTGCGTAGGAATGTATTGGATTATGAGTGGTAGATATGAGATCATTGATATGAATGAGGAACAGAGTTGGGGCCAAAACTGATCCCTGGGGAACACCAGCATTTATTGAGTGAAATTGAGAATAAAGGCCATCTACCATTACACATATTTTTCTGTTATGAAGATAAGAAGAAATTAGTGGAACTAATGATGCAAGGCCGTAGTGTGACATCTTCGACAATAAGGATTGATGCCAGACTCTATCAAATGCCTTTGATATATATCCAGTGCTATTGTATGTGTTTCACCATGTTGGTCTGTAGCTTGGTTGATTTGATGCGTAAGAAGGCAAAAGAATGTCTGCAGTTGATCGACATCGTCTAAAACCATATTGCCTATCACTGATTAATTTATTATTCTCCAGATGCTTAATTATGTGATTATTTAATATAATTTCAAAAACTTTGCCAAGAGTGGAAGTTATAGCTATTGGTCTGTAGTTTGATGGATCTGAAGAGGCACCTTTTTTAGGAACTGGATGGATGTTTGCTTCTTTCCAGGGTACTGGGAAGCATGAGGTATGAGTACACAGACGGAAAAATTTTGCCAATACAGGAGCGAGCACCAAGGAGCAATTCTTAAGTACTATTGGAGGAATTTCATCTGGACCAGGAGCCTTATCTACTGAGAGATTCTGCAAAATAGTTTTGACATGTCTGGTGTGGATCTTAAGTGAGGGAATTTCAGGTGAATTAAAATTAAGTACAGGGACATCTTGATTTATTTCATCTAAGGTTGAGTTGGTGGAGAAAATATCTGCAAGAAGGTTAGCTTTACCTCGTGGGTCACTTACAAGATTGCCAGTCGGAGATTTTAATGGTGGAATGGATGAAGCAGTAGTGAAGTTGGATTTGAATGAGTTAAGAGTAGACCAAAATATTTGTTATCATTTGGATTTAGAAGTTTATTTGCCTGCTTATGGAGAAAGTTTGATTTAGTTAGGTTTAATACAGTTTTGGCATGATTTCTGATGTTTCTAAAGTAATTAAAGGCTTCATGTGTTTTTGATCTTGTGTATGCATTGTAGGCTATTGCTTTTTGTTCAGTTACTCTAGCACAATTATGGTCAAACCATTTAGGTAAAATTAGATCTTTTACTGTACTTTTGATGAGGAATAAAAGTTTCCATTCCAATTTTTACAAAATCTTGTATGTGGCTCAAGGTGGAGTGTGCATCATTAGAAAAGAAAGAGGTCCAGGGAATATCAATAAAGAAACCTTGAAGACCCTCCCAGTCTGCCCTATCGTAATGCCATTTAGTCACCAAAACAGGTTCAGAGTGGGAAGGTGTGGTAGGTGATAGACAGGTGGCCTGTATCAGACAGTGATCAGAAGATCCAAGTGGGGACCTCACTGTAACATCATAATTTTCTGAATTGGTTGTTAAAAATAAGTCCAGTAGGTGGGAATTATGATTAGGATTATCTGGTACACGGGTGGGTTGGTTGACTAGTTGAATGAGATTAAATGAGTCTGCAAATAGCTCACATTCAAGACCAGCATCATCAGTCCTGGCTGAATGAGTGAGCCATTCAACATTATGGACATTAAAATCACCCAACACAGTGATTTCAGAAGAAGCATTTAAGTTGAGGACACTGAATTGTGAGGACAGAGAATCAAAAAGACTTTGCTCTGGAGCAAATAGAGAGAGAATAGAGAGAGATTATATTGGTCATTAATTTATAAATCTCATCTATCATGGGATATATTATATTATTTGGACTTTGCCGAGAGAGAGAGAGAGAGAGAGAGAGAGATGTAGATAGATAGAATAGATAGATGATATAGAGAGATGGAGAGAGAGAGAGAGAGAGAGAGAGAGAGAGAGAGAGAGAGAGAGAGAGAGAGAGAGAGAAGATAGATAGATAGTAAATAGATAGATAGATGGAGAGAGAGAGAGAGAGAGAGAGAGAGAGAGAGAGAGAGAGAAGATAGATAGATAGATAGAGAGAGAGAGAGACTTCACCTATAGCTCTACCATTCCATTATTTTTTGTTTTGTATAAATCTTCTCATTTCATATTTCTAACTATTTTATGTGGATAGGCTAAACCTTTTCATTACAGATAAAAATGATCGAGTAAAATAATCTAAAGCTAGGAAAAATATAATAGATAGATTGCTAGAGATAGATAGATAGATAGATATAGACAAAAAGATAGATAGATAGATATATAGATATGTGTGTGTGTGTGTGTGTATGAGAGAGAGAGAGAGAGAGAGAGAGAGAGAGAGAGAGAGAGAGAGAGAGAGAGAGAGAGAGAGAGAGAGAGAGAGTAAAATAAAAACACGTCCCCCTAAGGAATTATACATAAATAAACGTATATAATTAGCTCTATGCTATAACTGTCTTAATAGTGTAATGCAAAACTGCGCGGAATTTCGGTGCGAGTGTCCTAGGTTCGAGTCCTTGGAGAGCCACATGCATTTGTTGATTTCATTAATTGAGTTTAGAAGTGAAGTTGGTTGGTGTAAAATATAATACAAATTAAAAAGGTTATTATAAAGGTATATAAGATCATTGGGTATATTGATAGTGATTTACCTGCCTAAGGGGGGTCACCTTCTATTTTTTATCTCCTTTTCTCTCTCTCTCTCTCTCTCTCTCTGGCTTGTATCCATTCGGTTCCATTCAGCCTACTGTTTTAAGACGTTTATCCCCATCCAGGTGTCGATGTTTTTCCTGGCAAGCGATAGCGAGCTAGCATATTTTTAAATATGTTTTTGACAGCAGGCTAAATTTTTAAATTTTTCGATAAAAAATTTCTCCAGCGAAGCCGGATTTCTTCATACAATGCTGGCATTTGGAATGGGATAAAAGTCTTAAAACAGTAGGCTGAATGGGGCCGAATGGATACAACCGAGAGAGAGAGAGGGAGAAAAGGAGAGAAAAATAAGAAGTGACCCCCCTTAACTGGTATAAGATGGATTTATTACCACCAATATACCTTTAAGTGGGTAGAATATTGTGGACAATTTAAGGGGGGGTCACCTGGAGCACACTGATCTGAGTATGGGTGGCAAGCTGAGAACCTGGAAGTGTCTGGGAACAAGTGGGTGTGTGTTGGTCCCGGTAATACCAATATGTACACTCGGATACCATAGTCTCTAGCCCACTCCTCTCTGGCAAGAGGTGAGGCCCGGACCCTTACTGGACGGCGGCCCACAGTGATAGTTAGGGGTGGGGTTGAGGGGAGAGGGCAACACACACACGAACAAACTGTGAAGCATTTGAGGTCTTTGAATCCTGCCTTAGCCTCACAAATAAGTATGACATTTATCTAAGATTATTATTATTGCAATTATCATTATTATTATTATTAGTATTACTTAGATACAAGTGCCATAGCCAAGATGTAACTGATATACTAATTTTTCCATGCATCTCTCTCACTTTCTCTCTCCCTGAGTTCATATTTATTTTTATTTTGTTTAAGAGACAATGAACGGAGGAAGGAAAAACACAGATCAAACAAAAAGGTCCATGTGCCTAAAGGCATCCTCCATTCATAAAATGTTTGTAACAACTGGATTTAAACATTTGTAGATTGTAAGTTTGTGGAAAGCAATTCGAGGGAAGTGAATTCCAAAGAGTAGTAGCTCTGGGGATAAATGAATTCTGATAAGCAGAAGTTCTGCATTGTGGAGGAGAAAGTGTAAATTCATGGGCGCTCTCAGCTGCCCTAGTTCTACGGGGAAAGATGTGGAGAGGCGGCACAATTGAAGCAAGTTCCTCGGAACAATTGCTGTGAAAATATCTGTAGAATAATGCAAGGGATGCAACGTTTCTTCGTATGGATAATGTAGGAAGGTCCTGTGTGATTGCAGGGTTATTGATTAATCTAATAACTTTATTTTGAATTTTGTCCAACTGCCTCAATGCAACCACTCCACTACCACCCCACAGAGGTGAACAGTAATCCATCTGAGAACGCACATGACTTTTATATATCACGGCCAACTGCTCATCAGTGAAGAATTCTCGAAGTCTGTACAGGAGTCCCAGTTTTGTAGAGGTATTCTTAGCAATGCTTCTAACATAATGTGTCCAGCTCAAGTTAGTAGTTAATGTTACACCGAGAATGTCAATACTAGGGGAAGTGGGAATATTTACATCATTAACAAATATATGGGAGTCAGTGAGATTCTGTCGGTTAGAAAATTGAATGTACTTGGTTTTCTGTGCATTAAAGGAAACTAGATTCTTTTGTCCCCATCCATTAATTCTAGAAAGGTCTGGTTCAGAGAAATTGCAGTGTTTATTTTTAAATTTATAAGATCGGGTTGGGTGAAAGAATTGGTAAATGTGAAGGAACTGTGGAGTGTTGAGTCATCTGCGTAGGAATGTATTGGATTATGAGTGGTAGATATGAGATCATTGATATGAATGAGGAACAGAATTGGGGCCAAAACTGATCCCTGGGGAACTCCAGCATTTATTGAGTGAAATTGAGAATAAAGGCCATCTACCGTTACACGTATTTTTCTGTTATGAAGATAAGAAGAAATTAGTGGAACTAATGATGCAAGGCCGTAGTGTGACATCTTCGACAATAAGGACTGATGCCAGACTCTATCAAATGCCTTTGATATATCCTGTGCTATTGTATGTGTTTCACCATGTTGGTCTGTAGCTTGGTTGATTTGATGCGTAAGAAGGCAAAGCATGTCTGCAGTTGATCGACATCGTCTAAAACCATATTGCCTATCACTGATTAATTTATTATTCTCAAGATGCTTAATTATGTGATTATTTAATATAATTTCAAAGACTTTACCAAGAGTGGAAGTTATAGCTATTGGTCTGTAGTTTGATGGATCTGAAGAGGCACCTTTTTAGGAACTGGATGGATGTTTGCTTCTTTCCAGGGTACTGGGAAGCATGAGGTATGAGTACACAGACGGAAAAATTTTGCCAATACAGGAGCGAGCACCAAGGAGCAATTCTTAAGTACTATTGGAGGAATTTCATCTGGACCAGGAGCCTTATCTACTGAGAGATTCTCCAAAATAGTTTTGACATGTCTGGTGTGGATCTTAAGTGAGGGAATTTCAGGCGAATTAAAATTAAGTACAGGGACATCTTGATTTATTTCATCTAAGGTTGAGTTGGTGGAGAAAATATCCGCAAAAAGGTTAGCTTTACCTCGTGGGTCACTTACAAGATTGCCAGTCGGAGATTTTAATGGTGGAATGGATGAAGCAGTAGTGAAGTTGGATTTAAATGAGTTAAGAGTAGACCAAAATATTTTGTTATCATTTGGATTATTTAGAAGTTTATTTGCCTGCTTGTGGAGAAAGTTTGATTTAGTTAGGTTTAATACAGTTTTGGCATGATTTCTGATGTTTCTAAAGTAATTAAAGGCTTCATGTGTTTTTGATCTTGTGTATACATTGTAGGCTATTGCTTTTTGTTCAGTTACTCTAGCACAATTATGGTCAAACCATAACGTCTTACTATTTATATTCATATAAATGTATGTTAATATATATTGTCTTGGTATTTATTATTTACTTTTTCATCTCACAATTATGTTAACATTATTATGTATAGAAGAAACATATGCTTCTATCAAGACTGTAGGTTTAAAGTGAACCGTACGAATCACACAACATGCTTCAGACTGAAGTTGTATTCATGGGTATTGCTTTACCTGTGTAGGAATGAAACTTATCTAACAGTAAGGGTAATGAAAATCTTTAAATTGATATACTAATTACCCTATGTGAAAGATATAATTCAGAAAGTTACCAATGACATATATGACTATGATTAGTTATTCAGACCCACACACACACACACACATGTTTCTAATGAAGTTCTATCGTATTCCTATTCCATATTTCCTTTCCAACACCTCCCTTTCACTCTAGCTCACTCCCTCTTTGCCTCTCACCACCACAACCACATTTCACCCTCTCCCTGTTTCTCTGCCTCCCAGTCTATTACCCCCCCCCCCCACCCCCACACACACACTCACACACACTATCCTTCTCTCTCTCTCTCTCTCTCTCTCTGTGAGTGGGTGTGTTCCAGTCTGCCATATCTATACTGATCTATTTTGAAGCCTTCCCTGAACTTCAATTTTGCTAATGATAGGAACTGCGCTACCTATTAACTAATGGTTCACACCGGTAGTTATACTTACTCATGCTGAAGAAAATATTGCATATGTTTGTTCTCAAGAGTATTCATGTAAAGGATTTTAAATAATGCGAAATGATGCGAACAAATATCAAATAACTACAAGAAAGTAACCAACAAAGATAGCTTCCTGGATTGCTTCACACAAATGCTTCACAGTGTGTTCGTGTGTGCGTTGCCCTCTCCCCCCAACCCCACCCCTAACCATCACTGTGGGCCGCCGTCCAGTAAGAGTACCGGTGTTAAAAATGATGTACCAAACAACTATCAGGTCTGTGGTGGATTATGCTAGCCCTGTCTTGTCTTGTCTTGGAGAAGGTAGGCTCGAAAAGTTAGAAAAGGTTCAAAATGAAGTAATGCGGATTGTATTAAACTGCCCTCCAAATGCAATGATCTATCCAATGCAATTGGAATTAAACCTAGGGTCATTAAGAAATAGAATTGAAGAGGTAAATATTATAACTGCTATTAGACATACAAGATCAGGAGGTGGGATTAAATTATCAAATAACCTTACTGAAGGTATACATAACCTCCGAACCTTCAGGAAACAAGGCAAGCAAGGGTATTTAAAAGGACTGATTGCGAATGTTAGGATGTATAATTTATCAAATGCTTGTGTAGTCCCTCAATCTATATCTCAACTTCCACCCTGGGAGGAGCAAATAACTGAAATAGATATAATACCTTTGTTAAAGAAAACACGTATGTATGAAATTATAGAACTTAAAACTATAGTAGAAGAACATATAAGTAAGTTGTATGAGGCTGATGTAGCCCACGTGTATTGTGATGGCTCAGTAGCAGAAGATGGAAGAGCAGGGTGTGATGTCTTGGTGATAGACAAGGCAAATAATTAACAAATTGAGAGTGAACATTGTTATAGAATAGCTGATAACGTATCTTCAACCCTAGCAGAAATGTGTGCCATTTTCTATGGACTACTAGAAATTAGAAATGGAGAGGGAGATGTTTGTTTTTCGTCGATAGTCAAAGTGCCCTGGAATCCTTAAATAGCAAGCACCCAGTATGTAAGGACATAGTTGATCAGTGTAAGATTATTATACATAATCTTCGTAATAAACACAGGAAAATTACCTTCACTTGGATACCGTCCCACGTAGGGATAGTTAACAATGAAAGAGTCGATAAGCTGGCAAACCTAGGGACAGAAAAAGAAACTATTGATCTAGATTGCATGCTATCACTGAAACAAATAAAATCAATAATACGTAAAAAGCAGGATGAACAAATGATTGAAAAAATGCAAGCCAGATACAGTAACAGCCAGACTTTAGATCACTACATTAATGTTGCACAAAGAACAAACTTTACATATGGGCAATACAGGAATGCTTCTAAGGATTCCTTATGTACTAGATTAAAATTAGGACATAAGTACATGTGGCAGCTAGGAGTGAAGAAAGCAGAAGATGAAATTTGCTGCCATTTCTGTAAGGAACCAAGATGTCACACCCTGCATCACTATATTCAACAGTGTCCTAAACTGACAAATTGTAGAAATCCTCTTATAAACAATGTTACCCAACAAGTAATATGGATGATTAACAACAATAAAGTTGAATGTTTAGCTAAAATGTGTAAAAATATAGGGACATTGTTAAGATAAGCTGTTAAGATATAAATTTTCTTGATGCCTTCATTATAAATATTGTTATTATTATTATTATTATTATTATTATTATTATTTTTACTGTTACTACTTTTTATTTTCATTTATTTATTAGTTATTATTTATATTTTTATTTATATTATAATTATTATTATTATACTTATTGTGTTAACTTTTTAATTTTATTACTAGAGTGATGTACTATAATTAACTAGCTACTATCTACAATTTTCAAGTCACCAAAATATAGATACTGTAGCTAAATTAGTTTGCCATAAATGTGTGAATCTTTGCTAATGACCCCTGGTGGGCTGGGGGACGGTCCGGTTTCCTCGTTAAGAGGTAATCTGACCGTTTTCCAGCCCACTGGGGATTGGCAGGGATTAACTAACTGCCCCTGTCTCAAAATCTAGACAGGAGGTCATATACATTCCATGTACTTTAGTTGATTTACTGTATTGTATGTGAAACAGATAATATGGATGTTCAACAGTGGAACTATGTACAACCTTTTAAAAGAATGTAAAATTATAAAACATATAATTTGATGTGTAACTATGCTCTTCAACTAAACACATGTACATTCTAGTGGTGCCTTACAGGCCACCCTGGGTCAGCGAACCTACGCTCCCTAACCATACAGCTGTATTGTCCTCAATATTCTCGGCTAATGGCTTGATGTACAAGTACCTCCGGATATGCGGCACATCCCTCCCGGAGGACTACTTGCACCTTCCCTCCGAATATTATTTTATGGAAATAAAATAATCTGAATCTGAATCTGTATGGCCGTATGTTTTGGGTGCTGGGGTCTGGTGACTGGGTCACGACGGGTAGGGTCCCTCTAGGATGTTTAAGGAGGGATTAACACGGTCTTGTGGGACAGCATGCGTGTTTAAAAACAAAAAACAAAAAACAATATGATCAAGGTCTATAACGGGGACTCTTGTATTTTAGATATGTCTTTATTATAATACTGTATATACTAAACTTAGGTAGTGTTAAAATTATCTTCAATATCAATGTATTACTCATCTAACTATATAGGTAATGACATAGTTTAAGCTAGAAATAGGGTGAAGATTGCGTATGCACCTTCGCCCTTTTGAGATAATGTAACTATGATACTTGTGTAACATTTGTACTTTTCTCAATAAAACAATCAAATCAAATCAAATCCAGTAAGAGTCCTGACCTCACCTCTTGCCAGAGAGGAGTGGGCTAGAGACTATGGTATCCGAGTGTACCTCTACGTCACCTGCAAAATGGGCCTTCTTAACCCTTTCACGCATTTATGACGCAGAGGTTGCCAGATTAGCAATAAGAAATAGAGTTCTCTCACTCTTATAATTACCTCTCCAAAATTAGTTTTCTGCCCACAGCTAACTCAAAGATAACTGCAGAGGTTGAAGTAACTAAACTAAAGGTTTCTAAATACCCCTGATGGTAACAAAGGCTTTAAAGTATCCCCAATAGGCTCAAAATCGCGTCATATGTCGGAGAGGGTTAAGGGGAGATGGGCCTATTTATTTGGTCATATTATTATGTATTCTTTTATTTATTTATTAGTGTCCTTCATAGACCTCCATCAAGCTTAAAAAACACCCGTCAAAGACCCTCCTTCAAGATAAATTTATGCATTTTTCGATAGAAAAATGTCCCGGCCGAAGGCCGGTTCCTCTTAAATTACTTGCTCGCTATCGCTCGCCAGGAAAACATCGACACCTAAATGAAAAAAAAGGGGGTGAAAGGTCTTAAAATCGCCAAACTAATGGGCCAAACGTCTTATAATCTGAAATCTAATGGAGCTAAACATGAGGGAGGAGAGGGGGCAGAAAAGCGAACCATCTCCCCTCAATATAGGGTGTATGGATGCGTCGGCCCAAGTGAAGGGGTTAAGGGGGGATGAATCACTTTTTGTTCGATTTCTTCATATTTTCTTCATTATGTTTCTAGTTTCCTTCCTAGATTTCCATCAAACTTTAGAAAATGACATCCAATAGATCCCCCATGTAGATAAACTTGTAATTTTTTCGGTAGAAAAATGTCCCGACCGATGGCCGGTTCTTCCAAAATTACAGGCTCACTTTCGTTAGCCAGGAAAAAAATCAACACCTAAATATCACAAATGCCCTTAATAATGACAAAGAAATGGGATGAAAGGTGTTAAAATCGACAAACTAATAGGGCAATAATCTTAAAATCTGAAAACTAATGGGGTTAAGCATTAGGGAGAAGGGGGTCTAGAAAAACGACCCACCTCCCCTTAAGTGTCATGTACCATAAGCAATGACAAATTTTTGACCTGAGCTTCATTATAAGGTAGAAAACTCCATTGGTTGGCTCGACCATAATAATATTAACTTGGATCAAATAATCAAAAGTTTTCAATCGTGAGATGGAAAAAGCAAAGAAGGTGAATACAAATAATGTGCTTGGTTTTTGGCTAATGTATATATTTATTCATGTATTTTTTAGTTTCCTCGCTAGTCCTCCATCAAGGTAAAAAAAAAAACGCCCCCTACACCCTTGTTCAAGATAAAAAAAAGTCATTTTTCGGTAGACAAATTTCCCGGACGAAGGCCAGTTCCTTCTAAAATTAGAGGCTCGCTATCGCTCACCATTAAAATATAGATATCTAAAGGGCATGAAAAGTGTTAATATTGACAAAAAAATCAGGCGAAAGGGTTCATAATCGCCAAACTAACGCAACAAACGTCTTAAAACCTCAAACTAATATGCTAAACATGAGCGAGAAGGGGGTCCAGAAAAAGCGAGTATTACCCCCTTAAATTCAAGGACAACAGGTGGACATCTACCTGTATTTGTGACAGCTATAACCAGGTACGAATGTGAGGTTCGTGTCAGGTCTCAGGTCATAACTCACACTGTCTTCTAAAGCCGTTGTCACACAATCATTTTTCCGTCAATTTTTACGAGCAATTGTAGTCTGGCAGCTTTACCATCTCCGTTATATCAAAATTTAGCAACCTAGCATATTCCACCTTTAGTCTACAGTAGTGTCCGATTCCAATGCCAAAATATCAAGAAATAGTCTTCACACACCGACATGAGACGCGCGTGGATGGTCTTTACAAGTCAACTATTGATGCCAACATGTTACCTACATGATTTCTAACAGTGTTACATACCTTGTTGCGGACATATATTCGACATGTAAACAATAGTGGCTATGGTAATGTTTTCAACGTGCCTGCAGACAGGTGTGGATGCACCTATAAGCCATCAACAAGATAACTGTAGTAATTTTGTTAAATGCTAAAAATGTAGATATTAATATACTATTATGTAACCTCTACCTCTTCTTATCGCTAAACACAACTTATTCCAACCATTGGATTACCGTTAACATGCGTACACAGATATGTCTGAATCCAAAGACACATAATATTGCTAAGACAGACTCAACTCGGGAGGTAAATTTGTAAACTGAACTCCCGAACCGAAGGCGGCCCCCCACGCATGACCAGTGTATAGTGTAATAGTAACTTTGGCAGGGGGAGGTCATGCAGACTTTAAACTTCCTTCAACTAACACAATTTGGCCGAGAAAATACTCAATCTTCTTTGGGCTACGTGGGACAAACAATATATAGTAGAGAAAGAAAACGAGAAACTAAGGAAATGAGAGCGAGAGAGAGAGAGAGAGAGAGAGAGAGAGAGAGAGAGAGAGAGAGAGAGAGAGAGAGAGAGAGAGAGTACCTTTACCTGTATGTGAACAAAATATAAGATCGCCACAGCTTTCTCCCTTCCTCCCCTCTTGTCTTCTTATCGTTGGGGCAAGACCTTTTAGTGTCAAACCGGTCACCCCCCCCCCCTCCTCTCTCTCTCTCTCTCTTGCAATATGTACATCATTTCAGTTTGTTTTTGGTAAGCAAATACGCGTAATGCATTCAATATATAAATGTTGTATCTATCTCAAGGGTTCAAACCAGCACTACCCATACAGTAAGATATGCCCAGTTCTATAACCATTCGGCCACTGACTGGATAAAATGGGTGTCTAGTCTATTCACTTAAAGGAGGCCAGACACTTGACACATAGTTCTTTTTTCACTCACAATCGACCAGAACATTCTAACTGTAATTATTTTCTATTATAAGAAGAGCCAACCACGAAAATAGTGTGAACATTTGCAAGCTCCAGTCCTTATATATTTATAGGGGTTAGGAGTTCAAATTTCTAGCATATTCATAGTGAGTAGACTATAACCATTTCATATATTTTCACCAACCAACTTTACTTCTAAACTCAATTAATGAAATCAACAAATACATGTGGCACTCCAAGGACTGGAACCTATGTCAGGCAGATCTGGCTACACACGATAATTAACTAAGATAATTTAATTAACAAGCAAATTGAGAGCTAAATAGAAAATACAAGTAAAAATTGTCAAAGTATCTATTCTTAAAGTATTTCGTTCATATTACGATAACCGCCTAAACTTCCCCTGCTCTTATATCTAAAATGCTGTGGCCTTTATCATGCAATTTTCTCGGTATTAGCACAATATATTGAGGGTTAAAATATTAAAGGGAGTTGGTTCGCTTTTCTGGTTCCCCTTCTTCCTCATGTTTAGCCCCATCAGTTTTCAGATTTTAAGACGTTCATCCCATTAGTTTGGCGATTTTAATACCTTACGCCCCATTTTGTTGTCAATTTTAAGAACGTTCGTGCCATTTAGGTGTCGATTTCCTGGCAAGCGATAGCAACCTTGTAATTTTAAGAGAAAGCAGCCTTCGGCCGGGACATTTTCTACCAAAAAATGTATACATTTATCTTGAAGGGGGGTCTAGGGGATGTTTTTCTAAGCTTGATGGAGGTCTAGCGAGGAAACTAAAACATAAATAAATATGTAAATTAATAGACCAAACAACCGGCCAGTGTCCCCTTAACCGCCAATATGTGGGTCCCGTCCCCCGTGCAACATGAGCCTTTGCTGATGGTTCTTTGATCAGCTCCTTCTTGATCTTCGGCGTGTCTTAGCATTTATGACATATTTTTTTCTCTCTCTCTTTTTTTGTATCCCCCCCCCCCCCCTCTCTCTCTCTCTCTCTTTCTCTCTCTCTCTCTCTCTCTCTCTCTCTCATATATATATATTATATATATATATATATATATATATATATATATATATACATATAAATATATTATATATATATATATATACCGGTATGAAGTTAATAAAAGAACAGAATCATACACTAATGCTATAATTTGGTTAGATTTCCTTTTTAAAAGTAACTTCGATCAAAATGCCAATAACTGTGATGAAACGTGTAGCCAAAAGCCCTGATAAACTTGATATATGAGATAATAAACTACGGCACTGCCTTACTAAACCTTTCCTAACATTAATATCTGTCACTCAGTCTTTCATAGGCGATATATCAAGGTGTGTCTGGCATTGAATCTTCCTCTGTGAATTATATATTTCAATTAGATACAGTAAATACAGTACACAGACAATATGATTATGATATAAGAGAACTAAACCGTTACACTAAATTCATAACTATATATTTCAGAATTTGTCTAATAAAACGCGTCAATGCCTGATGGACATGTTTAATTAATGTTATAGTTACTGTTTTATTTCCGTAGGCATTTTAAAATATAAAATACTGTGGTGTATAACCTTCTCGGTGCTCAGGATTGCACCATATCTGTTTATTTTCAACTGACGGTCAATTGCAAAGTTCCAATCGAGATTTGTTAGTTATTTTGAAGAGTTTGTGGTGAAATATGGTGCTAATTTTATAAACTTGGTCTTACTGTGATGCAGAGACATAGTAGTTTCATATTTTCCCATTAATTATCGTTAAATTAGCTGCTAAGGGATTCAATATACCGTCAGCTGAAAATAAACCAAGTACAGGACCTGAAGGTATAGATCAGTCTTTGTGACGAGGCACGGCAAACATCCATCACGTGTAATTCATCAAGGAGAGATTCATCAGTGGGGTGGCGGTCATTAACAAGATATATGAGTTGACCACAGTACCTCCGAGCCGGGGGAGAGAGAGAGAGAAAGAGAGAGAGAGAGAGAGAAACAAAAATAGAGAGAGCAAGAGAGAGAGAGAGAGAGACAGAGTGTGTGCGAGAGTGAGAGACAGAGAGAGAGAGAGAGAGACCATACCTCTGTATCATAATGACCTGTTGGTTACCAGCCATCAAAAGTCTCCCACTAAGTCCCTTCATTACATTATGAGGTCCTTGTGCCCGGGTTTACTATTACTGTACTGGCCGAGGTACCCATTATCAGGTCTGCGTCCCGGGTTGATTATTACTGTATTCCGGGTTTAATATTACTGTATTACTGTACTGGCCGAGGTACCCATTATCAGGTCTGTGTCCCGGGTTTATTATTACTGTATTCCGGGTTTATTATTACTGTGTTACTTTATTGGCCGAGGTACCCATTATCAGGTCTGTGTCCCGGGTTTATTATTACTGTGTTCCGGGTTTAATATTACTGTGTTACTGTACTGGCCGAGGTATCCACACCCGTTGATTGTTAAGGGGGGTCACCTGCTTTTTGTTTCTTCTTTTCTCTCTTTCTCTGGCTTGTATCCAGTCATTGGCCCCAGTCAGCCTACTGTTTTAAGACGTTTATCCCCATCCAGGTGTTGATTTCTTCCTGGCGAGCGATAGCGAGCCAGCATTTTATGGAGAAATCCGGCTTTTAGCCTGCTGTCTAAAACTTTTTTGTTAAATTGGCTGGCTCGCGGAAAAAAATCGACTCCTGGACCGGGATAAACGTCTTAAAACAGTAGGCTGAATGGGGCCGAATGGATACAACTCAGAAAGAGGGAGAGAGGGAGGTGGGCCTCCTTAATGGCAGGTTTGTTTCTTTATCTGGACCACATTCTCCTTAATGTTTAGCCCCATTAGTTTTTGAGATTTTAAGAAGTTTGTTCCATTAGTTTGGCAATTTTAAGAACTTTTGTGCCATTTAGGTGCCAATTAGTTCCTGGCGAGCGATAGCGAGTCTGTTATTTAGGAGGAATGGGCATTCGGCCTGGAAATGTTTCTATCAACAAATGTACACATTTATCGTGATTGGGGGTCTTAGGGGTAGCATGATGGCGGTCTTGGGAGGAAACTAAGGTCAATAATAATAAACAAAAAATAAAAATAAAAATAAATAAATAAAAATCTCCTCTTAAATAGGGTTGATATTATAAACACAAATTGCCGTTGTCATATGTACAGTTGGTCAAGGATGAAAGTATATAGTTTTTCGTCTGCTATAGCCACACAAGGGTTGTCATGTTGGCAGCCATGACACCTTTTCCACTAGCCCAAACCATCCCAACACTCATGGGGTTTATTATATTGATACATTAATTAATATACGGAGTGCTTCGAAAAAGCGTTTCCATAAATATCAAAAGTTAGAGAATTATTCATAAACCTTCAGGGTGACTAAATACTGTTATGGAGATAGAAAAACAAAGCTGGGGGCATACGCTGGAACAGCGCGTAGCCGCGGCGCTCGCCTCCGTTTCATTGCCCTTTGGATCACATATATTCCAGTCTTGGGGATGAAAGTGAAATATCAATATTTACCTACTTATTAATTAACAAGTATTATTAGATTTCTCTTTCTACTCATTATTTATTATGAATGTTATAATGTTAAGTGTATATCGTAATATCTTTTATAGCCACTCCATATTCGTCTACTTTAGATACACACAAATCTAATTCCTAAACGTGGACGTAAGGAAGCCTGTGTGTTCAATATGGTAATGACCCAGCAATTTTACTCATCTTGCGAGCGCCATTGCTTTATGAGTCAGTCCTCGAAGCATAATGAGGCTTTACTTGTGATTTTTATTTATTTATTTATTTATTATTATTATTTTTATATTTATCAGCAGAACACCTGCAAATCAACTGCAACATTGATATCACCATACCCTACATTATTAGCCACATATTACCACGTGTGAAAATGGACCTATATTCCACTGAAATATCGTATATAGGTAGACGTTTTGATTTTCGTTTTCACTCTCGCATTTCTTGTATATCTATCAATAACATTAAGTGTTTAATATCTCCGAAGTGATATTCACGTCAAAGATTATAGAGCAATATATTCATATTTCCGTCTGACAACTAAGTCCAGGAACACGATTTTAAACACCCTGTATAAGGTGGGCGGGCTCTGAGATATGGCTACCAGGGCTGCCAACATGACAAACTATGTGTGGCTATAGCAGACGAAAAACTGTATACTTTCATCCTTGACCAACTGTACACTCTCAGACAACAATCCTGGCCCTATATGAACCTTCGAACATCATACACGAAGCTCCGAAATATACTAATGAGACAAATGAACCCTTTGAGTACCAGCGACGTGTGTTATCTTTTATACTAGCTCTATGTTATCGATATGATGTAGCTTAGGAAGAATCAGTGGAAGTTAAAAGGCTTGGTTGAAATATATTGAAGCCTTATTATTGCTAGACGTCCTTCTTAAGCTGAAAAAATCATCTAACAGTTGCCGGACGATGATAAAAAGCACGTCCCTGGTACTGAATGGGTGAATGATGAGATTATTCGATTGAGTTCGGGAGAGCTTCGAAACTTGAATTAGTTATGTCCTAGTGTGCACAAAATATACTGTACGCCTAGACACTCACAAGGGACTGGAGTTCTCGAAAAGGTTTTCCAGTCCTGACGTTAGATCTTGAATTGCAGTGTGCTGGCTTAATAATCCAAATTAATTGATAGCCTCTGAAGTCCTATTTTAACTAACTAACTAGCGTAAATCAACATATGCTAACCTCTTTCTGTGGTATCACCTCGATTAACCCCTTCTGTACCTGCGAATTCGTTGCATCTATATTGCAGCTATATTTAGACGACTTTGTGCCGTTTAAGAAGGATCTGTCGTAGTAATAAGGGTGAAGAGAGATAGTTCGAAACGTTTAATTACTGGAAGCCCTTTCTAAACCGAATACATTCGTCTAATTGTGGCCAGAATATAACGAACAGGACGGCAACGGTACTGAAATGGTTAACCCAGAAAATTCACCTCCACCTCTGTGTCATTTCATCTGACAGAAAATTGAATCACTTAGCAGCAAATGTCTCGATATTTAATGGACACATATGAAACCACTATATCTCTGCATCATATTAAGGCCAAGTTTATATAATTAGCCCTATAAAATACTACAACATCTTCAAAATAACTGATGCATTTTGATAGGAACTTTGCAATTTACCGTCAGTTGGAAAGAAACAGGGTATAGGAAAGAGCAGCCACCTACCTGTTGAACCACCCCCACTGAGGCTCACCTGGATCATTACATCATCAAACAGTCAGAGAGAGAGGTGGGGGGGGGGGGGTCCTGAAAGTGTACTGTACAGTACGTGTATTTATGTATGAACCGACATGTATTTCTGCTAGGGAGAGAGAGAGAGAGAGAGAGTGGGAGTGAGAATGAGAGTGTGTGTGCGTGTGTGCCTGTGTGTGTGTGTGTGTGTGTGTGTATTATGGGTTTGTATGTGTTTATCACCTCATTACCAGCCATCAAAAGCCTCCACCATATGTCCCTACAATCAGCTCATTACATCATAAGTGCGTCCAGCCCTTTTAACTATCAGGTTCATCTATATCAAAGCATGCACATTTGCCCCTCTTATCCTGTACATGTATTTACTAGCGGTACAGTCGGCCAAATAAGTGAATGCTCGGCACCAAGTATGTTTTGATTACTAATTGGTATCATCAATATCTAAACACGATTGCTTAATTTCGAGTGAGATAAACAAACATGTTCCTACACTTCAGAACCCTATTCAACTTCTGACAGACATTAATAAAGTACGGAGCGAGCAAAGCGTAATGACAGCTTAAACATGAATTATTAGCGCTACCTTACATTCACGGTCGCAAGTTTTTTATGTTTTATGTTTTATTTTTATTTGTGTGTATCGTTCTCTCCTTAAGTCCTAGTATTTTCCAGAACGTAATGTAATTGAAAAAAACCCCACAAATTGTGATATAAATTCAATAGTATAAAACTCTATATAGCTTCTCACACACACACACACACACACACACACACAAACACACACATAAAAAACAAGTACACACACACAATACTACCAATTATGTAAATGAGAGTAACGGTGTCAGCAAGAGAGGGTACGATAGAAAGAGCTGGAAGTGCAGGAAAGAAAACCACCAAGCTAAACATAAGCATAATCTTCATAAGAGTAAGGCCAACTAGAACGATATGATTGATAAAAGTAAGAAATACAAAAGGGACTTGAAAAGAGTAAGCAACAATGAGAATATTAATCTGATAACGAAATTAAGAGAACACAAAAGTATAGATCCAAAATCAAATTGGAAGATCTTAAAAAGAGACAGGAAAAGTAATAAAATTCCTATTACACCTGAATTTTTTTATGAACATTTGATATCCCTTGCCAATGAAGATAATGCTAATGTTAATGATAATGAGGATATTCCATATGAGATTAACATTGAAGACCCTACATCCATACTAAATGGCCCAATAACTGCTGAAGAAATAAAGAAATTGATTAATAAATTAAAAAAATAATATGGCACCAGGAAATTACATTGTATTAAATGAATACATTAAATGTACACAAGACATTTTATCTCCAGTATATGTAAAGCTGTTTAATAAGATTCTTGATACAGGTGACCTTCCAAACGAATAGATTATTGGCACGATAGTGCCGCTGTATAAAAACAAGGGTGATACCAACGATGTTAACAATTACAGAGGGATTACCCTTCTTAGTTGTATGGGAAAGCTTTTTACCTCTGTTATAAATGAACGATTAAAGGAATTTGCAAATGCTATGCAAATTATCAGTGAATCACAGGCAGGATTCAGACCGGAATATTCTACACTAGATCATATATTTCTGCTTAAATGTTTAATTTATCTATTTAACTGGAAGAGATGTAAGTTGTTTTGTTTGTTTGTAGATTACACAAACACTTTTGATATGGTATGGCGAGAAGGTTTGTGGTAAATGTTAGTAAAGGAGAACGTTAATGGTAAAATACTGAATGTAATTAGAAGTATGTACAATAACATTAAATACTGTGTGATGCTAGAGCAACGGAAATCTGATACCTTTTTGTGTAATATGGGGGTGAGACAGGGTGAACATTTGTCTCCGTTGATCTTTGCATTTTATGTTAATGATATTGAGGCCAAGCTTATTGAATGCAATTGTAATTATTAAAACTTTAGCAATGATTTCCTCAATGACTATCTCAAATTACTTGTGTTAAAGTATGCAGATGATACGGTTATATTGTGTGACAGTGAACAGGGGATGACACAGGCGTTACTAGCCTTGGATATTTACTGTACCAATTGGAAATTAAAAGTTACTTGCAATAACAAAAACATTGTAATAATCAGCACGGGTAAAGTTCAAGCTGGTAATTATAATTTTAAGATCGGTAGAGAGAGTATTGAAATAGTGAGTCAGTAAAAATATCTTGGCATATCATTCAATTATTATGGTAGGTTTCGTAAAGGAGAATTGGAATTAAAAGATCAAGCGCAGAGAGCAATGTATTCAATAATTGGTACGTCTCGTAAATTTGATTTGCCAGTTGATATCTAGATAGAAATGTCCAATAGTATGGTGTTACCTTTCATGACCTATGCATCAGAAATATGGGGTCATTATATTGTAAGACAATTGGAATTATTACAAATTAAATTTGTAAAACAAGTGTTATGTGTATATAAGAGAACAAGTACGGATATGGTGTATGGAGAGCTTGGAGTCTACCCATTGGAGATACATATTACATGTCGGATGATTACTGGGTGGGTTACTGGGTGCACTACTGTTAGGCAAAGATACTAAATTGAGTTTCCTTATGTACAAGTGCTTGTTATTTTTGGATATTACTGGTCTTTATTTTTCCCCATGGATAAGTTGCATTACAAAAATATGTAATGACTGCGGAATGTCAGGTGTGTGGTTATCACAAAATATTGCTAATCCAGTATGGTTCAAAAAGGCAATTTATTTATGGTTTAAAGATCAATGGTTTACTACGTGGAACAGTAACTTGTTAAACAAATCTATCTGTAGTAGTTATAAAATATATAAAGAAGTGTGTGGCTTGGAGGAATATCTTTTACAGTTACGCAAAGGTAATCGCATACTGATGAGTAAACTACGAACCAGTAACAATAAATTGCCTATAACTGCTGGTAGATATCAGAATATCAGTAGAGAAAATCGTATTTGTGCAAAATGTGATGTTGGTGACGAATACCATGTATTGTTTATATGTCAAAATGATGATATTGCTAATTTGATCGATCAATATATTCCAAGTTACTTTATACGTAAACCAACTCATTTCAAGTACAAGTTGTTGATGCAAACAAATAATGTAAATGTGCTGAATAAGTTAGCAAATGTTTGGAGAGTTGTGTTTGGTAATTTTAGGTAAAATTAGTATAATTACTTTGTATTATGTATTGAGGAGCTGTGCTCCATACTTTTTTGTAAAAGTCTGAGCCAATTAATATATTCGATTCTATCCTATTCTATTTTATATTCTATTCTATTAACACATACACACACACACACACACACACACACACACACACATACACACACACACACAGACAGACACACACACACAGTGGAACACACAAGGATAGCCAACCCCATCCTTCCAAATTTCGCTCTGTCTGTGTCTCTCTCAACCCTGCTTCGGACCTTGCAAGTTCTCTAATTACCTGTCTCCCCAAGTCCCATTATCACCTTACTGACAGATTACACACACACAGAGAGAGAGAGAGAGAGAGAGAGATTCAAAGACACTTAGACATGTAAACGAGAGTGTGTTTATGGGTGCAAACGCAATTTATGGAAGCTTACGAGTAATTTGTGTATAGGCCTACACTTAACCTTCCGGAGCACTCTACCAACACCATCTTTCTAGTCTGACTATATCTCTCTCTCTCCAATTACCAACCTCCCCCAGCCACATTACCTACTTACACTCAGATTACTCTAATATTGGGCAGGGGAGGGTGCCACTTTTATTAATTTTAGATGAAGCCTTTTCTAAAATGTCGGTCAATAGCTCGCTGGCAGTTTCTCTCATGAACTAAATAATTTCAGATTGCTATTACTTTTCTTTGATAGTCCTGAGGTTTTTCATAGTATGTGGCTATTTGTTTTCACGTCGTAGAAATGTCGATTTAAGGGGGGATTGTTCACTTTTTGGGAGATTTTTGCATGTATTAATTATTTGTCTAGTTTCCTCGCTAGACCTCCATTAGATCCCCCTTCTAGATTAATTTGTACATTTTTCGGTGGAAAAAAATTCCGGCCGAAGGCCGGCTCTTCCAACATTACAGGCTCACTATAGTTCGTCAGGGAATAAATTGACACCTAAATAGCACGAAAGGTCTAAATATTGACAAAGAAACGGGGTGAAAGGTCTTAAAATCGACTAACTAATGGGGCAAACATCTTAACATCGGAAAACTAATGGGGCTAACCATGAGGGAGAAAGTGGTCCAGAAACCGGCCCATCTCCCCTCAAGCCATTCTGTACCGGCGACCCCTTTTATATTTTATTCTGGCTACTTGTAGACGATTTTATTCAGTTTTAAAAGGGTCTCCAGCAACTAACAGGCTTCTTACTATCTCACTTAAACCTTTTTACTACCACAAATCCTTCTGAAAGTGTACAACATCGTATAACTATAGCTCGAAAAAAAACTACGTCGCTGTAAAGAAAGTGTTAATGTCCTTTTTTCTGGAGTGAATACAACATTCCATCAAGGTTTTCAGTGTCCTATTGATTTTGACTGTACATACCACACCTCGTATTAGTCATGCAAGCCTAGTATAGCATTGTAAATTTTACGGTAACCTTCCATACATATCGGATTCCATGGAATGTTATTTTTCCACATAACTATAATCTGTTTCATTCCAGCTGACGGTAAATTCAATCCGGTAACATCTGAGCTCTCGATACTTAAAATTTTGAGGAGCTAAGACGCATTTTTACATTTCATTTTGGTTGTCAATCATTAGACGATTGTATGCAATTTAGGAAGGATATCTAGGAATCAATGGGTTAAATGCTATCTCAATTAACTCTTTAGCTCCTACAATTTCACCCTAACCTGTATAAAATTGTTTAATGATAGCCAAAATGAACTGTCAAAACGCGTCATGATCCTCAAAGCATTAAAGAAAAATTCGGAAATTAGTTTGTCTTCGCATTATATTATTGACAAGATTGTTTTCGTAATTAACACCATATTTTGCTATAAAACCTTGAAAATAGCGGAGTAAACAAGATGAAGAAATGGCATTTACTTCAGCTGGAAATAAAGGACTATTGTTACAGTCATGGGTTAGATATGTTTAATTGGATGTCTATTAATGTTACTATATATGCTTCAATAGAGCGAGACATCCATATATTCACTCCCCTTCCACACTTCTCACCGACATTACTCAACAACCAGGAGGATTTGAGCCAAACTATTTTAGGGTCATATGCCAATTCCAAAATTGCCCTATTTCTAACGATCTAAGGTGTATTGGGTCGCATTTCTATAGGGGGGGGGGGGGAGATATATTTCTATAGGGGGGGGGAAGAGATATATTGCCAGAAAATTACATCTGTGCAAAGCGGTGGGAAATCCGAAATAAGCAAAATACATGTCAAGGGGAGTTGGGTAGTATTCCTGGTCCCCCTTTTTCATCATGTTTAGTCCCATTAGTTTTCAGATTTGAATACGTTCGGCCCATTAGTTTAGCGATTTTAAGTCCTTTCGCCCAATTTCAGTTTTCAATATTAAGACTTCCTGTCATTTAGGTTTCGATTTTGTCCTGGCGAGTGATAGCTAGCCTATAATTTAAGAGGAAGTGGTCTTCGGCCGAGACATCTTTCTGTCGAAAAATGTATTAATTTATCTTTGAAGGAGCGTCTTGGGGAAGTGTTGTTTTAAGCTTGATGGAGGTCTAAGGAGGGTACTAAAAAAAAAAAAATATATATATATATATATACAGTAAATGAGGAAATACATACGCCCATTCTCCCTTAAGCTATAATACAACGAGAGTTTATCCATGCATTGAATACAGCTGTGCTTTGTGGAGAGTACTATCAACTAAAATATAACTGCAAGCTATCGGTGTGTATGGATTGTAGATATTCTTCCGCATACCCCTCCCCCCCTCTCTCTCTCTCTCTCTCTCTCTCTCTCTCTCTCTCTCTCTCTCTCTCTCTCTCTCTCTCTCTCTCAACTCCTCCTCCTTTGTGGCAGTGTCGCATTCTTCAATTTATCGATTTCCACTGTTTCTTTATTCGGTGCACAATATCATTCTAGGTGCATTTATATCCTGTTTCATTATAGCCTTTTATATGTATTATATTGTTGAAGTATTGTACACATTTTGTTTAGATAACTGTGTTCTTTATATTGTCCTTGAATGCATATTTTCTGGTGCATTGTCATATTGTAAATAATCGTATTACTTCACTATGTGAATTGTTTCACTTTGTGTGACTGAAGACTACATAGCAAGGTCATCACATTGTGTGACTGAAGACTACATAGCAAGGTCATCACATTGTGTGACTGAAGACTACATAGCAAGGTCATCACATTGTGTGACTGAAGACTACATAGCAAGGTCATCACATTGTGTGACTGAAGACTACATAGCAAGGTCATCACATTGTGTGACTGAAGACTACATAGCAAGGTCATCACAATTGTATATCCTTTAACCCATTCTGTACCGGTGATGTCCTTTCCATCCCATTCTGACAACTCTTAGGCGATTTTGTTCAGTTTAGCAAGGATCTGTGGTAGCTAAAAGGATTAAATGAGATAGCCTGTAGCCTTTTTATTACTAGATGTCCTTCCTAAGCAGAATAGAATCATCTAATGCTTGCCAGAATATAATGAAAAGGACGTCGCCGGTACAGAACGGGTTAATACACGATCCTTGAATATTTGCGCAAGATCAAAAGCATCGCCACTAGTTAACATTAAATTGTTCAGGACATTTATTAGCAACTTCAGAGTTTTGAATACAAAACATCAGAATAACTTTAGCATTATGCACTTGCATTCAACAGTGATATACCGGGAGGCTTTTATATAATACCAATTAAGGGGAGATGGGCCGTTTTTCTGGTCCCATTTCTTCCTCATGTTTATCCCCATTACTTTTGAGATTTTAAGACGTTTGCACCATTAGTTTGTCGAATTTAAGACCTTTTGCCCCATTATTTTGTCAATATTCAAACCTTTCTTGCCCTTTAGGTGTCCATATTTTTCCTGGCGAGCGATAGTGAGCCTGTAATTGTGGAGGAACCGGCCTTCGGGCGTGATATTTTTTTATCGAAACATTTACAAATTTATCTCAAAGGGGGATCTAATGGATGTTTTTTGTTTTTAAGTTTGATAGGGAGGTAACTAAAAATATTAATATGTATATGAACAAAATTTACCCAAAAATAAACCCTTCGCCCTTAATCCTATTAAACATTTTATATCTCAAATATATTGTAGGTTGTAGTTTGTGGATTGGTCTTGCATATCTTCAATGAAAATACAAACATGAAAACATCGTCATGTTTGACTATATTTATCTCTATAAATACCAATTCTACATTTGAGAAATCAGTGAAGCAAATAAGAATTGGATAATGCAGTGGAATATACATTTTGCAAATCAATGAAAGCCAATTTTCAAAAATATATTATTTTATTTAAATTGGGAAAACATTTTTGAATGGTAACTAATATCTATCTATCTATCTATTGCCTGACGCCATGATCCCCGAAGGGCTGGCCATGAACGAACCGCCCCCAAGCACCTCTGTCCCCAGTCAGTCGACGCCCCTCCTCCCAACCAGTACCGCCTTCATTCATATACTTCCTCACTCCATCCTTCCACCTCTCCTTCGGTCTACCTCTCCCTCTCTGTCCGTCCACCTCGCTCTCGTACACTAATATACAAATTAGTAATTATGTGTTGATAATTGTGTTATAATATATAGTTAATATATATTTATTATATTATATTCCTATAAGTGATCTATTCTTATTATCTTATACATACATCTAATATGTTTTGCTTTTCTTCCCCAGGTATGAACCTCTAACGGGATGGGATATCTCTGGCTATATGGTGATATGGTGATAATTCAGGTAAATAAGGAAATTATCATAACATTAACAATACACAAATTAAGTGGTGCTGTCAATGAGGTATGCTAAGGAACAGGATATTTTAGAGAAGGTATGACTAACATCATTGTAATCTATACTAATCACACACACACACACACATATATACTGTATATATATATATATATATATATATATATATATATATATATATATATATATATATATATATATATATATATATATATATATATATAGATATATATATATATATATATACTGTATATATAAGGCTTCCCACCTTAATATTGTAAAACCCCTTTAGAATGTTTACCAGTGCCTCACAGAGCTATCAGACTAGACATTACTTGCACGATTTACGATAATAGTATTCAACAACTCATCTATGCAATCTTACTAAGTGGAGTTGAGCCACATGTACATGCTTCAGACAAGTGCCGTTGAACAAACATGATAATTAGCATAAGTAATAACTTGGTAGGATTATATTGACAGGAGTTATATTGATCATGTTTATACAGTACGTCAGTGTTATTTTAGGCAATATATATTATTAGTCTATATATTTCTTGTTTTTTGGAGAAGTCTTATTGAACTTATGGATATGTTTTCGTTTTTTGTTTTCGTTATTTATATTAGTATAAATATGTCCCTTCTTTATTGTTCCCCCCACTGGTGATAAATTTCGTGTTTCAACTGTTTACTTTATCTCTCATTGATTCCATAAATCTCTGTTCACATCACTTCCACAAACCGCAACATTTCACAATTGTTTCTGTTATTTTATTTAATATCAGTTATAACATAATTTTTGTGTAAATACAATCTGTTGGTTGTTCACTTTTCCATGTTCTTATTATGCCTCTATTTTATGTTTCCACTTTTTCATTTTTCCCATTGACACCTTTTAATTCATCAATAAAATCATTCAAATTATTAATGGCACACTGTTTCATTTTCTGCAGGTTGTCAGTTAGTTCCATTACCTCTATAACTATCCATTACTTTCTCTTCTTTAGTACACTGTTTATCCATTTCCCTCCCCACCTCTCTATGTTATATATCCTTCTTTCAACTCCCTCTCCCTACCTCCCTATATTGTCGATCCCTATGCAAATATGATTCATTCCCTTGTTTACACGGTTCATTTCCCTCCATTCCCCTTCTCTCCCTTCGTGTATTGTTGTCAATCTCCCTTTCCCTCCCTATACTTGTATTCCCTTCATACTAATCCTTCTCCTTTCTCGTTACAAAACTATTGTATCTCCCTTTCCTAACACTCTCAATCCATGCACACACTTATCACCCTCCTATCTTCTCTGCTTTCTTCCTTACACTGTTCCTATAGGGGGTGCCAGCGAACTTGACATTAATCTAGACCCCTTAACTTATAACTCGAAATGAATGAAAGCAATCGGGCTGACGTTTCTATCATTTGGGAAGAGTCCACCAGGAAATAGGTGTGGATATTTACAGCCAGTTGGCTCTAGGCTCTTTTGAGTTACAGAGAGGTCAGGGATCAAGATTATAGTCAAGTTCGTTGGCGTTACCTATACCTCTGTGCATGTCTTCCTCTCCCCCCCCCCCCCCCATCAACTTCTGTCCTGTGCGGCTCATTTTCGTCTCCTATCCTCCCTCCCGTCCTCCATTTATTGTTTCTTCCCTCATCTCTCTTTGCTTCCCTCCCTAAACTGTATACCTCCTTCTAAATAGATTTTTTTGTTTACCCTCTTCTCCCTCTCTTTTGTTATTCTTTTCAATTCCTTCCCAATCTCATTATCCTTTATATCCTCCTATTCCGTTTCACTTCTTGCTACATTGCCCATGCTCTTCCATACCTCTCTCCCATTTTCATTAGCGTTTTCATTCCTCCTATACTGTTTTCCATTATCCACACACTCATTTATTTTTCTATCCCTCTCTTCCTCTCTATATTTTTGTCACTCTTCCTATTCCTTCTCCATACACTGATAACACTTTTCCTAATTCCTCTTTCCCATTCTCTACTGTTATCCTTTTCAAAACCCCTCTTTTTCTTCCATTATCTCTATAATGTTCATCCCTTTTCCATCCCTCTCCTACCCTATAATATATATCCTTATTTATCTATCCTACCTTCTTCCATTCTCCCTACCCTGTGCATCCTCTTTCCTTTATGTACTTATATATCTTCTTCCCTTTTTATCCTATGCCACCCAGCCCATCTTTCTTCTATTCTCCCTATACTGATCATCCATTTTACTATTCCTCTCCTCCCTTGTATATTCTTATTATCTCCCTTATCTTCTTCCATTCTCCCTACTCTGCTCATCCTTTTTCCTATACATCCTTTTCCCTCTTTATCCTCTGACACCCCATCTATCTTTCGTCTACTCTCCCTACACTGATCATCCCTTTTTCTATCCTTCTCCTTCGCTATATATCCTTTGCATCCCTTCCATTCCAACTCCTCATGGCTTCCCTGTGATGAAAGGAAGCCCGGTTCACTCCAATCTGTTGGGATTTGTCGAACCAACCATTCCATTCACCTCCGTTCCTTTCCCCCCCCCCCCTCCCTCCTCTCCTGAAACCCTCGACACCCCCTCAACCCCCCTTCCCCTCGACCGTCACCTCATTCACATCCTCCACCGATAAACTCCCCCTCACCTCCACCACCAGTCCCTCTTTTACCTCCATCTCTAACCCCTATGCTAACACATTCCATTTTACAATCCTCTTCCAAGGGACTGGAGTTCTCGAAAAGAGGCTCTAGTCCTGACGTTATTCTTGACTTTAAGTGTGCTGGCTTAATATACCAATAGGGTTGATAGCCTCTGAAGTCCTATTTTAACTCATTCATCTCTAACCCCTACGCCAACACAGCCCATTTTACAATCCTCTTCCCCCTTCACCCCTTTTCCGCTCCCCCTTTTCACATTAATACCCACTTCTCCCCCAGCACCCTTTCTCCCTTTACTTCCTCCTCCTTCCCACCACCGCCATCTACTGCCCTCTACCCCCTCCCTCACCCCTTTCCCCTCCCCTCCCCACCACCAACAGGCCCCTTTCACCCCCACCACCAACCCTCTCACCTCCCCATCTACCACCGTCCCCCACACCCCCCCCTTCCCCCTCCCTCTCCCCTCCCCTCCCCTCAATTTATCTACATGCACTTTTTTCGTGTCAAAATAATCCTCTTTCTCTCTTAGACCTGCCTCTTCTAATCATATTCTTTACGGTTTGGTAAATTCGTTTTTCCGTACCTCATAAAATGTGTTCTGTATTGTATTTTTTTTCTTTTTCGGTTTTATATGTGCGTTCTTTCTTTCTTTGTCCCGTGAGCTATCATTTCTTTCTTTTTTGTTTCCATTTTCCCTCCTACCGCTTTTTCCTACGCCTCTCTCTCTCTCTCTCTCTCTCTCTCTCTCTCTCCATGTCAGTGTCGCATTCTTCAATATATCGCCTCACTTCTCTTTCCATGTCTCTTTGTATTTGCATTTTGTGTAGTTTTCCTTTTATTTCAACTTCTGTACTAGAACGCTGTCATCTACACCTTCTTGTTATAATATAAGAGGTATTTCCTATTTTAAATACAATATATCCCACTATTAGAGGAAATATACGGTGGAAAATTGTTCATATCAGTATGAGTGTTGATATTAATTGATCTACTGTGTTCGTGTTTATCTTTCTTGTTCCTTTCCCTAGTTCATTATCTTTGTACTCCCATGTTTATTTTCTCTCTCTCTCTCTCTCTCTCTCTCTCTCTCTCTCTCTCTCTCTCTCTCTCTCTTTCTCTCTTTTTTATGTAAACAAATGCCAGATACTACAAATCGGCTCCCAACACTACAAATACGAATACCACATGAATGGAGAATAGATAAAGAGCGTATCACAAATAAAATACCTACAGTAGGACTGCTTATCAACGAAAATCTAAAATCTACAAGCCAATGCACCCCAGCATCTAACAAAGCAAATAGAGCACTAGGATTCATTAATATTGTTTTAATTGTCATAGTAAAGAAATAGTTGTACCATTATATAAAAGTATTGTGAGACCACATCTGGAGCATGCTGCGCAGTTTTGGTCTCCCTATTTAATAAAACACATAGAGAAACTCGAATCCGTTCAGCGTAGAGCAACAAAGTAAATCCCTTCCCTTAGAAATAAACCATACAATGAGAGATTAAGATAACTCGATCTGTTTTCGCTAAAGAAACGGAGAATAAGGGGACAGCTATTAAGATACTAAATGGATTTAGTAACGTAAATTCTAATAATCTATTTAAGATAGCCAAGAAGGTTCCACAAAAGGAAACAAATTAAAAATGACAGGCAGGAAAGCGAACCTAGACATAACTAAACATTTCTCCATCCACAGTATTATTAGTGAGTGGAATAAGCTCCCAAATGAAGTTACTGTATTGACAGTAACTCGATAAATTATACACATTTAAAAAAAGGTTAGACTCATATCACAGAGAAGTTGGTCTGCAGTAGAAGCTGATCACTGACAAGAGAACCTGGCAGAAATGAACACGTTTTCAGTTGAAGAGAGCAGAAAAAGAGGAGAACAACAGTGAAGTTGTGCATGCCTTTACATTTCCATTTCTAACTATACTATAAATTCCTTCAGGCGATTTCCAAGCCCTGCAAGGTTATTTATTCCCTTCTAACTGTTTTCATGTACGGCAAATTGCCGGAGGATGGGGAGAGAGCCTTCATCTGTGCTATCCCTTCTCCCACTTTATCTTAGGGTTGCTATCTCTACTAGGATTAAGTCCTGGCCACCTCGCAGGGATAGCAAGATCTGTGTGGCCAGTGTATATATGTAAATCTATGTATGTAAATCTCTAACTCCATGTTCATTCTATTATATATTAATCTATGGTTTTCTTTCACAATCTCTCTCTATGCAGTTCTCCCTCTTGCCCCTCCCTTTCTCGTAATACCTCCAATATCTTCTCTCTCTACCACCTTCCTCTACCCCTTCCCTCCTGATGAGAGGAAACCTCACCATCCCTCCCCCTCCCTCCCCCTTCCATCCCACTCATCTGTAGGGATTTGTCTCTTGTGATCACCAAAGCCGCCACCAGAATTACGCCAAGTTATTTACAGCATCCGCCATCTTGAATCCCTCCCGTTGCAGTACAGACTTTAAGGGGGGATGGGCGTATTTATTGTTTATTTGTTTATATCTTTATTATATATTTAGTGTCCCCCCTAGACCTCCATCAAGCTTAAGAAAACACCCCTAAGATCCCTCTTCAAGCTAATTTTGTACAGTTTTCGAAAGAAAAATGTCATGGCCGAATACCGGTTCCTCTTATAAATGCAGGCTCGCTATCGCTCGCCAAAAAAAATCGATACCTAAATGACACGAAAGGTCTTAATATTGACAAAGTAATGGGGAGCAATTTCTCAAAATCGCCAAGCTAGTGAACGAACTTCTTAAAATTGCAAAACTAATGGGTCTAAACGTGAGGGAGAAGGGGGTCCAGAAAAAGCGATTACCTCCCCCTTAACCTGGCGACTTTGCTCTTGGTTGTTTTGATCTAGATAATTGTAATTCTTAATGATTTGCTAATACTACTTTGTCTGAATAACATCTTACAGTTGCAAACACGCACATGAGAAATATACTACACAGTATGTATGTATGTATGTATGTATTTATATACTCTGGCAATTATATATTTATGTATTTATTTATTTATTTATTTATTTTGTTTGTATGTGGCCGACTCGAGACATAACCCGAGTAGGGACAACACAACACATCAGAAAAACAAAACAAAACAAAACATAAAATCACACACAGTACTACACAGTACAGTCGGCCAAAAAAGTGATGTTGCGGCACCAAGAATATTTCGATCAGTAATGGTGTATCAGCACTATCTAAGCTTAAATTCGTCGTTTCGAGTGAGATATACAAACATGTACCTATCTTTACACACCCTATTCAACATCTGACAGACATTAATACAGCACACACCGAGCAATACGTAATGACAGAGGAGACACGACTTATTTGGCCAACCGTACCATCAACCATTCACATCGATGTAAATTTCTGTAGCTCAAAGTGACTAAGTCAAATTGTCCGGTAATAATAATACACTGTACAAAATGTTAATTTAAAAGGCTAAGCTATTCTATAAACAACGCACTCCATGATGTTTAATATATATGCTTTAAAAGGCTAAGCTATTCTATAAACAACGCACTCCATGATGTTCAATATAAACAACGCACTCCATGATGTTCAATATAAACAACGCACTCCATGATGTTCAATATAGGCTTTAAAAGGCTAAGCTATTCTATAAACAACGCACTCCATGATGTTCAATATAGGCTTTAAAAGGCTAAGCTATTCTATAAACAACGCACTCCATGATGTTCAATATAGGCTTTAAAAGGCTAAGCTATTCTATAAACAACGCACTCCATGATGTTCAATATAGGCTTTCTAAGGATGCAGTTGAGGGGACACGGACCGTTTTTTTTTTTCTTTTTTCCTATCAATTAATATATTCCTTTATTTCTTAGTTTCCTCGCTAGACTTCCACCAAGCTTAGAAAACACCCCCTAGATCCCTCTTCAAAATAAATTTGTACATTTTTCGGTAGAAAAATTTCCCGGCCGAAGTCCGGTTCCTCTTAAAATTTCAGGCTCGCTATCGCTCACCGCTCACCAGGAAATAATCAACACTTAAATGGCACGAAAGGTCTTAAAATTGACAATGAAACAGGGCGAAAGGTCTTAAAATCGACAAACTAATTGGCCGAACGTCTTATAATCTCAACACAAAGGGGGCTTAACACGAGGGAGAAAGGGGACCAGAAAAACTACCCATCTCCTATTAACCTCAACAGTCCATCAGCTTCCCCTCAAGATCTTTGCTGAACTGAAAGCCATCCTATGCATCCACAGCTCAACTTTTTTGTTTGTGTAATCATCTCTCTCTCTCTAGCTATAGGCTGTAACATTTCCAGTTTGCTTGTTGTGTCAACAATACGTTTTGTAAAATTACAAATGACTGTCGCACATATATTCTTCCTGACTGTACAGTTCTAGAAGGGAAGAAGAACCCGTCCGGTATTTACTCTTAGGGTGTCGGTGAACTTCCTCTGATTTAAATGAGATTTGGCTAAGTTTAGAGGACGGTGACTGTGTTTGGTACCATCAAATTGAAAATTGGTTTAATAGTTTTTATAAATGTCAAACATTAGGGTCAAAATTAGACAAAATTACACACTACAATAATTGATATATTACTCAAGAATCTAGTGTATTGTCTTTCTCTTTGTGTTTAATCAACTCACAAAAGGTGGTTCTACAATCACGTCAATCATTTTTTGTATATCTCATCTAGTTTTATTTTTAGCCTATATATTTTTAGGTTGAAATTTGTTCACTTGTTTTGCAACTTTGAAGATGTGCTGTGCATGAATGGGGGTGGCTAAAATAATTCCCCTTGACACGTTTATAGATTTTTTATGGGCTTTCCAATGGCATATGGATCATTACTGTATGACAAGTTGTTTCTCGATTATGAGTATTTCCGAGTTGGAATTTTTTGAAATTTTCGTGTTGAGAAAAAGCCTCGCAAACTTCAGAAACTGTTTTTCAGTAGAATAACTCTAGTCCTATTACAGGAAATGTATTTTTAATTATTTATATTTACATTTTAGTCATTTATACATATATTAGTCCTATTACATGAAATGAATTTGTAATGGTTCCTATATACAAACAAAATTGTTATACATATACTGTATATTAGGCCCATATTCAGCCTGCGAAAGCATTATATAAAGCTCGAAATAATGCACTTAGAAGCGATTTTCGGCATTCAACGTTTACAGACAGGTTGAGGGAATATATAGCCAGCCTTCTATGTATAAAAAAAAAAAAAAAAAAAAAAAAAACGATTTTTGGGTTAAAAAGGCGGACGGTCCCATTAACGCTAAGTCAAGAAGAAACGAACCAAATTGATATTGTATAATCATTAGACTCGAGTGTATAGTATTGGAAGACAAACAAAACTCTTACTTGGTTTACAAAATGGCGTCCAGTGTATAAACATAGATGGTGGCACTGGCTGTGATTTTCCCCGGCCATAATCAGATCAGCGTGCCACCCCTCCTTCGCACCTCACTCACTCACTCTCATAGAAAAGGAAGAGAAGAGGGGGAGAGAAAAGTCCATTGAAGAGGGATTTGTTAGCTGGCAGAAGAAGAAGACTTTTAAGTGAAGTGAGGGGGCAAAGAGATGGAAAATGATGGGTAGGGTGTGAGGGAGGATATTATTTTTATACAACTGAGATGTGTCCGTTCATACAGTTGGAGACTAAAGAACGTGATACAGTCAAAATCAATAGTTCGCCAAAAACCGTGATGATAATGTGTGTGAAATATAGATATATGAACATTAACCCCTTGAGGAACATGACGTGCTTTGCCAGTTTATTAGGTCAGTGCGAAGCGAGGACCTCTAAAGCTTACTCATGTCGCTGTTAGGTCTGTGCGAAGCGAGGAACTCTAATGGCCACTCATGTCGTTGTTGTTGTTGTTGTTGTTAGGGCGATCATTATTAAAAAGGGCTATTTCTCTGTTATTACTGAACCTAATTGAATTATTTTTCACAAGCATATACGCTGATCTATATTCGAGGGCTCTAGGCCGTAACGGAGCCCTTTCTCAAATGTTGGCCTGGGCGCCCCTTAAATCGCCACCTTCTGCAGTAGGGTGACGTTTATAAATAATTGCTATTTCTCGGTTATTACTGACCCAAATTTGATGACCTTACACATGCATATACATGATCTATCCTCTAGGCCGCAACTAAGACCTTTGTTTCAATTCCTGCCAGGGTGCCTTCCAAATAGCCTCCTGCAGTAGTGCGACGCTTATCAAAATTTGCTATTTCTCGGTTATTACTAAACCACATTATATGAGCTTACACACGCATATACTCAAATATATTCCCTAGGCTGTAAAGGATCCCTTTTCTTAAATTTCGTTCTGGGCGCCCCGCTAATCGGCGCCTCCTTCAGTAGTGGTGAATAATGAAATGGCCATCTGTTTGGAAATTACTAAGGCATATTTCATAGAACTCTTTATGCTTATTGATCAGGCTTTAATAGGGCACTTTTTAAATACTTCGCCCTTGGCGGTTAACTTTAGGGCCTCTTCTACTGGAGTAGGTGGAAAATTTAAGCGGCTGTCTTTCGGATTTTTTGCTTTGATAATTGCATTCACATGCATAGGCCTACTCTATACTGTAGCGTGATCTATTCCCTGACCATAATGGACTCCAATCTCCAACTTTATCCCAGGGCGCCTCGCTACTGTCTCCTTTCTACAGGAGTGACGAAAAAGAGATCAGATATTTGTATGTGATTAATGAACCACACATATACAGTAGATATAGTGTACATACAGATACTTTCAATAAATAATTGGATCCAACATGTCGGCCATGGCGCCCTACCACAGGCCCCCATCTACAGGAATAAGGAAATCGAAATCTGTTATAGTTTGGGGATAGTACTTATTTTACTTGAACATGTACATAATCTCATCTATTTCGTAGACATAATGATAAGAGTCGTATTTTCAAATTTTGCCCAGGGCGCCCCGCTGTTGGATCCCTTCTGCAGGAGTGACAGAAAATGTGATACGGTGGTAATGAAATACATTACGTACAATGGCACTTTATTTTAATTACCTCCGCCAAAGAAGTTGGAGGAGGTTATGTTTTTGCCTCCATGTGTTTGTTTGTTTGTTTGTCTGTAAACATGATAAGCCTATCAAAAAGCTATGAACAGATTGTCATGAAAGTTGGAGACCAGATAGGATATGCACCAAGGAAGAAGTCATTTAACTGTGGAGGTGATTGGTGGAGCGCATACCTCCGGCACCGTAGATGGCTCACAAAGTTATGAACCAATGTTCACGAAACTTGGTGGGCAGGTAGGATATGCACCAAAGGGAAAATCAATTAAATAGAGTAGGCAATTGGTAAAGCACATACCTCCACCAGCTTAGGAGGAGGTACTGTACGTGCGTTCCAGAGTGCCCCTTATTGTTACCTCCGTCAACGAAGTTGGACGGAGGTTATGTGTTTACCTCCGTTTGTCTCATTGTCTGTAAAAAAGATATCTCAAAAGTTATGAACCGATGACCACGAAATTTGGTGAACAGATAGAATATGTGTTTAGTTAGAAGTGATTAAATATTGGAGACGATCGATAGAGCGCGTACCTCCGCCAGCTTAGAAGGCTCTCAAAGTTGTGAACTGATTTTCACGAAATTTGGTGTATATTATTGAACCAAATGTAATGATTTCCACATGCATATACTCAAATTTATCCTCTAGACCATAACGAAGCCTATTTTGCTTACATTTCATCATGAACATCGCGCCACGCGCCTCGAGTTAACACGGCCACACGGACCTATAGTCCAGCTTGTACTTGTTATGGCTATCATTGGCCGGTTTTATACAGCTTAGGAAGGATTTGTGTGAAGTAAAGGATAAAGACTATATCAATTAACCCCTATACCTTTTCGAATATGAATAACGTTGTCAAATAATATCCAGAATGAACTGTCAAAATGCGTCATAATCCTCAAGGGGTTAACTCAATACTTCTATTATATGAAACAGATAGTATTAGTCACGAGCAGCAAGAAACACACGAGCCATGTTAACCTTTTGAGTACCAGCGACGTTTGTTATATCTATATAGCTATATTTAGACGATATTATGCAGCTTAGGAAGGATATGAGGGAGTTAAAATGGTTGGTCGAGATAGTTTGAAGCCATATTATTGTTTGAGTTCTTTCCTAAGTTGAATAAAGTCGTCTAATAGTTGCCAGCATATGATGAAAAGGTCGTCTCTAGTACTGAATGGGTCAAAAGAAAGTAATAATAACTTGATATTGAACAGTTTAAGAGCCAGATTGTCAGTCAACTTTTTAATTTGGGTGTAATGAATCAGTTTATCCTTTTGTAATGGTGTATAAAATGTAGTACACTCAGTCAATCACGTCGCAGCCAACCCTTCACAGTATGTTAAGGGGGTAGCACTCGCTTTTTCTGGCCCCCTTTCTCCCTCATTCTTAGCATATTAGTTTTGAGGTTTTAAGACGTTCGTTCCCTTAGTATGGCGATTTTGAGACCTTTCGCCTTATTTTGTTGTCAATATTAAGACCTTTCGTGCCCTTTAGGTGTCGATTTTTTCCAGGCGAGCGAAAGCGAGCCTCTAATTTTTTAAGGAACCGGCCTTCGGCCAGGACATTTTTATACCGAAAAATTTACAAATTTATCTTGAAAGGGGGTCTAGGGGGTGTTTTTCTAAGCTTGATGGAGGTCTAGCGAGGAAACTCAAAAATATATATATAGACCAAAAACCAAGCACTACCCCCTTAATTTGCTTCATTTGTCCCAAGGTGTATGATATAAGTAAGCCAGAAATTGTGATCCCTGACTACTGTAACTCAAACGGGGCTAGAGGAAATGGGCTGTAAATGTCCACACCTGTTCCCTTGCTGATTCCCATATGGCACAAATGATAGCTCGATTATTCTAGTCGTTTACGAGTTACAGAGGCTTAGTGGTCAAGATTTTTGGCCTACCTCAAATGAATGGACTATAGTAAGATATCAATTCATTAGGACTTGTAGAATCTCCAACCTGTGGCAGTAGACGAATAGCGACACCTTAAATTACACTTGTAGGATTTCTATGGTGACCACAGGATTGGGCCCATACGGGATTGGGCCCACTTAGGTTAGGTTGTTGTTGTTGTTGTTCCCTAAGCTGCCTGGCCGAACAGCCCCGAGTCCCTGAGAAAGGCCATGGCCACGATCGGGCTTTCCCACAGAGCTCTCATTGAGTGTAGATTGTGTTGTTGGCGTAAGTGGTTGTGTGAAATGCAGTCTTCTATGATGTGTTTAATGGTATGGGGTGCTGTGTTACATCCCGGGCAGGCGTCGACAACGGAGTCATCCAGTCTCTTCTGATAGCTCAGGAGAGCTGGATGGTGTCCGCATCTCAGCCTGGCCAGGTGGACTCTGTCCTCGCGAGGAAGGGAGGATTCGGAAGGATGGATTTCGGGAGGTCGTGCATGCAGCTGTGTGTTGTCTGTGAGTGAGTGGATGGATCGGTGAGAGATATGAGTATGGATGTGCTTCTGGATGTTGGTTCGGGGTGGGCAGGGAGGGAGAGAGGACAATAATTGTGTGTGATACCGTGTGCTGGGTGTTGTTTTGATATTTCTTGGTGTCTGTGGGTGTGTTGCCATGTAGTTTAGTGGGTGGTCTTGGTTCGTGGAGGCTGCTGCCAGGAATTGAGTGCCTCTCATGTCCAGATGGTCTTTGACTTTGAGGATTTTGGTTTCTTGATGTAGGTGATCTGTGGGTGCAGTAGCTGTGCAGCCTGTAATGATCTTCAGGGCTTTGTTTTGAATAGTCTGTAAGGTCTTATGATGTGTTTCAGCTAGGTTAGAAGCCCAGGCTGGGCTTGCGTATTCCATCACTGATCTTATGCATTGTTTATATACTGTGGTGGTAGTTTCTTTGTTGTGTCCAAATTTTGTGTGAGCAAGTGACCTGAGGGCGTTAAGTCTGGGTGTCAGTTTCTTTTTAATGTTTGTGGTGTGCTGTTTGAATGTCATATGAGTATCATATGTTACTCCTAGGATTTTGGGTGTGTGTGTATGTGTTAGGGGTGTGTTGTTTATGGTGAGTTGAGGGATGTATTCGTGTTCTCCTGTCCAACTTGTGAGCAGGGTTGCGGTGGATTTGGCTGGGGCTAGATTAAGTCTGTTTGTAGTGCACCAGCCATGTAGTGTGTTGAGATAGGGTTGAAGGAGATCTGTTGCTCTTTTTGGGTCATGGTGTGTGCATGTGAGTGTTATGTCATCTGCATAGGAGGCTAAGTTTATTTGGGGCGTATTGGGTGTAGTTATATCGTGCATGTACAGATTGAAGAGTGCGGGCGATAGGACGGATCCTTGTGGGACTCCGTTTGGAAAGTTTCTGATTTTAGATGACTGACCGGCAAAAGATACGTGTGCACATCTGCCTGCTAGGAAGTTGGCCAGCCACCGTTTTGTGTTGTTGTGCATGTTTGTGTTGTAGATTTTGTTTGTTAGGTTGTGGCGGGGGATGGCATCGAAGGCTTTACTAATGTCGAGTGTGGCTAATAGTGATCTGTGTGGTGGTCTAGCTGAATTGATGCCGTCGAAAGCTCTTTGTGTAAGGTCTGTGAGAAGAGTGTTTGTGGAGTGCAGTGGCCTAAAGCCATGTTGTGTTGGAGCTAGGGGTAGGTCAGGTGTAATTAGTTGTAATACTAGGCGTTCCATGACTTTGGAGGGGGAGCAAAGGAGTGTGATGGGGCGGTGCGAGGAGGGTAGCGTGGGGTCTTTGTTGGGTTTGGGGAAAGTGATGATGATACCATGCTTCCAAATGTAGGTTAGGTTAGGTTAGGTTCCAATCCCGTGGGCCCAATCCCGTATGGGCCCAATCCCTATGGAACCGATCTCTATACTGTGGTATTAAGGGGATAGGGTTTATATTTTGGCCTTTTTATTATTTATATATCATCTTTTTATTATTTATATATCATCTTTTTATTATTTATATATAATCTTTTTATTATTTATATATCATCTTTTTTTATTATTTATACCTGGTATATCATATTTGTATTATTTATATATCATATTTTTATTATTTATACATCATCTTTTTTTTATTTATATATCATCTTTTTATTATTTATATATCATCTGTTTATGATTTATATATCATCTTTTTATTATTTATATATCATATTTTATTATTTATATATCATCTTTTTATTATTTATATATCATCTTTTTATCATTTATATATCATCTGTTTATTATTTATATATCATCTTTTTATTATTTATATATCATCTTTTTATTATTTATATATCATCTTTTTATTATTTATATATCATCTTTTTATTATTTATAGGCCCTATATCATCTTTTTATTATTTATATAATTATCATCTTTTTAGTTTCTTCCCTAAACCTCCATCAAACATAAAAATTCACCTCCTAGACCCTCCTTCAAAATAAATGTGTACATTTTTCGGTAAAACATGTACAAATATATCTAGATATGGGGTCTAGGGGGTGTATTTTTAAGCTTGATCGAGGTCTAGCGAGGACACTAAAAAATATATGAATAACTGAATAAATAGACCAACAAAACAGCCACTATCCCCTTAACCCATTCATTACCAGGGACGGCCTTGTTATCATTTGTTGGCAACTATTAGACGATTTTATTCAGCTTAGGAAAGACCTTTAGCAATAAGAAAGCTTCAAACTATCTCAACCAACTTTTTTAACTAACACAGATTGTTCCAAAAACTTTTAGACAATGATTTTATTCAGCTTAGTAAAAACCTCTAGCAACAATAAGGCTTCCAACTATCTCAACCAACCCTTTTAGCTATCACCGATCCTTCCTAAGCTTCATAATAATGTCTAAATATACTGTAGCTAGAATAAAATATAACACACCTTGCTGATACTGAAAGGGTTAAGATATTGCTACTGATGTTTTTGAATGCTTGTGTGCTTGCTTTTGTGTGGGCAAACTGTTATATGTGTTTCTCTCCTGGCACCTCTTTGTCCTTTCTCGTGTCTCTTGCTGATCCTCCCTACCCCTTGTGGGAGTAAGGGCTGGCTACTGACTGACTGACTGGCTAATGCAAAATATACTATTAATTTTATGTTTTTATTAAGATTTCGACACTAACTTATGGAAGCGAAGCATGGACGTTCGGGAAGAGACTCAGACCAAGAGTGAGAGCGGTGGAAATGAGTTACTAGAGAAGTGCGTGCGGAGTTACATGGAGGGATTGACAGACGAATGAGGAAGTAAGAAGGAAGTGTGGTGTGGAGGTAGATGTGCTGGAAAGGGTGAAAAGGAACAACTTGAGATGGTTCGGCCATATGGAACGTATGGAAAGCAAGAGAATGACTAAGAAGGTGTACGAGAGCGAGGTGGAAGGACAGAGAGGAAGAGGTGCACCGAAGGAGAGGTGGAAGGATGGATTGAGGAAGTATATGGATGAAGGCGGTGCTGGTTGGGAGGCGGGGCGTCGACTGACTGGGGACAGGTGCATGGGGGCGGTTCGTTCGTGGCCACCCTTCGGGGATCACGGCGTCAGGCAATAGATAGATAGATAGATTAAGATCCAATGACTTAGCAGTTTCATATGTGTCCATTAATAATCGAAATACTAGTTGCTAAGGGATAGCATTTTCCGCCGGATGAAAACAAAACAAATAGTGCCTATACTCGGTTTCATTTCATCTGACGGTAAATTAAATCCCTTAACAACTGATTTCTCGAAAACTAACGAAAATACATAAACTGCAATGTCACTACTTCATAATTATTAGCGTCAAGTTTTCATTATTAACAACTTATTTCGCTACAAAACCTCCATAACAGCGTAGTAATCAAGCTGAAGACATACCAATTTTACGTCAGCTGAAAAAAAACAGAGTATAGTAAGAAAGCCACCCTCCAACTCTTGTAAACAATTTAGTACCAGGTCAATAGCAACAGCATGGTACTTCTTAAGGGGGGGATCTCCTTCTCCCTCCTGTTCAGCCTCAATATTTCTGAGATGTTATGACGTTCGCTTCATTTGTTTGGTGATTTTGAGACCTTTCACACCATTTCTTTGTCAATAGCAAGACCTTTCGTGCAATTTAGGTGTCGATTTCTTCCTGGCGAGCAATAGCAAGCCTGTAATTTTAGGAGGAACCGGCCTTCGGCCGGGATATTTTTGTACCGAAGAATGTACTAATATATATTGAAGGGGGGTCAAGGGGGAGTTTATTAAGCTTCAAGGAGGTCTAGTGAGGAAAATACAGAATACAAATACATAAATACATTAATTAATTAATAAATAAATACATAAACCAAAAACTAGCCACTAACTGCATTAGCGTGGCCCGAACAAAACACCCGACGCCCCCGAGAGCAGGGTGATGGGGCCAATTTAAGGGGCAGGTAGTGGCTTTTTGGGGACCCCTTTTCACTCATTATTAACCCCATTAGTTTTAACATTTAAAAACGTTGGCTCAATTAGTTGGCGATTTTAAGACGTTTTGTAACATTTAGATGTCGATTTCATCCTGGCAAGCGATAGCGAGCCTGTACTCATAGGAAAAATCGACCTTCGGCCGGAAGGGAGTCTTGGGGATATGTTGTTAAAGTTTGTTTTAGTTTCCTAGCGAGGAAACTAAAAATATACATACATAAAAACAAATAAATAGACCAAAGAATAAGCACTACCCCCTTAGCCTCAACTTTCCCCCCAGCCATTCCGCCAGACGAGGACCCCATTCTCCTGACGAGTGGCTGACGAAGGCTCCACTTTACTGCCGGGGGCCAAGATTTCCGGTACCGTCACTTATATAAATGTGTGGACCCCTTATGATTTTCTTTAACTCTCTGGATTGATTTTTGGATGGAACTTGCTTGTCAATGAATAGTACAGTATATATTGTTTTGTAGTTGATTTTATAGACAATTGTATCTATACATTCGTTTCAAAAGATATAAATCCATAATTAGAAATATGTGACTTGTGAGGTCCACGAATTGTTATGGGTGACGGTACAAGCCAAGTGGTTTCGGTGTTGTTCTCGTGTTTACAGTATATGTTTCACGTTTTCTACTGGTTATATTGTTAGGGCTAGCGTTGCTATATTTACATTGTGGTCGTATAATATGTCTTCGTACATTAATAGTATTACACAGAAATGACCATCCCAGTCAAATAATCTGATGAAAATAAGCTGGTTTCGTGTTTTGCTCTCGTATTTACAGTTTGTTGTATTATATATATTTATCATTCAATATTTGTCATTCAGAGAGGTTCCATAATAGTATCAGGACGATTAGAATCGTATCACTTAGCCGAGTTGGCGGGGGGGAATGTGTAAAGTAGTCATGGTTGAAGTCTAAAAAACACACCATGTGTTCGAAGGCATAGTCCTCCACGAGACTATAACCTGGTTCTTCAAATAAGAACAAAGGTTGCTTTTCTTATATCCGCTCATGGCCGAGTGGTTATGGTGCTAACTCTCCCAAATATACCTGGAGTGAGTAGGTTCGAATCCTGATCAGGATACCTCTCTTCCAACCAATATATAAGATATTAGCACTTCATGTACAGTACAATCGGGGGTATTAAGTGTTGTCATAGATTCCAGTGGTTTTCGCTCAAAAGGTGATATTGGTGTCTTTATAGTTACTGGGAAAAGTGCTTATCCCTCAGAGTATTAGTCGGTGTCCGAAACTTTCTGAAATATATGACAACACTTAATAACCTCGACCGTACCTACACTATGTTTCAGCAAAAAATAAAATAAGGAGTACTTGATTAGATTGCAAGAATCGTAAATAGCTTAACTATTGGATATTTCTTTAGCACTTATCAGTATGTATATGTAAAAGCTTTTGTTTGTATTGTGAACTTGACTGCCTAAGCTCGAATCAGGGTACAATGCAAATATGTCCTTGTCTACTAAAGAGCTTCGGTTCAGCAGACTATGCCGTGTTATCTTCACGTGTTTTTAATTGTAAGACAATTGTATTATACTATATTATGCCACTAAATCTTGTATTTGAATTTGAATTTTTAATTTGAATCTAAGTATGTCTGTGTTTCTGTCAGGTTATATACCCATTGGTCTGTGTGAATGTTTGTCTCTGGGTTTGCTTTTGGAACTAGTGCGTTATTTAATTGCTTGAAAGTCGGTGTATCTCACTTTGCATCCCCCCGCCCCCTCCCATCTCTCTCTCTCTCTCTCTTTCTCTCTCTCTCTCTCTCTGGTCAGAAAAGTGGCAAATGCCCTTTAATGTTGACAAATGTAAAATTGTGCACGTTTGTACAGAACAAAAATATATATATTATAAAATGATCGGCCAAACAATAATATCAGACTCTAAGATTAAAGATCTCGGGGTTATAATATCAGAAAACCTAATATCTTCAGAACAATGTGCGGATGCGGAAAATAAAGCTAACAAAACCTTGGGATTTATGAAAAGAAATTTGATCTTTAAAAATGAGAACATTAATTTGCCGTTATTTAAAAGCATTGTTAGACCCCGTCTTGAATTTGGCGTTCAGTTCTGGTCCCCGTATCTCAAGAAAGACATTGGAAAACTAGAGTACGTGCAGCGTAGAGCAACTAAGCTAATTCACTCTAAGAAACAAGCCATATTATGGAAGATTAAAAACATTAATTTGTTTCTCGCTAAAGAAAAGGAGGTTACGAAGCCAACTTATCGAGTGTTTTAAGATACTTAAATTGTTAGTAGGAGTAGATATCAGTGCATTGTTCACGTTTAACAACAATGCTGCAACCCGAGGTAATGGAATTAAATTAATTAGAAAGAAAGCATGCCTAGATGTGACACAATATGTCTTTACATACAGTGTGGTTAAAGAGTGTGGAATAGCTTACCAAGAGGGGGTCAACAGTAATTCAATTGATAGGTTTAAAAAGAGACTGGACGATCATTTGATGGAGATTGGATGAATATGAATAACTCAGTACGTAAGTGTAATCTCCCTTTTAAACTAATTTCTCCTATTTTCCAGTACGGCTTTTTAGCCGGAAGGATCATAGGTTGGGGAGAGAGACTTCTAGTTTGCTGTCCTATTCTTCTAGTATAAACTGTCCCTGTCTAGTAGTATTAAGGTCGCACCACCTAGTAGGGACCGCAAGGTCTGTGTGGTCTGAGTTTCTGTGTAACTCTGTGTAGCTCTCTCTCTCTCTCTCTCTCTCTCTCTCTCTCTCTCTCTCTCTCTCTCGCTCACACACACATACACACACTTTTATCTCCCGTGTCTCCCGTGTCTGATCCGTGAAATTGGAGCTCTTTCTCTAATGTCTATAAATCGTTCCCAGCTAAGCCATGACGAGTTCACTTAATGCCCAGGTAATCAAAGTAGAAGTAAATGGGTTAGAGGAGGAGACGTAGGAAGGTGTTGGGCGCCTGGCCAAATGGGTGCTATCAGGGTCCCTATGTAATAATCAGTTCAGGGATAATGGGATGTAATTAAATGTGCCCTTAAATCAAATGGCTACAACTTAGAAATACATATATATTTACAGTTTAACATGATGTGAATTGTTAGGCCAAATGAAAGCTAGAAGTGCCAATATTACTTAATTCAAGGATTTGTTTTTTAAATTTTAATATACTTATTTATTTATTTAGTTAACATTATTATTATTATTATTATTATTATCATTATTATTATTATTATTAATAATAATATTAAACTACTTATTATTATTATTATATATATATATATTTTTTTTTTTTTTTTTTTTTTTTTTTTTGCTATGTCCAGGGACTGTAGGCAGTTAAGTAACGTGTAACTCTTTCGAGGCCCCGAGATTATCAACTGAAGTTTCGAGATGTTGGATGTTTCATAATGTGTCGCACTAGATGGTCACAGTGGAGCTTCAAGATGTTGGTTGCTTCCTCCGTTTCTGCCACACTAGATGACGACACCCTACTTATACACGTCACTTCAATAAAGGGGAGCCTATTATTTTTTTCCGGACCTCCATCACCCTCATGTTTAGCTCTATTAGTTCTGAAATTTTAAGACGTTTGTCCCATTAGTTTGGTGATTTGAAGACGCTTTGTCCAATTTCCTTGCCAATATTAAGACTTTTAGTGCCAATTAGGTGCCGAGGTTAAATGTTCCTCTCCATATATGTCACACAAATTATCATAAAGGCTTTCCACGGACTATTGACTTCGACTGTACCTGCAAAAACCAATTCCTCAGAGTGAAAGGAGGATCTGGGTTGAAAATACCGGAAGAGGACAGGGACAACAGTTGAACCCCTCCAGTCAGACTAAAGGAATGCTCTCTCTCTCTCTCTCTCTCTCTCTCTCTCTCTCTCTCTCTCTCTCTCTCTCTCTCACACACACACACACGGGTCGAATTACCTAAGTGGTCTAGAGCGCTGTACGCTGACCGTAAGGTCAAGGATTCGATTCCCCTAGAATCCTAAAGGTGTTATCAGCTATCCCGATGAAGAGGATTGTATAGTGGTCCAATCCTAGCCAAGCTGCTCAACTATCAGCCTGTGTTAGCCTACACGTACTTATCTGCGTATATACTATGGTGGGAATTCGGCACTTCATGGTCGCCAAAGGTTGCATCTAACATCGTATTTAAGGTAGAATATGCATTGTACTGTACCTAGGTTAAGATAAAACTCTGTAGAGTTTCAGCCTCACGGATGCAAATAAACCGACAATTATTATTATTATTATTATTGTTACCCACACACACGCACACGCACGCACGCACACACACGCACACACACACACACACACACACACACACACACACACACACACACACACACACACACACACACACACACACAACTTCCCCCAACAAAGATACTACCAAAGAGGGCAGGACGGAGAGGAAATTTATCAGGTAATGGAAAAGTCGAGAGTTGCAGGCAAACTTTTACCATCCTAAAAGGGCCTAGATATTCATGGCTTTAGTTGGTGGGGGCCATACTTAGAGAGAGAAAGAGAGAGATATAGACAGGCAGACATACAGACAGACAGACAGACAGAGATATTCTTAAAATTCAATGGGACGAGAAATTATAGTAAAATATATCAAAACCAAATTATAATTAGGAAACGTAAATGATACAACACTGCACCGAACAAAAGCAATACACACATAATGTACAATGTTAGCTAGAGAAGGGAAGCTCGCCTTATAACACCAATTGCAGAGCTACTTGCTTAAAACTAACTTGGGCAACGTCTTGGGGGTTATTAAGATATTCTTTTGAATCATTATTGAGGGTTTTGATTGTTCTTGCCATTCCGACCAATGTATTTTTAGTTTCCTCCTAGACTAATAAAAACTCCTCCCCAAACCCATTTCAAAATAATAGACACTACACAAACCCCTTTCAAAATATATATTAATTTTTTTGGTAGATTAATGTCCCGGCCGAAGGCCGGCTTCTCCTAAATTGAAGGTCTTTTATCGCTCGACCAGAAATAGTCGACACCTGAACGGGGTGATGTGTCTAATTATCGTCAAACTAATGAGGTGAAGCGCTTTAAAATCTTCAACCCAATGGAGTGAAACATTGACATCCGAATGGGCTTATAAAATCATTATTATAGTGCATACAACCGCGTTCTTATTGTTGTAAAGGATATGATCTATGGACGTGATAATGTGTTGTATCTATATCTTTAATATCTGTCTATTGCTATTTTTGCTTAACCTCTTCCGTACCGGCGCCGTTACTATTAGACGATTATATTCAGTTTAAAAATGGTGTCTAGCGTTTAAAAAGATTAGAACTATCTCACATGTATTTGTTGATTTCATTAATTGAGTTTAGGAGTAAAGTCGGTTGGTGGAGGTTACATAATATTTTTTTTTCTTTTCTACCGCAGATCCTTCTTAAACTGCAAAAATCATCTAAATATATCGAGCATAATATTGAAAAGACGTCTCCGGTACAGAAGGGCTTAAGAATTCAACCCCTCGGATGGTAGCGATTCGTTAAACATCGAGAGCTGGACCTTGGACTATACATTCAGAATCTTATCAAAGAAAGTGACCGGAAATAGTGTTTGTATGACTGCCCATTTTATACCTTTCCTCCTACATAGCAAGGGACTGGAGTTCTAGAAAAGGGGCTTCAGTCCTGACGTTATTCTTGACTTACAGTGTGCTGGCTTAATAATCCAATAGGGTTGATATCCTCTGAAGTCCTATTTTAACTAACCGACATATTTTCTCGCATTCCTTGAAAACTGGTCTGTCAGTTTCTCAATACAGTCTTATAAGATTCTAATCAACTAACAATCTAAGCCACTACATTTGACGGTGCCGTTGATAAAGAGCCTCATTGGCTAACAGAAATGTAGATTGTGATCAAATGGCATAGGTTCGATCTTAAAATGGGTTTGGTCAGTTTTACTGCCCCCCTCCCTTCTCCTTCATGTTTAGCCCCATTAGTTTTCGGAATATAAGACGTTTGCTCCATTTCTTTGGCGATTTTAAGACCTTTCGCCCAATGTCGTTGTCAATATTAAGACCTTTCGTGCCATTTAGGTGTCGATTTTTTCCTGGCGAGCGATAGCTAACCTGTATTTTTAGAAGGAACCGGCTTTCGGTCGAGCCATTTTTCTACCGAAAAATGTACAGATTTATCTTGAAGGGAGATCTTGGGGATGTTTTTTAAAAGTTTGATTGAGGTCTAGGGAGGAAACTTAAAAAGTAATAAATAAATGAATAGATCGTCCTATAAATAAACCCTCCCCCCTTCAGCCTGACTCCCACAAGCCGTCTCACTCAATAGTCAAAACCAAAACGGGTCCAAAAGTTACTGGTATGCCCTCCTTAACTTGTTGGGAGAGAGAGAGAGAGATAGAGAGAGAGTGAGAGAGAAAGAGAGAGAGATATTTAAATAGATACTGTACACTCACCTTACGATCCCAGCGGTGGTCAGGAATTAATTCAAGTAGAGACAGTGGCAGGAGAGGATAGCAAAGAAGAAAGAGAGAGAGAGAGAGAGATCTTAGTAGGGAGATCAAATCTAGAATCACTTGGGCAGCAACAACCACATTCAGAAGATTGCATTCTCTGACAATTTATCGGTTTCAACTCTGATGTGCATGCTTCTCAGACGATAAACTCATAGGAGAATTTTGTCAATTTTTTTTTTTTTTTTTTTACACTTGGAAATTGATGGTTACAATGATTAATTCTTGTTCTGAACTATCATAGTATTATTAGACTAAAGGACTACATATGAATAGTGATCCTATCTTAAAGTCTTACCAGTTTTATTATTATTTATATATTTATTTATTTATTAATACCTGGTATATATATATATATTTTTCTTTTTCTTTACTGGTGTTCTTTTAACCATATATCAATTTTACATTTAAATTTGTTAACAGTATGATTTGATAATTGTTCACCATCCAACAGCAAAGTGTTCCACAATCTACAATATTTAGGTCTCTGATAATGAGTCGTATTACAACGGGGCTCCTCCAGTGCTGCAGGTGCTCTGACCACTGTTCTTGTGGTGCGTCCTGGTTTGCGCTAATGTTGCCTCAGTGATTGTAGATGTAGTGCTATATATCATATATTGATCACTAGCAGGGGTACCCGGCGTTGCCCGGGTTAAAATTCTACCATAATCACCATCACTACTACCACCACTACTACTACCATAATCACCATCATCAATCACTACTACCACAATCATCACAATACTACTACTACCATAATCACCGGCCTCGACCTCCCTGTGCCTCATTAAACGGCGACCTCGATTTCGGCCGCTAAATGACCTCCGATTTTGGATCTGACCTCATCCGTACTCCCATTTTGGGGAGCTGCGAACAACTTTCGTTCCATACACCTTTTCGATCGGAGGCCTCCTTCTCTCCCAAACAAATTTTTGTTTCAATTGTTTTCAATTTCGGCCTCGAAACGACCTCCAATCGTGGCCTCGCCCCCTCTATGACCTGACCCTGGTCAATTGACACCCACATGCAAAGTTTCAGCTCCCTAGGTCCAAAACTGCGGCGCCAAGAACACACAGACAAACAGACACACGAACTGATTTAATAATATAGATAACTAGCAGGGGTACCCGGCGTTGCCCGGGTAATCACCATAATCACCATCACTATTACCACCACTACTACTACCATAATCACCATCATCAATCACTACTACCACAATCATCACAATACTACTACTACCATAATCACCGGCCTCGGCCTCCCTGTGCCTCATTAAACGGCGACCTCGATTTCGGCCGCTAAATGACCTCCGATTTTGGATCTGACCTCATCCGTTCGCCCATTTTGGGGGACTGCGAACAACTTTCGTTCCATATACCTTTTCGATCGGAGGCCTCCCTCTGCCCCAAACGGCCATTTTTCCGATTTCGCACCCATTTTCACCGTCCCTTTCACCCTGGGGAATTCTATTTTTTCACTAAAACCTGCCTAGGGACCCCCTTACTATGCATACCAAGTATGAACGCTCTAGCTTTAAAAATTTGGCCATGCATAAAGAACAGACAGACACACAGACACACAGACAATCGAAAATATTATATAGATATATTGTTCTCAGACTACAGGAATGCTCTCTCTCTCTTTCTCTCTCTCTCTCTCTCCTAAATGGCACGAAGGAACCCTAATATTGACAAAGAAATGGGGCAAAGCGTCTCAAAATCGTCAAACTAACGGAACGAACGTCTTGAAATTTCAAAACTGATATGCTAAACATGAGGGAGAAGGAGGTTCAGAAAAAGTGAATATCTCCCCATTAACCATAGTTATTTGGAAACTGTATAAAGTATATATATGAACAGGGAAAGGGGCCGTTGAGATAGCTATTTCGCGAAACATACTCGGATTCTTATTTGTTTTTAATTGAATTTATCATTGCGGTAGTCACTACCGCAATGATGTAATTAAGAGCACCTAAATACAATTAACTAACTTAACTTAAGCTGGAGTAAGTTTGATTAAGTTATTCAGGTACTCCAATATCTCGCTACGCCGACAAACACACACACACATACACAAGCTAGCAGTGTCACACCACGTCAGTCCTCCGAAGTTAACCAAAGCCAAAGTAAATCAGAACTCTCTGTCTGTTTACCGTTACTCTCTCTCTCTCTCTCTCTCTCTCTCTCTCTCTCTCTCTCTCTCTCTCTCTCTCCTTAACTTGAGGGTAAAGCAACAGATGTATCAGGGGAGCAATACCTGAAGCTGCCTAAGACTATTTGTGTATACGTGTGTGTGACTGCGTGTGTGTGTGTGTGTGGGATGCTGGGTATGTGCATGCGGGGTGATGTAGTTTGTTTGTATGTGTGTGTGTGGGTGGGTGGGTGGGTGTGTTTGTGTGTGTGTGGAGGAAGTTATGTTCGTATGCTTCTATTTGTATACATATCATTTTGTTCAACTTGTATGAAGAAGACAAAAGACAAAGTTTTCTGTAACAAGTGTCTCTCCCATCGTTGAAAGAGTGATAGATAGCCAAATTCAAGGTACGTTAGAGTCAAAATATCTGTTAAATGGAGATTGAAGCAGTTTAAGTCATAAGATGAAAGAAAGACAGATTGCGGGAGAGAGTTTAATAGCTTACTTGCTGAGACGAAGAAAGACTGGGAACATTGGTTTACTCTTGGGTTAGAGAATTGGACAGAATAAGGGTGGGAGTGTGTTGAAAAGGCATGTGCCCCCTACTATCCGTAAGGAACGAGGCATACACTGATAAAGGTCTGAAGAACACTGATTATTGTAATAGCGGTAGAAGAGTAAGAGAGATGCAACATTGTGGTGTGTAGAGAAAGAATGTAGAGAATTAGTAAGAGGAAGTGAGTTAATGAGACAACATTATTTTGACTCAGTCCTTTCAAGAAAGGCAGCATGGGTGGAACCTCCCCACACATGTGAACAATGCTCGATACATGGGAGCACTGTGCTCCTGTACAGAGCAAGAAGCTATGCGGGGGTGAAGAACACTCGGAGACGATTGGGCACACCTAACTTCTGGGAAGCTGTTCTAGCAATATTGGTGTATGATCTTTTCAAGAGAGGTCAGGAGAAAGAGAAACACCCCAAGAATAGTGAGAGAAGATGAAAGGTTGATTTGAGTATTGTTGAAGAATAAGGAAGAGTCATGTGAAAGATTGTGACAGGTAGATAGATGGGGAAAATGCGTTTTGGAAGCATTGAAAGTAACAAGATTTTGTTCTGCCCCAATTGAAAATAGTTGATAGATCATAAGATAGGTGAGCTATGGACTCATCACATGAAGTTTGGAGTGATTGCATGTTGGGTCGTTGTGGAAAGCTAGTTGACTAATGTATAGTAGAGGCATCAGCATATGAGTGGATACAACTAGAGGTACAATTAAGAAGATCATTAATGAATATTTGAAAGCGAACTGAAGACAGGACAGAACCCTGAGAAACACCGGAGTTTATAGGTTGAACAAGTGAGTGGTGGCCGTCCATAACCGCAACTATGGAACAGCCAGAAAGGAAAATAGAGACAAAAGCACAGATGGAAGGATAGAAACCGACGGAGTGTAGCTTAGATATTAGAGATGTGTGCCAGATTCCATCAAAGGCTTTTGATATGTCTAGCGCTATAGAAAAGGCCTCACCGAAGTCCCGAAAATGTGTGTGTGGGGTGTTATGGGTGTGTGGAGTGGGATTGTGTTTGTGTTTGTGGAGATAGTTCTATTCGTTTAGTGTTTGTGAGTGGGAAGCTTTGTGAGTAGATGGAGCTATATGTGTTTGGTGTGTGTTAGAAGTTGTGTGTAGTGCAGGGAGTTAATGTGTGTTTGGGTGTGGGACCTGTAATCAGATTCAAATATAATAATGTGTATGTGTGCATAAGACTTGATGTGTGTTTGGATTAAGTTATGTGTGTGTTATGTTTATGTGTACATGAGCTATAAAGAATATCTAGTCTATGTTCGTGTGTGTGTATGCCCATGCCTGTATGAATGTATGCCTACCACGCCGTGTCTTATTTTTCTAATTGAGTATTGCTATTGTCCTATACATGTACTGTACATGTGCGTATATGTCTGTCTGTAAAATAGTCTGTGTAGGTACCTGTATCTATGCGAATAAGTTATAGAATATCGAGTATGTATCTGGGCAACTGTGTGCTCGTGTTTGTCTATGTACGGTGGCGCTAATAAGTCATGCTTCAGCTGTCATTACGTTTGGCTCGGTCTGTGCTGTATTAATATCTATAAGATATTGAATTGGGTGAGTAAGTGTAGGAACATGTTTGCATACTGTATATCACTCAAAAGAGAAACAATCATGTGTAAATATTGCTGATACCAATTATTGATCAAAACATAATTGGTGCCCAACCATCATTTATTAGGCCGATTGTACAGTATATATGTATGTGTATGACCATCCCTCCTGTGTATGACTATCCCTCCTGTGTATGACCATCCCTCCTGTGTATGACTATCCCTCCTGTGTATGACCATCCCTCCTGTGTATGACTATCCCTCCTGTGTATGACTATCCCTCCTGTGTATGGCCATCCCTCCTGTGTATGACTATCCCTCCTGTGTATGACTATCCCTCCTGTGTATGACCATCCCTACTGTTTATGACTATCCCTCCTGTGTATGACCATCCCTCCTGTGTATGACCATCCCTCCTGCGTATGACCATCCCTCCTGTGTATGACCATCCCTCCTGTGTATGACCATCCCTTCTGTGTATGACTATCCCTCCTGTGTATGACTATCCCTCCTGTGTGTGACCATCCCTCCTGTGTATGACCATCCCTCCTGTGTATGACTATCCCTCCTGTGTATGACCATCCCTCCTGTGTATGACCATCCCTCCTGTGTATGACCATCCCTCCTGTGTATGACCATCCCTCCTGTGTATGACCATCCCTCCTGTGTATGACTATCCCTCCTGTGTATGACCATCCCTCCTGTGTATGACCATCCCTCCTGTGTATGACTATCCCTCCTGTGTATGACCATTCCACCTGTGTATGACCATCCCTCCTGTGTATGACTATCCCTCCAGTGTATGACTATCCCTCCTGTGTATGACCATCCCTCCTGTGTATGACCATCCCTCCTGTGTATGACTATCCCTCCTGTGTATGACCATCCCTCCTGTGTATGACTAGCCCTCCTGTGTATGACTATCCCTCCTGTGTATGACTACCATCCTGTGTATGACCATCCCTCCTGTGTATGACCATCCCTCCTGTGTATGACCATCCCTCCTGTGTATGACTATCCCTCCTGTGTATGATCATCCCTCCTGTGTATGACTATCCCTCCTGTGTATGACCATCCCTCCTGTGTATGACCATCCCTCCTGTGTATGACTATCCCTCCTGTGTATGACCATCCCTCCTGCGTATGACCATCCCTCCTGTGTATGACCATCCCTCCTGTGTATGACCATCCCTCCTGTGTATGACCATCCCTCCTGTGTATGACCATCCCTCCTGTGTATGACCATCCCTCCTCTGTATGACCATCCCTCCTGTGTATGACTATCCCTCCTGTGTATGACTATCCCTCCTGTGTATGATCATCCCTCCTGTGTATGACCATCCCTCCTGTGTATGACCATCCCTCCTGTGTATGATCATCCCTCCTGTGTATGAGTATCCCTCCTGTGTATGACCATTCCTCCTGTGTATGATCATCCCTCCTGTGTATGACTATCCCTCCTGTGTATGACCATCCCTCCTGTGTATGACCATCCTTCCTGTGTATGACCATCCCTCCTGTGTATGACTATCCCTCCTGTGTATGACCATCCCTCCTGTGTATGACTATCCCTCCTGTGTATGACTATCCCTCCTGTGTATGACCATCCCTCCTGTGTATGACCATCCCTCCTGTGTATGACCATCCCTCCTGTGTATGACTATCCCTCCTGTGTATGACTATCCCTCCTGTGTATGACCGTCCCTCCTGTGTATGACCATCCCTCCTGTGTATGACTATCCCTCCTGTGTATGACTATCCCTCCTGTGTATGACTATCCCTCCTGTGTATGACCATCCCTCCTGTGTATGACTATCCTTCCTGTGCATGACCATCCCTCCTGTGTATGACCATCCCTCCTGTGTATGACCATCCTTCCTGTGTATGACCATCCCTCCTGTGTGTGACTATCCCTCCTGTGTATGACTATCCCTCCTGTGTATGACTATCCCTCCTGTGTATGACCATCCCTCCTGTGTATGGCCATCCCTCCTGTGTATGCCTATCCCTCCTGTGTATGACTATCCCTCCGGTGTATGACTATCCCTCCTGTTTATGACTATCCCTCCTGTTTATGACCATCCCTCCTGTGTATGACTATCCCTCCTGTGTATGACCATCCCTCCTGTGTATGACTATCCCTCCTGTGTATGACTATCCCTCCTGTGTATGACTATCCCTCCTGTGTATGACTATCCCTCCTGTGTATGACTATCCCTCCTGTGTATGACTATCCCTCCTGTGTATGACCATCCCTCCTGTGTATGACCATCCCTCCTGTGTATGACTATCCCTCCTATGTATGACCATCCCTCCTGTGTATGACCATCCCTCCTGTGTATGACCATCCCTCCTGTGTATGACTATCCCTCCTGGGTATGACTATCCCTCCTGTGTATGACCATCCCTCCTGTGTATGACCATCCCTCCTGTGTATGACCATCCCTCCTGTGTATGACTATCGCTCCTGTGTATGACCATCCCTCCTGTGTATGACTAGCCCTCCTGTGTATGACTATCCCTCCTGTGTATGACCATCCCTCCTGTGTATGACCATCCTTCCTGTGTATGACCATCCCTCCTGTGTATGACCATCCCTCCTGTGTATGACTATCCCTCCTGTGTATGACTATCCCTCCTGTGTATGACCATCTCTCCTGTGTATGACTATCCCTCCTGTGTATGACCATCCCTCCTGGGTATGACCATCCCTCCTGTGTATGACTATCCCTCCTGTGTATGACTATCCCTCCTGTGTATGACCATCCCTCCTGTGTATGACCATCCCTCCTGTGTATGACTATCCCTCCTGTGTAGACTATCCCTCCTGTGTATGACCATCCCTCCTGTGTATGACTATCCCTCCTGTGTATGACCATCCCTCCTGTGTATGACTATCCCTCCTGTGTATGACTATCCCTCCTGTGTATGACCATCTCTCCTGTGTATGACTATCCCTCCTGTGTATGACCATCCCTCCTGGGTATGACCATCCCTCCTGTGTATGAATATCCCTCCTGTGTATGACCATCCCTCCTGTGTATGACTATCCCTCCTGTGTATGACCATCCCTCCTGTGTATGACTATCCCTCCTGTGTATGACCATCCCTCCTGTGTATGACTATCCCTCCTGTGTAGACTATCCCTCCTGTGTATGACCATCCCTCCTGTGTATGACCATCCCTCCTGTGTATGACCATCCCTCCTGTGTATGACCATCCCTCCTGTGTATGACTATCCCTCCTGTGTATGACTATCCCTCCTGTGTATGACTATCCCTCCTGTGTATGACTATCCCTCCTGTGTATGACCATCCCTCCTGTGTATGACCATCCCTCCTGTGTATGACTATCCCTGCTGTGTATGACCATCCCTCCTGTGTATGACCATCCCTCCTGTGTATGACCATCCCTCCTGTGTATGACTATCCCTCCTGTGTATGACCATCCCTCCTGTGTATGACCATCCCTCCTGTGTATGACCATCCCTCCTGCGTTTCCCTCCATTTCTGCCTACCGGTATTTCATATTTTTTTGTTTTCGGTTATTTTTGTTTTCGGTTAGTCTAGGCTATCACCGCTGGTGGCCTATTTCTGCGTACTGGTACTTCATAATTTTTGTTTTCAGTTATTTTTGTTTTCGGTTAGTCTAGGCTAACATCCCTGGTGGCCTATTTCTGCGTAATTCAATTTTTAAATTTTCAGTTAGGCTATCACCGCTGGTGGCCTATTTCTGCGTACCTGTATTTCATAATTTTTGTTTTCGGTTAGGATAGGCTATAACCCCTGGTGGCCTATTTCTGTTTAAATAAACATAACATTGTTTTCGCTTCGGCTATCGCTGCGTATTCAAATTTAATTTAGTTTTGTTTTAATTTTTGGTTAGGCTATCACCGCTGATAACCTATTTGTGTGTATTTCAACATTTTTGTTTTCGGTTAGGCCTATTTAAGTAAGTGAAGCGACCTGAAGGGAGTGAAGTGTTTTTAAAGTGAGTTTAGTGTTTTTAACACCTTACGAGCGGCCTATGCGGTTTATTTATGTGTACCGCACAGCGGGGTGTTTTTAGCCAAAATAGGGCTGTTTACGTGATCATTTTCATGCCTAAATAAGACCCAGAACGTAAAACAAGTACCTATCCCTGAAAGGGCATAAACAGAGCTTTCGAATGACACCATAACGATCCTTGTATGATGAATAGTTTCTTGCAATAACCGTGCAACGCGAGTGCAAAAAGCAGGTAATTCGGTACTTTCAGTACATAATTGAGTATGTAGCGAGTGAGAGAGGGAGGAGGGAGCTGAGATTTGTGTCAGTAGGTTCGCCGCGGTGGTCTGGAGCAGTCATACGCTCGCTAGTCTCCTGCCACCACTTGTCTCTCTCTCTCAGCCACATTACGTGCTGAAATTGCCACTCGAGTTATGTCGAGCGCCGCCACATAGTCCAGCTTTTTTTAACTCGACTTATGTTGCTCGCCGCTAAATAAGGGTTAAAGTGAGTTAAGTGTTTTTAAGTGAGTGAAGTGATCTGAAGAAAGTGATCGCCACCATGCCTCGTGCCTGTACGAACTGCGCCGGTAGGTTTGGTGCTTCCATGTTTGCTCCTGCCGATCCACAAGTCTGCCGACTCTGCCAGCAACGAGAGGATTTAACAGCAAAATTGGATGAAGCCCACAACAAGATCAACGCCCTCACCAGGAAGCTGGAATCACTCCAAGAGTTTGTAACACTCAACGTTGGAGTATCACTAACTCCAATTGTTTCAACTCCAGCATCCACCACCGCCCCAACGTCATCTGCCAACAATCCAACACCTGCAGTAGACACTGCAGCAGATGCTTCTGACGAACCTGAGCCGACATCAAACCAGGACAGCCGCCCTGTTCACCTTAGTCTCTCCCCCACTCCTCGTGCAAGAAGCCTGCTAGCACGAACAGTACCAACCCCACGCCCCCGTTCTAACCACTCCTCTCCCCGACCTGTACGTAGAGTCCCGCCACCACAGGTTTCCGGATTTACACCAGTGAGGAACGGTGCACGGCCAACGCAGAAAAGGTCTCATCTACCAGTCACAATGTCAAACAGATTTGAGATATTGGTAGAGATGGAAGACGAACCAGAAGAGACCAGGCTCGTTGGGGATTCCATCCTACGAGGACAGGTCGAAGAGTTCTGCGACAGAGTCCCAAATCAACGAAAAAGATTTTGCATCCCAGGAGCTGGACTGGACGACATTGTGGAAGCCTTCGAAGATACCACAAAGGATGCAATTGAAAATACCCTTTTTGTCATCCATGCTGGTTCAAATGACGTCATGCGCACCAGATCCGAAGAGTTGATGGAGAAATACCGCAAGATGATCCAGCACTACAAAAACAAGTCAAGGAATATCATCATCTCAGGCATTCTCCCCAAGATCGACGCACCTGACAAATTCTACGATAAGGCCTGCAGCACAAATAGCCGACTAAAATATTTGTGTCTGAGGGAAGAAGTTGAATTGATCAACCTCTGGGACAACTTCTACAACCAGCCTACTCTGTTCCGCAAGGATGACACTCATCTAAACCCTGTGGGTTCAGCACGCATGGGTCGTCTCCTACACGAAGCAGTCCGCAGCCATGGATCAAAAAACGCCATCCGAGAAGAAGCAGCAGTGACATAAATCATCCAACGCCAATAAAAAAACAGAGGCAACCGAGGACCACCAGCGATAAGGACCGAAGACAGCGAGGACCGAGGAGAGCCATGAACATAAATGTAGATCCGACAAGAACCAAATATATTATTAAAGAGCGTTCCGTGAGTTCTAAAATAACAAATTTAAAGGTTTTCTATGCAAACGCTCGTAGCATACGCAATTCATTTTCAGATTTAGAGGAGCTAGTGTTTACAGAAAATTATGATGTTATTGGCATAACAGAATCTTGGCTCAGTACAGAAGATAGAGACTTTTTAGCAGAGTATTCACTTCCCGGTTATGTAATATTTGAGAAAAGCCGAATAAATCGAAATGGAGGTGGCGTTTTACTTGATATCAAAGAAAGTCTTAACCCTACCCTCTTGTCAAAACCTCAAATTGTGAACGTCGACGCATCTTTTGTGCTAATAAAGAATAATAAAGGTACAAAAATAATACTTGCATTAATATACAGACCTCCAGCTCAATCAGTGCAAACTGACCGAGAAATTTACGACCAAATTGCAGATGTAAGTAACTCACAAGATACCGTAATTTTTGGCGACTTTAATTTACCTGTGACCAAGTGGGGCGATACTCTTACTTCACACTCCGGACATGACTTGTATACGAACTTGCAAGAGAGATCGCTTTATCAATTTTTTCGAACGCCGACCCGTGGTAATAACGTTCTTGACATTGTACTTGCAACAAAAGAAGAATTAATAGAGAATTTGAATGTTGGTGATGAATTCAGTAACAGCGACCATCGTACGATAACTTTCACTTTAAACTTTACTAGTAACGAACCAAATAGTAGCATCGAAAAAGTCGCTAATTTCAAGAAAGCAAACTTTCATAAACTTAGAGCTATGTTTAAAGAAACTGACTGGAGCTTTTTAATTAACAATAACGACATAAATACATCTTGGAAGTTATTCGAAACCACTTACCTAAAAGCAGTGCAAGACTGCATACCATGGAAAATACTGCGTCCAGGCCATAATAATAAGCCCAAATGGTGGAATAAAGATATTTCAAACTGCCTGCTTGCTAAAAAATTTGCTAATGATAGATTAAAATCCTCACAAAATGACGAAGAACGGGTGAAATTTGTAGAGCTACGACGCAAAGCCAAAAAGTTAATTAAGCAGAGTAAAAAGACCTTAGAGTTACATATTGCGAATCAAAGTAAAACAAACCCGAAAGAATTCTATAGTTATATCAGAAAGAAAAAAGTAGTTACTTCAACTGTTGGACCGTTAGTTTAGTCGATGAAAATGGAGAATACACCAAAGACGAAGTACAAATGAGTAATGCCCTCAATACCTTCTTTGCATCAGTTTTTACAACACAAGACCTCAGTGATATCCCTACACCATCGCCGATTCAGATTGATAATTCAGATGTTCTAAGCAATATCACCGTTACAGAGAGAGAAGTATTGAATTGTTTAGATAAACTCAAGGTAAATAAAACGCCTGGACCTGATACAATCTCGCCTAGAGTTCTAAAGGAAGCTAAGGATGAGCTCTCCAAACCACTGACATTACTATTCAATAAATCCTTGCAGCCTGGAACTATGCCTGATCAGTGGAAGATAGCCAACGTAACACCGATATTAAAAAAAGGCAGCAAATCCCTACCCAGTAACTATCGTCCAATTAGCTTAACCTCAGTTGTATGTAAAATGCTAGAAACGTTCATACGAGACAGACTCGCAAATCACTTAGAGGAAAATAACATACTTAAAGATACTCAGCACGGCTTTTGTAAAAAACGTTCCTGTTTAACAAACCTCTTAGACTTATTCCACGATATCCTCAATCTCTACGATGAGAGTAAAGCTGTAGATATTATATACCTTGATTTTCAAAAGGCCTTTGACAAAGTTCCCCACAAACGTTTACTGCTAAAACTAAAAGTGCATGGAATACAAGACGGTGTGTTGAAATGGATAGAAAATTGGCTCAGCGACAGAAAGCAAAGAGTATTCATAAACGGTAAGGCATCTAATTGGACCAATGTAAGTAGCGGGGTACCCCAGGGATCGGTACTAGGACCAATTATCTTTCTAATTTACATCAACGACATAGATGAGGGTCTCACCTGCACAATCTCAAAATTTGCTGACGATACAAAAATTGCAAATAGCGTACTCTCAAAAGAACAAGTTGACGATATGCAACACAATCTAGATAAATTGTCATGTTGGGCCCAAATTTGGCAAATGAGTTTCAATGCGGAAAAATGTAAAGTACTACATATCGGATACCTAAATGAGAAAGCAAACTATTCGATGAATGGCACTCAGCTTAAGAATGTAAACAGAGAAACCGATCTGGGAGTAGCAATATCGAGTAACCTAAAACCGAGTCAACAATGTTCAGAAGTTGTTAAGAAGGCAAACAAAATAATTGGCTTTATAGGCAGGTCATTTGAGCATAAATCCAAAGAAGTTATCCTAACCCTTTACAATTCCTTAGTCCGCCCTCTTCTGGAATACTGCATTCAATGCTGGTCCCCTTATTACCAAAAAGATATAAACAAGCTAGAACGAGTTCAACGTAGAGTTACCGAAATGAAACCTAGCCTAAAGAACAAACCATACGAAGAGCGTCTTAGAGAATTAAATCTATTTCCTTTAACCCAGCGCAGATTAAGAGGTGACTTAATTCAAGTGTTCAAAATCATCAAAGGCATCGACAATATGAACTGTAGTAAGTACTTCACTATCGACCAATCTAATTTCACGCGGGGAAATGGTTGCAAAATTATTGGTAAATCTTTTAACTCACACGAATCTAAGAATTTCTTCTTCAATCGAGTTGTCAACTTGTGGAATGGGCTTCCCCGAAACGTTATAGACTGCATCACCGTTGATTCATTTAAATTCCGATTAGACAAATATCTCGCATCAAACCCGCGACTGACTGCGTTTGTAAATGAATAACTTTATTTTATCCCCCCCTCAGTTACTAACCCATCTGTCCCCTAGTAACTTCCTAATTCTGCCACGGACATTAGTTCCAGGGCAGTAATTCCCTTTCCAATGTTCCCTTACCAACTCTAAACCACTGTTTGGACACTTGATCCTCAGTGTTTTGGAGGACAAGCAACCTAGAAGGGTCACTAGATATGTTGTTGCTTGATTTCCTTTGTACTCCTTTGAACTCCTGTGTATGACTATCCCTCCTGTGTATGACTATCCCTCCTGTGTATGTCCATCCCTCCTGTGTATGACTATCCCTCCTGTGTATGACCATCCCTCCTGTGTATGACTATCCCTCCTATTATGACTATCCCTCCTGTGTATGACCATCCCTCCTGTGTATGACCATCCCTCCTGTGTATGACCATCCCTCCTATGTATGACTATCCCTCCTATTATGACTATCCCTCCTGTGTATGACCATCCCTCATGTATATGACCATCCCTCCTGTGTATGACTATCCCTCCTGTGTATGACCATCCCTCCTGTGTTTGACTATCCCTCCTGTGTATGACTATCCCTCCTGCGTATGACTATCCCTCCTGTGTATGACCATCCCTCCTGTGTATGACTAGCCCTCCTGTGTATGACTATCCTTCCTACACCAGACCTCTCCCACCCCAACCCTCCTCCTACACCCAAAATCTCTCAGGCCTCTATCTCCTCCCCCTCCGCCTTACACCAAACCTCCTTCCCTTCCCAGGCCCCCCCTACTCCCCCACCCGCCAGTGTATGACCATTCCCCCTACACCAGACCTCCTCCTCCGCCATCCACACCAGTGTATGGCCATTCCCCCTACACCAGACCTCCTCCTCCGCCATCCCCACCAGTGTATGACCATTCCCTCTACACCAGACCTCCTCCTCCGCCATCCCTACCAGTGTATGACCATTCCCCCTACACCAGACCTCCTCCGCCATCCCCACCAGTGTATGACCATTCCCCCTACACCAGACCTCCTCCACCACTACCCTCCTCCGCCATCCCCACCAGTGTATGACCATTCCCCCTACACCAGACCTCCTCCGCCATCCCCACCAGTGTATGACCATTCCCCCTACACCAGACCTCCTCCGCCATCCCCACCAGTGTGTGACCATTCCAGCTACACCAGCCCTCCTCCACTACCCTCCTCCGCCATCCCCACCAGTGTATGACCATTCCCCTACACCAGACCTCCTCCTCCACCACTACCCTCCTCGCCATCCCCACCAGTGTATGACCATTCCCCCTACACCAGACTCCTCCTCCACCACTACCCTCCTCCGCCATCCCCACCAGTGTATGACCATTCCCCTACACCAGACCTCCTCCTCACCACTACCCTCCTCCGCCATCCCACCAGTGTATGACCATTCCCCCTACACCAGACCTCCTCCTCCACCACTACCCTCCTCCGCCATCCCCACCAGTGTATGACCATTCCCCCTACACCAGACCTCCTCCTCCACCACTACCCTCCTCCGCCATCCCCACCAGTGTATGACCATTCCCCCTACACCAGACCTCCTCCTCCACCACTACCCTCCTCCGCCATCCCCACCAGTGTATGACCATTCCCCTACCCAGACCTCCTCCGCCATCCCCACCAGTGTATGACCATTCCCCCTACACCAGACCTCCTCCGCCATCCCCACCAGTGTATGGCCATTACCCCTACACCAGACCTCCTCCTCCACCACTACCCTCCTCCGCCATCCCCACCAGTGTATGACCATTCCCCCTACACCAGACCTCCTCCGCCATCCCCACCAGTGTATGACCATTCCCCCTACACCAGACCTCCTCCGCCATCCCCACCAGTGTATGACCATTCCCCCTACACCAGACCTCCTCCTCCACCACTACCCTCCTCCGCCATCCCCACCAGTGTATGACCATTCCCCCTACACCAGACCTCCTCCGCCATCCCCACCAGTGTATGACCATTCCCCCTACACCAGACCTCCTCCTCCACCACTACCCTCCTCCGCCATCCCCACCGGTGTATGACCATTCCCCCTACACCAGACCTCCTCCTCCACCACTACCCTCCTCCGCCATCCCTACCAGTGTATGACCATTCCCCCTACACCAGACCTCTTCCTCCACCACTACCCTCCTCCTCCATCCCCACCAGTGTATGACCATTCCCCCTACACCAGACCTCCTCCTCCACCACTAACCCCCCCCCCCCCCACCCAAGTATCCCAGGCCCCTGAGATAATTTGTAAATTGGGTTAAGCAGACTCGGCAAGCCAGAGCGAGGCCCTTGATAACCTCTGAGGTATAAGGCAGATCCACCTCAGGTCACGGAGGGGTTTAACCCTTTCAGTTGAGTACTTGCGAGTTGCGAACAAAGTTGAAGATAAAACTGTTGTCATGTATATATTTAAAAGAAACACAATTATTGTGCATTTATGATGAATGAAGATGATTTTGAATTCGTCTTAAATTAAGGGGAGATGGGAGTATTTATTTGATAATTCATGTATCTTTATAATATTTTATTAATTTCCTCTCGAGACCTTCATCAAGCTTAAAAAAACGTCCATTAGATCCCCCTTCTAGATTAATGTGTACATTTGTTGGTAAAAAAATGTCCTGGCAGAAGGCCGGTTCTTCCAAAATTACAAGCTCACTATCATTCGCCAGGAAGAAAATCAACACCTAAATAGCACGAAAGGTCTTAATATTGACAAAGAAATAGGGTGAAAGGTCTTAAAATCGAAAAACTAATGGGCCGAACGTCATAAAATCTGAAAACTAATTGGGCTAAACCCGAGGGAGAAGGGGGACCAAAATTTTTTATTTTCTCCCATAAAAGCCTGTTATAATCGACTATCATACAGTATAATGTAAGACAGTGTGATGGCTGCATCTTCCGGAAATGCATCCACAATGAAACCTACATCCGAATAGCATCTGTCATCTTGATATCAGTGAAGAATAACCACTATCGTTTTCTACAACCCAAACGATGAGCCTACATTCTGTCATACCACATCTCCATAGCTCCACCCCTTGCTGACCTCACCTTCCCACTCTTACCTCACCTGACACCTGCACAGCTATCTCTACATGAGATAGCTAGCCCAAGGTCAAAGGGACATATCCTCTTTCTACACTCATGTGAGAGCAACCTTCTAACTCTCAACATCAAGTCGAGGAAGAGACCCAGAAAGCTTGCCAAATACCAAATTTGGTTGCTCACTTCCCAGTAGCTCGCTTGCGCTTTAGAATGCCTGCTACCCCCAGGTGCTTTACAAGACCAACAAGGTGCCTTACAAGGCCAAAACCAACCTGGAGCTTGGCAAGTCCAAACCCCTCAGTGCTTTACAAGGCCGAAAAGGAGCTGGCGCTTTACGAGACCGATCTGATGTTTTACAAGGTCAGTTTCTCCAATTTGACAAGGTCAGCCTAGTAGCCCGAAGCACCAACAGCTGAACCAAACAGCTGCAGCCCAAAGCTGCCCAGCAGACGCCCGTGGCCCGAGACAGAAGCAACTGACAGAAAGAACAAAGAAGGAAAAGACAAGACGAGACCTGTCGACCGACAACCTCCGTTATCGCTCACTTGTGTCCCACAAAGAGAGACGTAATAATAGTTTACCTGTCACGCTGGCGAAGATCATTGTTTTCTATTTATAGAGTTTACTTTAGTGTTTGCTTGTTCCCTGTTTTGGGTACCCTCCAAAAGTAACTTTATATTACAACCCACACACTATTCCGTTTGTGCTTTGTCTAGGCAAGTTATACGTTTCATCATCGTAGACGACTCCGCCCATGACAATTTAGTTATAACTCTCTACAAATTAACGCTATGCCTCCACAACACCTGCCTCTTACATTAAGTATATTCTTATTATTTGATTATCTACTAATGTACGGTTAGTTTCTTACGGCTATTCTCTCTCTCTCTCTCTTCTTCTTCTTCTTTGCTATCCTTGTCTTCCACTTTGTAGCAAATTCTATTTTAGCATTAAGTTCGAACTACCTAGTAGATAACGCAGGGTCTGTGTAGTCTGTGTGTCTATGTAACTCTCTCTCTCTCTCCTTCCTATCTGTCCATTTCGCATTTAGCCCCATTTAACTCCTTAGCCTCGTTTGCTCGTGTATTTCAGCAACGTATTTTTGTTTTATTATATGTAAATATGTAAAGTATTTTTCGTTTCGATTCCTTATCCATTTCGAGTTTCATACGTCTTCCCCCTTCTCTCCTCTCCTTTGAGCACTATACTTCTTTATGTATTCTAATTTATTTTCTTCTATTCATTCATACCTTTAGCTTCCTCTCCCCTCCTTCTATTTACATATTCCTTTTATTTTAGTTATCTGTTTCCAATTCCCTTGCACTCCTCTTCCTCTTGCCATTTGTACATGTCTTCTTATCGAAGTGTTCATCTTGCCTTCCTTATCTGAAATAAAAGTTGTCAATTTTGTGTTCCCTGTATGTCAACACCAAAATGTATCCCCTCTCCCTCCATCTTCTTTTACAGTTCTATTCCCATACTATCTCTTTAACCCCTTCAGCACGATGACCTAAATTTAATCATTTTCTGGTTACCATTAGACGATTTTCTTTAGCTTATTATCTGCCTCTGGGTAAATATAATCCCAATAAATCCCCCGAATAACATAGGATCCTCTGAAACTGCCTAAAATCGTCTAATTTTAGCGAGAAGTAAAAGATAACAAGGCGTCATGGTGCTGATGGGGTTAATTGTTGTGTTACCGCCTTTTCTTATTCTCTTGGTAGTTTTCTTACATCTTCCTAAGCTTAACTACCACTCACCCTCATAATTAATACAAGTTATAATATTTATTTCATTATACAGTATTCTCCATCCCCTAAAATATTTATATCCTCTTTAATCTATTTCAGCTATCCTCTTCTTCCTTGATTGTGATATTCTCCTCTTTTTTTTTTCTACTTCCTGTACCTATACTCATTTATTCTTTACCCACTCTTTTCTTAATCTCTTTAGCTCTTTATGTTTACTTTGCTTTCAGATTCTTCTGTCCTCTCTCCCTATACCTCCCTAATATATTCGTTCGTATGTGTTTCCTAGTTGACTTAAGCCACTTGACTTTTTAGTTAACATTCGATAATCAAAAAATTTATGGCAACATTTCTGAACTATTTTGCACTGGTATCGTAAACTAGACTGATGGTATATGAATTTAGGCTCAAGAAATATTATAAATGTTGACCTCATAAGCTGTCAGACAAGTGTTGAGGGAAAAAGCGCTCGTGTGATACCTGCTTTAGTATATCTGTAGCTACCTTTACCTTTCTCTTTCGATATATTTTCTTCTTGCCCATTCTCTCCTTTTCTTTATCTTCTTACCAAGCCTTCTCCCTGCCTAACTCTCCCTAAAACTCTGTCAACTTTCCATTTATTTTAGATTCCTTCTTTTATTTCCTCCTTTCTCTCTCCTTTTTCTATCGTTTCCCTCCCTCCATTTCCTCTAATTCTTACAATATAGTTCAGTCTCCCCTTTCTCGTTCTTTTAATTTAATCTAGTGTCCTACCTTCCACTTGCTTTCTCCTTTATCCGTGTCTACTTATTTTTATCTTCCGTTTCCTCCAACCCCTACATTTAACCCTTTGAGTACCATCGAGGTGTGGGATATTTTATTCTGGCTATATTTAGACGATATTATGCAGCTTAGGAAGGATTTGTGGTAGTTCATAGGGTTGGTTGAGATAATGTGTAGCCTCATTATTGCTAGAAGTCTTTCTTAAGCTGAATAAAATCGTCTAATAGTTGTCAGAATGGGATAAAAAAAGGACGTATCTGGTACTGAATGGGTTAATGTATTTACTCCCTCTCTCCTTGCACATATTTTTCCTCACATGTTCTCTCCCGTTTTACCTCTCCACTTGTGTTACCTGCGCTCCTTCCGTTTTGCATAACCCTTTACTTTACATTTGTCTCTTATATTACATTATTGGATTTACCTTGTCCTTCCACTCTTCTTTATCTTATCCTTGGCCTCAATATACAGCTGTGTTCTCGTTTTTTCCAGAAACTCCCTACTTTGTATTTGCTGGCTCTACTCGCTTTCTTCTGCCTCCTACATTTACTGTGCCTACTACGCTCTCTCTCTCTCTCTCTCTCTCTCTCTCTCTCTCTACAAACCTCCCAAGTATTTCTCCCTGTGTCTCCCTAAGGTCCCTCCATCACCAGTAATCCCTCCCTGACCTGCCTGCCTCTCACCCATTTGGCCTAGTCCTCCCCCTCCTCTCTTTTACATTAACACTTAACATTTTCCTCGCTCTCTCTCTCTCTCTCTCTCTCTCTCTCTCACACACGCGCCAAAACTTAACACTTTCCGCTTTATTAATGATTGTGTCTTCCTATTGGTTATTGTCTACACATATTACACCTTTAATGACTGTTGAGCTCCCTTCATCCTAAGTGATTCAGAAGCGATAATAGCCCTTAGCCATTCGAAAGGGAAAACATGTGTATTAAATGGTACAATTGGGTAACGTGTTGCCCCTTCGAACAGTCAGCTGCACCCATAATTAAGGTCAGTGCATTCCTCGGTGCCACCATAAGAGAGGGGAACACTATTACAGGTACAATCGGTCTAACAAGTGATGTGTCCGCACCGTAAATAATTGGTATCAGCAATATCTAAAACTTTCTTTATTCGTTTTGAGTGAGATATACACAAAAATTCCTACTTCTACCCACTCTATTCAACATCTGACAGACATTAGTACAGCACAGAGCGAGCCAAACGTAATGCCAGCTGAGACGTGACTTATTAGCGCGACCATACAAGAGGTATACTGTATATATCGGGGTTTGGTGTGAAAGAGATCTGCCTTGTGTGGGCCAATCGGCTTTCTGAAGACTCTCGTTTTCTTATGTTCTTATGTTTACCATAATAGGACAATGATATCTGTATTGGTCGTCTGAGGTTTATCACAGGTTTTCAGAGTATGTCGGAGCTGAAATAAAAATTAAAACACAAAAGGGTTGAACAATTAAAGCATAAATCCACGCAAAATTATGTCTATCGGAGAGGAGAATATTTCGACATTTACATTATACAGTAACATAACTTTTACTTTTCTCAATCAGCGCATTGAAATAAAGAATACAATCCATGAATTAATTCAATTATATATAAGGGGAGATGGGTCGTTTTTCTGGCCCCCCTTTTTCCTCATGTTTAGCCCCATTAGTTTTCAGATTTTAGGACGTTCGGCCCATTCATTTTGCGATTTTAAGACCTTTCGTCCCATTTCTTTGTCAATATTAATACGTTTTGTTTCTTTTATGTGTCGAATTTTTCCTGGCGAGCGAAAGCCAGCCTGTAATTTAAGAGGAACCGGCCATCGGCCGGGAAATTTGTATATGGAAATGTTTTAAAAATTATATTGAAGGAGGTTCTTGGGCGGGTGCTTTTATACATTTGATGGAGGTCTAGAGAGGAAACTGAAAATATATATAAAACAAATATATAAATGAACAAATAAAGACGCCCATCGGGGGGATGGGCGTGAACTGAACGCGTGAACTGAATATTTGGAAAAATATATATATTAGTTGTTACGCACAATATCTCTCCCCTTCAATCCTGCAACTATTCCCCCCCCCCCCCCCACACGCCCCGCCCCACTCCCCGCCACCCCCACCCGCTCCCGCTCCGCCTTCAACCCTTCAGATGTACCAAGTGTATAAAAGTGCCTAAAACTCAATTTCGGGTTCCAACTTGGCCCACCTCGCCCTGGAACTATTGCGTCCATGTTAAGAGCGCGAGGGAGAGAGAGAGAGAGAGAGAGAGAGAGAGGGGGGGAGGGAAGGAGTGAGTGAGTGACTGATATAATATAGCCTCACACACATAATTAAACAGAGAAAGAAGTGTGTAACAGCAATTATATGAAATCAAGTAGATTCATACTAAAACAAAATATTTGCAAGGAAGAGAGAGAGAGAGAGAGAGAGATATCACAGCATAAACTACTGAAATAGGCAAAAAGAGAGGAATGGTAACAAGAATACTATATAGAACAAAAAGGAAGGAGGGAAAGGTGAGTGCTGAGAAAATATAACTGTTGGAAGAGAATACACGATAAAGGCCAGAAAGAGAGAGAGAGAGAGAGAGAGAGATAGAGGAGTACAAAGGAGTACAAAGGAAATCAAGCAACAACAGATCTAGTGACCCTTCTAGGCTGCTTGTCCTCCAAAACACTGAGGATCAAGTGTCCAAACAGTGGTTTAGAGTGGGTAAGGGAACATTGGAAAGGGAACTACTGCCATGGAACTAATGTCCGTGGCAGTACTAGGAAGTTAGTAGGGGACATATGGGTTAGTAACTGAGGGGAGGATAAAATAAAGTTATTCATTTACAAACGCAGTCAGTCGCGGGTTTGATGCGAGATATTTGTCTAGGCGGAGTTTAAATGAATCAACAGTGCTGCAGTCTATAACGTCTCGGGGAAGCCCATTCCACAAGTTGACAACTCGATTGAAGAAGAAATTCTTAGATTCGTGTGAGTTAAAAGATTTACCAATAATTTTGCAACCGTTTCCCGGCGTGTAATTAGATTGGTCGATAGTGAAGTACTTACTACAGTTCATATTGTCGATGCCTTTGATGATTTTGAACACTTGAATTAAGTCACCTCTTAATCTTCGCTGGGTTAAAGGAAATAGATTTAATTCTCTAAGACGCTCTTCGTATGGTTTGTTCTTTAGGCTAGGTATCATTTTGGTAACTCTACGTTGAACTCGTTCTAGCTTGTTTATGTCTTTTTGGTAATAAGGGAACCAGCATTGAACGCAGTATTCCAGAAGAGGGCGGACTAAGGAATTGTAAAGGGTTAGGATAACGTCTTTGGATTTATGCTCAAATGACCTGCCTATAAAGCCAATTATTTTGTTTGCCTTCTTAACAACTTCTGAACATTGTTGACTCGGTTTTAGGTTATTCGATATTGTTACTCCCAGATCGGTTTCTCTGTTTACATTCTTAAGCTGAGTGCCATTCATCGAATAGTTTGCTTTCTCATTTAGGTATCCAATATGTAGTACTTTACATTTATCCGCATTGAAACTCATTTGCCAAATTTGAGCCCAATGTGACAATTTATCTAGATTGTGTTGCATATCGTCAACTTGATCTTTTGAGAGTACGCTATTTGCAATTTTTGTATCGTCAGCAAATGTTGAGATTGTCAAGTGAGACCCTCAACTATGTCGTTGATGTAAATTAGAAAGATAATTGGTCCTAGTACCGATCCCTGGGGTACCCCGCTCCTTACATTGGTCCATTTAGATGCCTTACCGTTTATGACTACTCCTTGCTTTCTGTCGCTGAGCCAATTTTCTATCAATTTCAACACACCGTCTTGTATTCCATGCGCTTTTAGTTTTAGCAGTAAACGTTTGAGGGGAACTTTGTCAAAGGCCTTTTGAAAATCAAGGTATATAATATCTACAGCTTTACTCTCATCGTAGAGGTTGAGGATATCGTGGAAGAAGTCTAAGAGGTTTGTTAAACAGGAACGTTTTTTACGAAAGCCGTGTTGAGTATCTTTAAGTATGTTATTTTCCTCTAAGTGATTTACGAGTCTGTCTCTTATGACCGTTTCTAGCATTTTACATACAACTGAGGTTAAGCTAATTGGACGATAGTTACTGGGTAGGGATTTGCTGCGTTTTTTAATATCGGTGTTACGTTGGCTATCTTCCACTGATCAGGCATAGTTCCAGACTGCAAGGATTTATTGAATAGTAATGTCAGTGGTTTGGAGAGCTCATCCTTAGCTTCCTTTAGAACTCTAGGCGAGATTGTATCAGGTCCAGGCGTTTTATTTACCTTGTGTTTATCTAAACAATTCAATACTTCTCTCTCTGTAACGGTGATATTGCTTAGAACATCTGAATTATCAATCTGAATCGGCGATGGTGTAGGGATATCACTGAGGTTTTCTGTTGTAAAAACTGATGCAAAGAAGGTATTGAGGGCATTACTCATTTGTACTTCGTCTTTGGTGTATTCTCCATTTTCATCGACTAACGGTCCAACAGTTGAAGTAACTACTTTTTTCTTTCTGATATAACTATAGAATTCTTTCGAGTTTGTTTTACTTTGATTCGCAATATGTAACTCTAGGGTCTTTTTACTTTGCTTAATTAACTTTTTGGCTTTGCGTCGTAGCTCTACAAATTTCACCCGTTCTTCGTCATTTTGTGAGGATTTTAATCTATCATTAGCTAATTTTTTAGCAAGCAGGCAGTTTGAAATATCTTTATTCCACCATTTGGGCTTATTATTATGGCCTGAACGCCGTATTTTCGATGGTATGCAGTCTTGCACTGCTTTTAGGTAAGTGGTTTCGAATAACTTCCAAGATGTATTTATGTCGTTATTATTAATTAAAAAGCTCCAGTCAGTTTCTTTAAACATAGCTCTAAGTTTATGAAAGTTTGCTTTCTTGAAATTAGGGACTTTTTCGATGCTACTATTTGGTTCGTTACTAGTAAAGTTTAAAGTGAAAGTTATCGTACGATGGTCGCTGTTACTGAATTCATCACCAACATTCAAATTCTCTATTAATTCTTCTTTTGTTGCAAGTACAATGTCAAGAACGTTATTACCACGGGCCGGTGTTCGAACAAATTGATAAAGCGAACTCTCTTGCAAGTTCGTATATAAGTCATGTCCGGAGTGTGAAGTAAGAGTATCGCCCCACTTGGTCACAGGTAAATTAAAGTCGCCAATAAATACGGTATCTTGTGAGTTACTTACATCTGCAATTTGTTCATAAATTTCTCGGTCAGTTTGCACTGATTGAGCTGGAGGTCTGTATATTAATGCAAGTATTATTTTTGTACCTTTATTATTCTTTATTAGCACAAAAGATGTGTCGACGTTCACAATTTGAGGTTTTGACAAGAGGGTCGGGTTAAGACTTTCTTTGATATAAATAAAACGCCACCTCCATTTTTATTTATTCGGCTTTTCTCAAACATTACATAACCGGGAAGTGAATACTCTGCTAAAAAGTCTCTATCTACTGTATTGAGCCAAGATTCTGTTATACCAATCACATCATAATTTTCAGTAAACACTAGTTCCTCTAAATCTGAAAATTTATTGCGTATACTACGAGCGTTTGCATAGAAAACCTTTAAAGTTGCGGTTTTAGAACTCACAGAACGTTCTTTAATCAAATTTTTGGTTCTGGTCGGATCTACATTTACATTCATGGCTGACATCGGTCCTCGGTCGTTATCCCTGGCGGTTTTGAATTTGGGTCGTGTTGGTGGAGCTTTATCCAAATTCGCGGTTCTTGACAGATTAGCATTTAATTCCTTCGCAGGTTGCCGCCCTCGCTGTCTTCGGTCCTCCTTCCTGGTTGTCCTGTGCTGAGTCGATTTCTTCTCCGAAAATCCTTCACCGCATCGTTGAGAAGACGCCCAAAACGTGCTGCTCCCACCTGGTTCAGATGAACTCCATCGTCCGAAAACAAATAGTCATCGTAGTAGAAATTGTCCCAGGTGTCGACGAATCCTACGTTTTCCTTCCTGCAGTGGTTTGCTAGACAACGATTTGTGCTGGTGGCTATGTTGTAAAATCGGCTCTCTACACCAAGCCGGGGGACGATTCCTGAGACGATGATCCTTGATGACTTCTCCTTAAACGACTTGATCAGCTGCTGGTACTTTAAAAGCAAATCTTCCGACCGGGTTCGCTGTACATCGTAGAGTGAATATATGGGACGCAAATTGCTCGTGATATAGCCTAGTAACAATTGATAATATTAGGTATGTATATGTTCTTACAAGGGAAAAAAATTATTCATTATGAAAACAATATATATATAATAAACCGGAACAATAACTCATAACGCTGTACGGTCATAATTCATTGTAAGTATAAGGGGAGGTGTGGTTGAGTGGTCTTGCCACTGGCCTGGTAATCCAAAGGTCCCGGGTTCAAATCCCGATGTATCAATGGGAAGATATTATTGGGATGGAATTTGTGCTGTACCTAGTATCAGTGCATTACCACAAGCCCACCGAAACGTCAATAAAATCCCCTCATTGTTCCCTGATTAAATAGCACTGTATGAATATTCCCATATTCAAAATATGCCATAGGGGTGCAATGCCTGGTGAGTTATCTGCTCAACAGGTGGCGTTGTGTGTGTGTAAGTGTGAGAGTCCGAGTGTAGGGAGTGAGACAGTGAAGCACGGGAACGAGGTGGCTTCAGAGATGGGGTCGTTTCGGGCCATGAGTGAGCACCGTGCCTCATGTGAAGGCAAGATGGCAGGTGCTCGTTGTACTCTACGTTCTTCACATGTCTCACTCCCTAGACTGGAACAAGACCTCACAGGCTTCACTGTTCATTGTAAAGCGGTGAATGTTAAGGCTCTCAGCCTATGCCCGAGAGGAAGTAAGTTGGAATATAGAAAAAAAAAAAAAAACAAAAAAAAATACAGCGATACAAATCCAAGATATGAAGAATCTGCGATATTATTTAAGCATCTTATTGTTTCATTCGGATTCGATACAGTTTCAATTTGGTACGTAGCTTTTAACTATCTATTTATGTATATTGGCAGTAACATTGATGCTGGAGGGAATGGCCACGAATCAATCAGGTCCAGATTAAGAGGCAACTCGTTCGATTTTTTTTTTTTTTTTTTTTTTTTGTCTCCCCCGATACAAGCTATTTGTTGTGTGTAGCATTTGACGCGCATATTAAGTATTACCGTACTGTGTTATTAACGTTATATGCATCGATAAGAAGTAAATGTGTACGTAAGAATGTGTCTTCACTAGATCACTGTAGCCTGAATGAACCAAACAAGCTGGACGCGCAGAGCAGATTTTGCCTATAGTCTGTTTCATTTCAAATGACAGTAAATTGCAAAGTTCCCATCAAGATTTCTCCGTTATTATGAAGAGTTTGTAGTGAAATATGGTGGTATTTATATAAACTTGGTCTAAATATGAAGCAGAGACAGTAGTTTCTTATTATTCCATTAGTTATTGAGAAATCAGTTGTTAAGGAATTCAATTTACCGTCAGTTTAAAAGAAACCGAGTATAGTTAGGATGTGTCTTTCTGAAACAAGCGTGCCAAAAAAATTCTGCCGTGTCAGAAAATGTTGTTTGATCAAAAAGATCCATAAGAATTCGAAGTTTCTTAGAAAATACTGACGATAAATCGTACAGATTCCAGAGACAAGCCAGCTTATTTACAAAGAAAATCAAACATCAACTCTTGGAAGGCATGACTGGTAACAAGTAAGGACTCTCCAGATATAGCTCTATATATTCCCATTACATTAACATTGCAAGTAATTAATTTGTAAACCGGCTCTACTTACTTTCTAAGTCTGCTCTTTCGGTTAGTTCAGATGTAAATGTTCAATGGCATATATACTCAATATTTGTAACTCTCATGCTTGGTGGATTAGAATTAAATTAAATCAATTTCGGCCCGAGTTGCGTCGGGACACTCAGAAATCCTTATATGGTATTCTGGAATATGGATCCTACGACTTGGTATGAATTGAAATATATTCGCCTAGTGGGTTTCCCTTCTCCTTAACATAAATAGGATAGAGGGTTGAGTGTCTTTTAGACTGCCGTGGTGTAGTTGATTAAAGCGTCGGCTATCGTCCTGACGGTCGGCAGTTCGAACCCCACTGAGAGATTAGAAACATTTAGTGGCTCACGTGTATTTGTGATATATACTCAATATTTGTAACTCTCATGCTTGGTGGGTTAGAATTAAATTAAATCAATTTCGGCCCGAGTTGCGTCGGGACACTCAGAAATCTTATATGGTATTCTGGAATATGGATCCTACGACTTGGTATGAATTGAAATATATTCGCCTAGTGGGTTTCCCTTCTCCTTAACATAAATAGGATAGAGGGTTGAGTGTCTTTTAGACTGCCGTGGTGTAGTTGATTAAAGCGTCGGCTATCGTCCTGACGGTCGGCGGTTCGAACCCCACTGAGAGATTAGAAACATATATATGTGATTGGGAATTAACGTTAACGCTACTATTATGTGTTTAACTATTTAATTGCGAATTAACGTTAACGCTACTATTATGTGTTTAACTATTTAATTGCGAATTAACGTGAACGCTACTATTATGTGTTTAACTATTTAATTGGGAATTAACGTGAACGCTACTATTATGTGTTTAACTATTTGATTGCGAATTAACGTTAACGCTACTATTTATGTACTTAACTATTTGATTGGGAATTAACGTTAACGCTATTATTATGTGCTTAACTATTTTAGTTGACTAACTTGTGGACTAAAGCAACTCTTTAAGTAATTGGGTTATGATGAAAGTAATACTATTGTTTTATATTAATACTTACGAGTTCTTTCATTTTCTTTTAATTAAGCTTACATTGCTTAATGGTGCTTAGTACGGTGATGCTATTGTCTCGTATTAGTAATATCGCCTTAGACTAACATGGCTGTGTTAATATTACTTCTAGTGATTTCCTAAGCTGAAGAAAATTCTTTTGCTTCAAAATATTATATTTTGCTTTTCATATTATTTGAGTGAGACCTGAATCGAATCTATGAAAAAATCCTGTAACTTTATTTACTCATAATCAAACCTCAATGTTACGTGGTTAAGAAATACATTTAACTAATTAAATATATATCTAACTTTTTATGTGACTTTGATATTACTCCTGATGATAATAATACTATAATACTATTAACGTAAGACAAGAACCAAGAATAATTACATTAAATATAAATAAAAGGACCGATAATAAAACTATCTATTCATTTCAAAAAGGGTAAGAGACAGAAATATTCTTACTTTAATATTTATCTTCCAAGACTTTTTATAGAATTAATAGTCCTTTAGATATACTTCTTCGGTTCATAACCATAGCCTACTAAGGTTCGGTTAAATAATAATTCTTTATAAATACTACATGACTTTAATTAGTTTCAGTATTTTTATAATTAAAGAGTATCAGTCAATAAAGGATACTAAGTCCTAAGATCCAAAAGGAAAGGAAGCAACAACAGGAAATTATTTTATTAGATTTTTCTTTTGTTTTGCCTTCAGCTGACTGATACCTTAATATATATCTCTGTGCTATCTAGATTCATCAAGTTAACCACTTGAGGATCAAGATACGTAACGATATATATGTATATATATATAGTATATATATATATATATATATATATAGATAGTGTTACGTCCTGGGATATATAAACACTGGGCTCTTTCTATTGGACTAGGTATGCGGCAACAAGCAACAACGGAAAACGCTAGATCCAACCCTTATTTATAAACCCAGGCAAAAAACCACCCTAAACCGTCAAGAGTCCTGCCTGGACAACAAGGTATCCTATGACTCGGTTATAGGGTGCACGCACTATAGACTGCTGATAGTCAAGCAGGCTATATAAAAGATCATACAATTAAGTTGACTTAAAGCTTCAAGGAAAAGATAGATAACGGAATTAAATTGCAGAAACAATTTAATAACAAACTAGAAGAAAGTACATTTAACGTTACGTTAATTAATACAACTAATCACCCCTGCGTGAAAGAAGGTGAAAGCAAACAGTCCTCAAAACATCGTACAGGTAGACAAGATGCGGGTTTCTAAACTGCATGTGGCTACTGTAGGATCTGATGCTTAGCAAAGAAAGTACGTTACGGATTTAGAGAACTCTTAACTCATAAGCAGGAATAAATACTAGTGATAGGCCATACAGTGTATAATGGCATAGGTATAATTAAATAAAGGCAGCAACTCGCAACATAACCACATACAGGTGTGCTTCTCACTCTTAGTCAGGCAAGCCTGCTCGGACAGAGTCTCTAAGCCACACCCTGACTCACAATGCTCACAAAAACGGTAAACTGTGGCACAATAACAAGCATGCAGAAATAATAAACCCCTAGCTGTTAATCTGCCAGGTGGCAGAGGTCTAGCCGGAAGGATATAGGCTTCGGATACCCGGGCTGAGCCACCTGCTCTAGCCTAGGGACGTTCCCAAGTCTGTGCGCCAAATTACTCTAATTGAAAGGGTGCTCTCTTGAGAGACTCAGATCGCAAGTATCTGACTCTCTCCTGGCGACCCTAAAACAAAAGCAAGACGTGCTAGCGCAGTGCTGAATAGACTAGGCAAGGGCCCTCACACAACACAACACTAGACACACAGGGACACAGACAAGAAAATGCCCCCAGACTCCCACGGGTATCCTAGTAAAGTCGTGCGGGTCCACAGGACTCGCACCAGCAGACTTTACTTAAAGGATCGCAAAAAGCACCCCCCTCCGGTCTAGCCCCTGCTAACCTGACACAAGAACACACCAGCAAGCATGAAACCACCAAATATGAGACAACAAAAAACCTTCCTAGGTCTCATTAACAATTACATCTCCGCATAAGGCCCAAAATCCTATCTAGTTATCTGAGAGCTCGTCGTTAATAAAATAATAGATATAAGGTCTATCAAGGGGATGGGATAAATAAATAGATTGGTGAAGTAGTGGAAGGAAGGTATACAAAGTAAGAGAGAAAGTTTCTAAGTGGGGTTGAGAGGGATAGATATCAAGGGGGTCCGAAGGGTACGACAGTGAGGTGAGCTCTGAGTCTTGAATCTGTCTGAACCCCGCCCTAGGCATGCAGAATACATCCCAGGCTCGGCAACACTCAACACAGTTGCCGGGTCAAAATCCTCTACCCTGTGCGTGAGTCGAAACTAAGCCTAATGTTGCAATCAAATGCATATGGCAACGCTTCAGGCTCGTCCCAAGCTGGCAAGCGAAGCAACGTCCCAAGCCGGTCTCTCTCTCCCGCTCGTCTCCTCCAGCCCTCACTAGACTTACATCTTATATATTATAATGAAATAATCAACTATCGAGAATAAAATATACTAAGATGCGTTGGTTAAGAATAAGGGCAGCTTCAAGCTGTGAAACAACATAAGAATATCCCAGACATTAGTTACGTTGTCATAGGATATATACTAAGGAAAAGCCTGCCGACCGGCTGCCACCAGCCGGTTTCTAAACGCCTGGGCAGCCGACGCGCGCGCATGCCCGCACGTGGCTACTATGCAGAAGCGTCACACCTCCCCCAAGATATAAGACCCTTGACTAAGTTCTTCATATCTAACAGAAAGCTTCTCATAGTACCACACACTGTTGCGACACAAGGCACTATATATAAAAAAAATAAAGACTGTTGCACTCCACCGAGCAAGTTCAACTAACTTAGCGACAATAAGCGAAAACATTGAACTTAAATACTGCTACAACATCTTATACAAAATTCTACACGGTATAAAAAATAAAGAGTTTTATAAGGTTTTTGCTTTTTTAATTTGTTTTTTTCGGCTGAACTACAGTGACAGCCTATTTTCCTCCACACTCAACCCTCAATCCTGTGGCAGTCTAACCAACGTCATCCACCCTTGATAGACAATCCGCAGTCTGATGGTCAATGGCAGTGTGGAATTCAATCACAGGGACCCTCTCCATTAAATGCACCTTCCCCTCCTCAAGGGTTGACTCCAGATTTGTTGTTTCGGCTTGAGATGGCCATGATTGAGGTTGCTAGAGCTCAGGTTGAGGCTGCTAGAGCTCAGGTTGAGGCTACCGAAAGACAGGCTAGTGTGCAGGCTGAGGCTGCAGAGAGAACAGCTATACGAGAGGCTGAACTGCAGGCAGAGTCTACTAGGTATCGGGATGACAGGGAGCTGGAGAGATCTCGAGTGGAGGTAACAGGGCGAAATATTGGGGGAGGTAACAGACATCGGGACCAATCATTGTCGCACCTGCTTAAACTAGTTCCTGTGTTCGATGAATTAGGTGTGGCTGAGTTTTTATGCGATTTAAGAAGAAGTGTCAGGAACTCCAGTGGCCTCAGGAAAAGTGGGCAGCATTAGTTTCATCAAGACTCCTAGGAAAGGGGCTAAAAACGTATGATGCACTACCTTTAGAGTCCTTTGTAGTTTATGATGAGCTAAAGAAGGCTGTGCTACGGGCCTATGAGTTACACCCAGAAACTTACCGCTTGAAGTTTCGGGGTGTTACTAAGGGCAAGGATAGTACCTTCCTGGAACACGCCCGGGACTTGTCTGATGCACTACGACATTGGCTGCGTTCTGAGAGGGCAGCTACTTTTGAGGAGTTGAGTGAGCTGGTTCTCTTGGAGCAGTTCTTCAAGTGCACAGGCGGGGACTTAACATTGAATATAAAGGAAAAAAATCCTAGAACTCTCCAGGAGGCAGCAGAAATGGCTGACCGCCGACTGTCATTAATTCGAGGGTGCGAAGCAGCAGCTAGGAGTGAGTCGGGTGCAAAGGATCGTACCCCTCCCCCTCCCAAGAATTTTGATACACATAAATACACAAAACCATCTAGCACTGACAATAAAACTGAACATAAACCAAATACCGTCCCGTATAAGAAGTCTAATGGTACCTCCCACTCCCAAGGGAAACCAAAGAGTAAAGAGTGCTTTGCATGTCACAAGGAGGGTCACTTTGCAAATGCTTGTCCGAACAAGCCACCAAACAAGGTTGTCTCATTGGCCCACAGCATAGGGGTGTCGCCTATATCTTCTGAGTTTGCCAAGGGTAGTTCGTCAGAGGGTGGGACACAGCCTGTGTTCAAGAGTCCGGAAGGCTCGAACCCTGTCCGCGACGTCTTTGGGGGTCATAGAGGGCATGGTTTTGTGAGGTGGGCTAGCGAAAGGCGAGGAGTTAAGCTATTGCGTGATACGGGGGATTCTCAGACCTTGTTAAAGAACTTTACTGGTAGACTGATTAACGCTGCTCGGGTGGTGGTAGTTCAGGGGATCAATCCTACGAAGTCCTACCCGCTGGTGCGGATGGAGATAGAGGTGGGTGGTGTGGCGAAGAAGCTGGATGTGGGAATAGTAGAGAACTTGCCTGTTGGGGGCGTCGACCTCCTCCTCGGCAACGACTTTGCGGTGCCTGCTTCTAAGGTTTCACCCTTGGTCGTTGCCGAGAAGGCGGCCGACGTTAGTAGGGAGGAACAGGAGTGGGTTGAGAAGTGTAGCGTACAAACCATGGCGTGTGTTGTGACGCGTTCTCAGACATCCGGAGCCTTGCAGCCACCACCTCAGTCTATCAAACCGTGGAGGAAAGGTCACAAGAAAACGGGAAGTGTTGGTCAATCGGAGAGTTTTGAGCCGGCAGTGTTTCTTGGTGACTCATTATTGGCACCTATGTTAGAGTCTGGAGAGGCCCCGGGGCCTGTCACCGCTAGTGCAGGTGCAGGGCAGGAAGAGACTCTGCGACAGCATCATTATGCGCAGCGTGAGGAAAGGATGGCTCAGCGGGACATTGGAGGTGGAAATAAATTATTTAAGATGAACTTGGATAATCTCGCACCTGCTGATATATGTTCCTTGCAGCTGGAAGATCCTGAAGTCAGGGCGTGTGGTAATGGTGCTGTCGAACTGGAGAGCGATGGGGATGCGCAGCCTGGTGATTTTTTCTTGTCCGAGGGGATCTTGTATCGGAGACATCAGGATCCCAAGAAAAAGTGGGATGGCGGGTCAGGATTAGTGGACCAGTTAGTAGTACCGAGGGTGTGCCGTGAGAGCTTATTGAGATTAGCTCATGATGTGCCTTTGGCAGGGCACCTGGGGCACGTAAGACGGAGGCAGCTCTGAGCAAGCTTTTCTGGTGGCCTGGGTTAAAGGCGAGTGTCGTGTCATGGGTGTCACAGTGTCACACTTGTCAAGTTGTTGGGAAACCCAATCAGGTCATCCCGAGAGCCCCGTTACAACCCATCCCTGTCATTGGGCCGCCCTTCAGCAAAGTAGTTATCGATATGGTTGGCCAATTGCCCCCCACTAGTGCCGGCAATAAATTTTTACTAAATGGAATGGATGTAGCAACACGGTATCCAGATGCTTACCCCATGCGCAACGGGATGGCTAAGACTGTTGTCAAAAACCTACTTGTCTATTTCTCTCGTTATGGCTACCCTCAGGAGATCCAGTCTGATCAGGGATCCAATTTTACTTCTGCTCTGTTTAAGCAGACCATGCAGCAACATGGGATAGTGTCTGTGGTGTCATCTGCCTACCATCTCGAGAGTCAGGGAGTTTTGGAAAGGTGGCACTCGACTCTCAAGAGTATGATGCGGTGTTATTGCATGGAAAATGGGAAGGACTGAGATCTAGGTCTCCCATACGTTTTATTTGCTGCGAGAGAAGTACCTGGGGAGAGCTTGGGATTTATCCCGAACGAGTTGGTTTTTGGACACAGGGTCAGAGGGCCCCTCCACATAGTCAAGGAGATCTGGGAGGGAGCCACAAAGCCATGCTCGCTTCTAAAGTATGTAGTTGAAAGCCGTGAGAGAATGCTAAAGAGCTTGGAGGTAGCAGGTCAGAACCTTAAGAGTTCACAATCTCAGATGAAGGACAGATACGACCAGAAGGTGAAGCTGAGGGAGTTTGAAGTAGATCAGGAGGTACTGATACTACTGCCTCTGGTGGGACACCCCTTGTCTGCCAAGTATTCTGGTCCGTATCGGGTTGTAAGGAAGGTTTCTGATCTCGACTATTTAGTAGCTACTCCTGATCATAAGAAAAAGAACCAACTTTGCCATGTAAATCTGATGAAAGAGTATGTGAGGCGCCCCTCCGAGCCTCTCACTGTCCCGGTGTTGATCTGCAGCGATCGTGGTGGAGAAGGAGGAAGGGACAGTCAAGCTGCGGGGGAGGATAATTGGGATTGTCATGTTTCCGCGGATCAGTGGGCGGGGAATTCTAGACAAGTGGCTCACGAGTTGATATTGCACCTGCCTGAGCAACAGCGTGTAGCTGTGCAGCACTTGTTTGATTCAAGCCCAGCTGTTTTCGCGGAGCATCCTGGCCTCACTACTCAAGCGGTGCACGATGTCGATGTTGGGGACCACCCGCCCTTTAAATCAGTGCCATACCGTGTTCCCCCTATTAAATTACCAGCACTTAGGGAAGAGCTGGATTATATGCTGAAACGTGGGCTGATTTCTGAGGGTGCAGTAAGGTGGACTTCCCAAGTCACACTGCAGCCCAAACCAGATGGCAAGGTGCGGTTTTGTATAGATTTCTGCAGGTTGAATGGTTTAACCCCCACAAATGCCTACCCTCTCCCTCGCGTGGACGACAGTGTGGATAAGATAGGAAAGGCCAAGTTCCTCACTAAGATAGACCTTGTTAAGGGTTATTGGCAAGTGCCCTTGTCTGAGCGAGAGCGAGAGGTGTGTGGGTTTGTGGTGGACGGTGCCACATATCGTTGCCATGTTATGCCATACGGGCTGAAAAATGCCCCTGCAACGTTTCAGAAAATAATGAACGACATTGTAGCCGACATTCCCAACTGTACGGTGTACCTAGATGATGTCATAATATACGACGATGATTTTAACAGTCACTGTGCTCACATCGGACAGCTTTTTAATAAACTGAATGAAGCAGGTTTGGTGGTAAACCTGAGTAAGTGCGATTTTGTCAAAGCCACAGTTTTGTACCTGGGGTTCGAGGTGGGGATGGGTCAGGTGTGCCCTCCACAGACAAAGATCAAAGCCATCGATCAGTTTCTCCAGCCTACGACTAAGAAACAAATCATGCGGTTTCTAGGTATGATAGGTTATTATCGTCGCTTCATCAAAGGCTTTTCGACTGTACTGGCACCTTTAACTGACTTAATATCTAAGGACAAGAAGTTCCGGTGGTCTCCTGAGTGTGCAGAGGCGTTTTCCTTGGTGAAACACCTGTTATGTACCCACCCCATACTCAGGGCCCCGGACTTCAGCAGACCTTTTTAGCTGGCGACTGATGCCAGTGGCGTAGGGGCTGGGGCTGTCTTGTTACAGACAGATGATGAAGGTATCGAACATCCAGTGAGTTTTTATAGTAAAAAATTCAATAGTGCACAAAGGAATTACTCTGTAATTGAAAAAGAACTCCTGGCGATAGTGCTGGCGCTCAGGCACTTCGATGTATATGTTCCTCCTTTCGGACCAGTCGTAGTGGTTTATACCGATCATCACCCTCTGAAATTCTTGAATCAGTTTCATAACCGGAATATGAGGCTGACCAGGTGGTCACTCATGCTTCAGGAGTATAATCAGGACATACGCCATATTGCCGGTTCTGATAACGTAATAGCGGATTGTCTATCAAGGGTGGATGATGATGGTTAGACTGCCACAGGATTGAGGGTTTAGTGTGGAGGAAAATAGGCTGTCACTGTAGTTCAGCCGAAAAAAACAAATTACAAAAGCAAAAACCTTATAAAACTCTTTATTTTTTATACCGTGTAGAATTTTGTATAAGATGTTGTAGCAGTATTTAAGTTGAATGTTTTCGCTTATTGTCGCTAAGTTAGTTGAACTTGCTCGGTGGAGCGCAACAGTCTTTATTTTTTTTATATATAGTGCCTTGTGTCGCAACAGTGTGTGGTACTATGAGAAGCTTTCTGTTAGATATGAAGAACTTAGTCAAGGGTCTTATATCTTGGGGGAGATGTGACGCTTCTGCATAGTAGCCACGTGCGGGCATGCACGCGCGTCGGCTGCCCAGCGCTTTAGAAACCGGCTGGCGGAAGCCGGCCGGCAGGCTTTTCCTTAGTATATATCCTACGACAACGTAACTAATGTCTGGGATATTCTTATGTTGTTTCACAGCTTGTAGCTGCCCTTATTCTTAACCAACGCATCTTAGTATATTTTATTCTCGATAGTTGATTGTTTCATTATAATATATAAGATGTAAGTCTAGTGAGAGTGGGAGGAGACGAGCGGGAGAGAGAGACCGGCTGGGGGACGTTGCTTCGCGCGGAGAGTCCAGCTTGGGACGAGCCTGAAGCGTTGTCACATGCATTTGATTGCAACGTTAGGCTTAGTTTCGACTCACACACGGGGTAGAGGATTTTGACCCGGCAACTGTGTTGAGTGTTGCCAAGTCTGGGATGTATTCTGCATGCCTAGTGTGGGGTCCGGACAGATTCAAGACTCAGAGCTCACCTCACTGTCGTACCCTTCGGACCCCCTTGATATCTATCCCTCTCAACCCCACTTAGAAACTTTCTCTCTTACTTTGTATACCTTCCTTCCACTACTTCACCAATCTATTTAATTATCCCATCCCCTTGATAGACCTTATATCTATTATTGTATTAAAGACGAGCTTTCAGATAACTAGATAGGATTTTGGGCCTTATGCGGAGATGTAATTGTTAATGAGACCTAGGAAGCCTTTTTGTTGTCTCATATTTGGTGGTTTCATGCTTGCTAGTGTGTTCTTGTGTCAGGTTAGCAGGGGCTAGACCGGAGGGGAGGCTTTTCGCGATCCTTTAAGTAAAGTCTGTGGTGCGAGTCCTGTGGACCCGCACGACTTTACTAGGATACCCGTGGGAGTCTGGGGGCATTTTCTTGTCTGTGTCCCTGTGTGTTTAGTGTTGTGTTGTGTGAGGGCCCTTGCCTAGTCCACTCAGCACTGCGCTATCACGTCTTGCTTTTGTTTTAGGGTCGCCAGGAGAGAGTCAGATACTTGCGATCTGAGTCTCTCAAGAGAGCACCCTTTCAATTAGAGTAATTTGGCGCACAGACTTGGGAACGTCCCTAGGCTAGAGCAGGTGGCTCAGCCCGGGTATCCGAAGCCTATATCCTTCCGGCTAGACCTCTGCCACCTGGCAGATTAACAGCTAGGGGTTTATTATCTCTGTATGCTTGTTATTGTGCCACAGTTTACCGTTTTTGTGAGCATTGTGAGTCAGGGTGTGGCTTAGAGACTCTGTCCGAGCAGGCTTGCCTGACTAAGAGTGAGAAGCACACCTGTATGTGGTTATGTTGCGAGTTGCTGCCTTTATTTAATTATACCTATGCCATTATACACTGTATGGCCTATCACTAGTATTTATTCCTGCTTATGAGTTAAGAGTTCTCTAAATCCGTAACGTACTTTCTTTGCTAAGCATCAGATCCTACAGTAGCCACATGCAGTTTAGAGACCCGCATCTTGTCTATCTGTACGATGTTTTGAGGACTGTTTGCTTTCACCTTCTTTCACGCAGGGGTGATTAGTTGTATTAATTAACATAATGTTAAATGTACTTTCTTCTAGTTTGTAATTAAATTGTTTCTGCAACTTAATTCCATTATCTATCTTTTCCTTGAAGCTTTAAGTCAACTTAATTGTGTGATCTTTTATATAGCCTGCTTGACTATCAGCAGTCTATAGTGCGTGCACCCTGTAACCGAGTCATAGGAAACCTTGTTGTCCAGGCAGGACTCTTGACGGTTTAGGGTGGTTTGTTGCCTGGGTTTATAGATAAGGGTTGGATCTAGCGTTTTCCGTTGTTGCTTGTTGCCGCATACCTAGTCCAATAGAAAGAGCCCAGTGTTTATATATCCCAGGACGGAACAAATGGCGACCTTGCCAGGATAGGCAAGCGGATTGTCTGCAATTGTTAGGTCGCCATTTGTTACGTCCTGGGATATATAAACACTGGGCTCTTTCTATTGGACTAGGTATGCGGCATCAAGCAACAACGGAAAACGCTAGATCTAACCCTTATCTATAAACCCATGCAACAAACCACCCTAAACCGTCAAGAGTCCTGCCTGGACAACTAGGTATCCTATGACTCGGTTACAGGGTGCACACACTATAGACTGCTGATAGTCAAGCAGGCTATATAAAAGATCACACAATTAAGTTGACTTAAAGCTTCAAGGAAAAGATAGATAACGGAATTAAATTGCAGAAACAATTTAATAACAAACTAGAAGAAAGTACATTTAACGTTACGTTAATTAATACAACTAATCACCCCTGCGTGAAAGAAGATGAAAGCAAACAGTCATCAAAACATCGTACAGGTAGACAAGATGCGGGTTTCTAAACTGCATGCGGCTACTGTAGGATCTGATGCTTAGCAAAGAAAATACGTTACGGATTTAGAGAACTCTTAACTCATAAGCAGGAATAAATACTAGTGATAGGACCTACAGTGTATAATGGCATAGGTATAATTAAATAAAGGTAGCAACTCGCAACATAACCACATACAAGTGTGCTTCTCACTCTTAGTCAGGCAAGCCTGCTCGGACAGAGTCTCTAAGCCACACCCTGACTCACAATGCTCACAAAAATGGTAAACTGTGGCACAATAACAAGCATACAGAAATAATAAACCCCTAGCTGTTAATCTGCCAGGTGGCAGAGGTCTAGCTGGAAGGATATAGGCTTCGGATACCCGGGCTGAGCCACCTGCTCTAGCCTAGGGACGTTCCCAAGTCTGTGCGCCAAATTACTCTAATTGAAAGGATGCTCTCTTGAGAGACTCAGATCGCAAGTATCTGACTCTCTCCTGGCGACCCTAAAACAAAAGCAAGACGTGCTAGCGCAGTGCTGGGTGGACTACGCAAGGGCTCTCACACAACACAACACTAGACACCCAGGGACACAGACAAGAAAATGCCCCCAGACTCCCACGGGTATCCTAGTAAAGTCGTGCGGGTCCACAGGACTCGCACCAGCAGACTTTACTTAAAGGATCGCAAAAAGCCTCCCCTCCGGTCTAGCCCCTGCTAACCTGACACAAGAACACACTAGCAAGCATGAAACCACCAAATATGAGACAACAAAAAAGCTTCCTAGGTCTCATTAACAATTACATCTCCGCATAAGGCCCAAAATCCTATCTAGTTATCTGAGAGCTCGTCGTTAATACAATAATAGATATAAGGTCTATCAAGGGGATGGGATAATTAAATAGATTGGTGAAGTAGTGGAAGGAAGGTATACAAAGTAAGAGAGAAAGTTTCTAAGTGGGGTTGAGAGGGATAGATATCAAGGGGGTCCATAGGGTATGACAGTGAGGTGAGCTCTGAGTCTTGAATCTGTCCGGACCCCACACTAGGCATGCAGAATACATCCCAGACTTGGCAACACTCAACACAGTTGCCGGGTCAAAATCCTCTACCCCGTGTGTGAGTCGAAACTAAGCCTAACGTTGCAATCAAATGCATGTGACAACGCTTCAGGCTCGTCCCATGCTGGCAAGCGAAGCAACGTCCCAAGCCGGTCTCTCTCTCCCGCTCGTCTCCTCCCGCCCTCACTAGACTTACATCTTATATATTATAATGAAATAATCAACTATCGAGAATAAAATATACTAAGATGCGTTGGTTAAGAATAAGGGCAGCTCCAAGCTGTGAAACAACATAAGAATATCCCAGACATTAGTTACGTTGTCGTAGGATATATACTAAGGAAAAGCCTGCCGACCGGCTGCCACCAGCCGGTTTCTAAACGGCTGGGCAGCCGACGCGCGCGCATGCCCGCATGTGGCTACTATGCAGAAGCGTCACAATAGATAGATAGATAGATATATATATATATATATATATATATAGATATATATTTATATTTATACGTACAGTATGTATGTATACGGAATTTAGAAAGACCACCTTAGAGAATGAGTAAGGGATTGAAAAGTAAATAGTTGAAAGACAAATTAAGATATAATAAAGTGGGAAAGTGAGAGAGGGAGAAAGAAAACGCTCATAGTGGGGCTAAAGAGAGAGAGAGAGAGAGTGTGGGACACATGAGTGGATGTTGAAGGAGAGAGGGAGGCGGAACATTATATGATATTTACCCTCTCAGTTTTAGAGGACGCTATATTCACTGTAGTCCGGCCATCTTAAGGGGAGAGCGGTCGTTTTTCTGGTCCCTCTTCTTCCCCATGCTTAGCCCCTTAAGTTTTCAGATTTAAAGACGTTCAGCCCATTAGTTAGGCGACTTTAACACCTTTCGCCCTATTTCGTTGCCAATGTTTAGACTTTTCGTGCCATATAGGTGTCGATATATTCCTGGCGAGCAAAAGTGAGCCTGCAATTTTAAGTGGAACCGGCCTTCGGCCGGGATATTTTTCTACCAAAAAATGTACACATACAGTAGGCCTATATCTTGAAGAATTGTCTATGGGGTCTTTCTTTTTTTTTTTTTTTTTTTTTTTTTTTTTTTTATGGATCTCTAGGGAAAAAAAAAAAAAAATCGACCAAACAGTGAACCATCCCCCATTAAAATTATTGTACGTACTTTAAAAGGTGTATTATGATAGTTCACCACCTGTCTATTCATATCAAGAATATAATATCAAAATTCGTTCTAAGGTTGAGAGAGAGAGAGAGAGAGAGAGAGAGAGAGAGAGAGAGAGAGAGAGAGAGAGAGAGAGAGAGAGTTAGAGTTAGAGTGAGAGTGAGTGAGATGGACTTTTCGTGGAAGGTGAGTAGTTCTTTTCCCCAGTCCTCAATATAAATAATTAGTTATCAAAACTCGGCCAACGGTTTAGAGCAGAAGAGTTCGTCAGCTTGGTGGGATAGAATCAGGCTTCCGGGTTCCCCTTGATAACATAATATTATATACAGTATATATATATATATATATATATATATACATAATAGTGTTTGTAAGCACACAAACATTGGAGTCAGTGGTAAAACAAACTTGAGTAAATCATCCATTATGGAATATACTGGAAACTATATTTATTACTACGTCAGCTTATTCCCTGGATGGAACATAAGGGTATACTTTCTCAAGGTTCATATGTATTGCCAGATGAAGAGAGGCCTCGGGGGATACACAATACTCGCACAAATATTTTCGTTTTGTTCGGGAATAAAATCTTGGTCCTCTCAGCTGGGAAGTAAACACACGAACTAATATACGCTTTCCTGTTTGTGTATGTGTGTGTGTGTACAGAGAGAGAGAGAGAGAGAGAGAGAGAGAAAGAAACAGAGTTACAAGAAGTTACAAGGAATAGTTAGTATCTCAGACACCTTGCGGTCCATTCCGAGGAGATACTAGAAGTGGAAGGAGAAAGACTGTTTATAGTGCACTACACTCTTTACAGAGTGTGCAAAATACTATCTACTCTCTTCTTAAACTGCTCTACTGAAGAACTATTTACAACTTCGGCGGGAAGTTTGTTCCAGGTAGAACAGATCTTATGTTATGTGAAAAGTTTCCACATATTCTAGTGCTGAACCTTTTCAATTCTAATTTCCAGCCATGGCTACGTGTTGTATTCATATTGAGGCTAAACATTTTGCTATAATCCACATGTTCAAACCAATTAAGTATTTTCAATGAGCTGACCTCGTAGTCTGTGTGTATCCAACGGGAAGAGATCAAGAGCTCTCAACAGGTCCTCAAAGCTCATTCTTCTAAGCGATGGAATAAGCTTTGTAGCCCTAGCTTGTACTCTTTCCAGTTGCTCTATATCTTTCCTGAGTGCTGGAGACCAGAATTTAACAGCATACTCCAGGAGAGGCCATATTAGAGTGTTGTAAAGTGCGAGGACTATTTGTTCATCCTTTTCAACATTTTGATGTGGAGGCCTGTACACCAGAACAATCCTATAGATAGAGTTTCCTAAATTGAGGTCTACTCCAAACAGTTCAAGTTCTGACCTGATCTTGCAGTCAATTGGGTTTAGAAAATTTCTGATGTACAAAAGAATTCCGCCCCCTTCCTGCATGGTTCGGTCTTTGTGGAACATTGTATATCCAGGTATTTCAAATTCCCCAACATAATCTCTGGTATCACTGTGAATCCAGGATTCAGTGATAGCCACTACATCGAAGCATTCTGTAGACAACAATCCCCGAAGTTCAGAGAATTTATTTCTAATTGACCTGTCATTAAATTATACTACCTTAAGGGGATTCTCGTTTTTCTTAGAACCCCCTAGCTTACCCTGTTTCCCGAAGAGAAAGGGGTCTCTGGGGTAGTGCATTTTCTTGCACACTATTTCTCTGTACACTATCAGAGGTGCTGCAATTCCCTATGTTTGGTGAATCCTCACCTGAGGTAGAAGAACCACTTTCTAGTGGTTCAGAAAATGGCAACTGAGGTGTAGAGTCTAGAGGGAGTTGCGAGGCATCTCTCAATCTATTGAGGAACTCTGCCGTTTGTTGAGAGGTATTTTTGCTCTCAGAGGGACGAACTCCTTCTTTTGTGGGACCTCTTTTTTGAAGTTTGAGATCAACTACTGGTGAGGATTTGCTCTTTTCATGCTCAGGGATTCATTTTTGCTTGCCCTAAGCAAGCTGTAAAGATGGTGATTTAGGAAATCACCAAGCTTGATTTTACCACTAGTGCTTAAGTGCACACCGTCACGGAGGTAGAGGTTGCGCTTCCCATAGAACTCATCATATGGGTCCACAAATCTCACCCCTTTCTGGGTACACAGGTCAGCTAACCTACCATTTAAGCCAATTGCTTTGCTGGTAGCACAATCCTCTCCATTCATCCTGGGCAAAACACCAAGTATAATGCCTCTGTCTGTCTTGAGTCGGAGCTCATCAGCCAGAGTCATGACCTCTCCTATTATTGACTCTGTGGCACCGACTTCATTTTTTTTGAGAAACAGGTCATTACCACTGACCTGGGCTATTATTGCTGTCCATTTAGTCTTGGACCAGACTTTTTCCACTTCCTTTGTGATCTGCGAAGTCCTTGCTCCTGCGAGGCTCTATACCTTTCTCACATCTCGGCGAAACTTAACAAAGTGAGACTCTTGGCCTTTAACCTGAGAATCCCCAATCAAATTATTTTTGTCTCTTTGTCACTAACGAGGCAAAACCTGCTTGACATGTTAAGTTTGGTCTCTTTATTGTTTGAATGATTCATAGTAGGCTTAACATTTCGCTGCCCACTCTGCACTTGACGATCCTGTTTTCCTCTGTTCTGTGAGGACTTAGGGAAGTCATAATGACTTTTGGCATGGTCTAGAAGATTGAATCTATTTGAGGTGTTAACCTCATATTCCTTTCTGGTCTTGTTCTTTTTGTGTGTGGCCTCTCTCCAAGCATAATTGCAGCCTCTTCTGTAGTTGCTGTTTCAATTCTCCCTACCAATAAATGCCTACAGTGGCCGATAGAGGCGCTGAACGCAATGTTTACCGTGCTGCATTGTGGGAAATTGGCGACATCGCGGCGCTATACACCCTCCCTCTCCTTCAACAATTCTATTTTATAAGCAATTAGTCGAAATTTCTGTAGCTGACACATATTTTGGTCTGTGCATGCTGTTGTTTCATATATTTTAAAATCAATCATATTCATAAATAACGTATATTTACAATACAAAGTCAGCAGGTATTTTTGCACCTATTTTGTTATGAGAATTAATCAACTTATATTAATGTTTGTGGTCATTATCAGCTGCATATGAACTTTCCCTATATTACTATACTATATAAGCTCTTAGTGTAGTCGTATACTCTATAATATAAACATGTAGAATCACAAAAAATCGAGATAAACTGTGTGTATCCTAGGTGTTGGGTATAGTGATGTTTACAGTTGTAGCCCTGGCGCTAGTTCAGAAGCGTCCACCAGAGGTCTCAAGAGAATTGTTGGTAGGGTCAATTGTTGCGTCCATGAATGGCACTACATTCTTTCTTGCTTAATTGCACCTGCATAACTTGTGCTGGTGTTTGAAGGAATGGCTGCCACTCTCTCAATAGCTTCAGTTCTAAGGCTATCTATTACCTTTTTCAACTCATCTATTTCTTTTATTCCTTCAGAAACTTTGTTCTTTAGAATTGTATTTTCTGTGTGTCTTTGCTTCAATTGTTCCTTAATCCCATCTACCTCCTTCATGAATTTGCCTTCTATCTCACAAACGAGACAGAGACTATCATGATGGATGCTGGCATATGCACCTTCTTTGAAATCGAAGCACCACTTTAGCTTCTTGCACTTAGCGCAAGTTGCTTTGAGTTTTGTAGTACTAGTAGCTGACATGGTTTTAGATTTGTACTAACAGTTAAAATACTTTGTAAAGGCTTCTAACTTCAAGGAAAACTAATGACCAATACAATGCTATAAAAAGGGGGTTGGTGGTGAATTATTCCCGCGTCATCCACATTCGCCTATTCGTCAATGTTGTTCGTTCTGTTCTAGATTCTGACTTTGTTATGTCTGTCACACTAAACCAAAGGTCTCCCCGAGGTGAGAGAGTCCCAACGTGCCGCAGCTCCCAACTGAGCAGCACTCGTGTCCGGAAGACACTGATTTTCTGAAAGGAGTGACAGCGATAGCCTGAGCCCTTACTAAGTACTACTAACCACCTTCAAACGGCCAGACTCTAGGATCAAGTGATCAAGCAATATTACACTTGTTCCAGTAGACAAACCCGGGTATTTTAGTTGGCCTGGCAACCAACATGGCAATAAAGCTCTCTCACCTATGAGCAGTCCAGCCAGATGCACCATCGAACGTCAAGCGTTACATGTAAGGACATAGAGAGAGACAGAGAGAGAGAGAGAGAGAGGCACACATATACACAAACACACACACACACACAGATTGAAGGAGAGTTGTGTGCGGAGAAAATCAGGACTCCCTACATACTTCCCTCTTTTTACTGCCCACTCTCTCGCACTCTCTTTTGTTCCTTCCATTAATGAAAATTCTTGCGAGACTTGCCGGTCAGGTGGTGGAGTTTAGCATTTTATTGCCCGGCTTCGGTCACCTATGCCATACCAGAGCCAAAGTTGTCCAGTTGGTTGGTGGGGGAAAGAGAGAGAGAGAGAGTATGAGTGAGTGAGTGAGTGAGTGAGAGAGAGAGAGAGAGAGAGAGAATATGAAATTGAGAGTGAGTGACTGTATGTGTGTGTGAGAGAGAGGGAGAGAGAGAGTGTTACACAGAGTTACACTGATACTCAGACCACACAGACCGTGTTTTTTCCTACTAGATAGTCCTCCTTGATGCTACTAAACAGGGACAGTTTATAGAAGAAAAATAGGACAGCAAAGTATGGCTCTCTCCCTGCCCTCCGCTCCCTCCGGCTAAAAAGTCGTACCTAAAAAGAGGATGAAGTGTAACCTTATCGGTCAGGAAATGCACACAAGGAAAGTTTTTTTTGGGGGGGAATATAGAAAGACTTACTCTGAAAGTGAATTTACACTTTCTTAAGGGGAGATGGGTCGTTTTTCTGGTCCTCCTTCTTCATGTTTAGCCCCATTACTATTCAGATTTTAAGATGTTCGCCCCATTAGTTTGTCGACTTGAAAACCTTTCGTCCCATTTCTATATCAATATCAAGACATATCGTGCCATTTAGGTGTCGAACAAGAACGTATGCAGGAGACAGGATATGATGCCATTAATAAGGGTTGTAGGAACGCTGAAAGTAGTAACAAGAAATAGGGTGGTCAGTATGGAAGTGAATAAGTCCTTGCATGACAGTGTGGTAATCCCGACACTGACTTACGGAAGCGAAGCATGGACGTTGGTTGAGAGACTCAGACCAAGAGTGAGAGCAGTGGAAATGAATTACTTAAGAAGTGCGTGCAGAGTTACATGGAGGGATAGACAGACTAATGAGGAAGTAAGAAGGAGGTGTGGTGTGGAGGTAGATGTGCTGGAAAGTGTGAAAAGGAATAACTTGAGATGGTTTGGCCATATGGAACGTATGGAAAGCGAGAGAATGACTAAGAGGGTGTAGGAGAGCGAGGTGGAGGGACAGAGAGGGAGAGGTAGACCGAAAGAGAGGTGGAAGGATGGAGTGAGGAAGTATATGAACGAAGGCGGTGCTGGTTGGGGGGAGGGGCGTCGACTGATTGGGGACAGAGGTGCATGGGGGCGGTTCGATCGTGGCCACCCCTTCGGGGATCGCGGCGTCAGGCAATAGATAGATATAATAAGATAAACAAACAAATTGGTGCCTCTGAATGTTTGTGTGCTTGCTTTTTGTGGGCGAACTGTTATATGTGTTCTTCTCCTCCCACTTCTTTGTCTTTTCTTGAGTCTCTTGCTGGTCCTCCCTACCCCTTGTGGGAGTAAGGGTTGGCTACTGACTGACTGAAGAAGATAAACAAATAGAACAACCCAGCCAAGATCGAGAAAGTTGAAGATTTGGAGAAAAACAAAAAGTTGAACACACACACACACACACACATACACAATACAATATCAAGTGCGAAACTGAACCAATCCATAAAACAGGGAGACATTAAAATATTGAAACAATCCGTGAAAACGAAAACAAAAATATTTAGAAAGTCTACGAATCAATACACCAATGCGAACATAATAAAATGCAGTAATCCAAAAAGAGACAGACATTGCATTAACATTGAATTAAAATCCACAATACCGAGTGAAATCAATACAGTTTCCAAGGTAAGGATGAAGTAATAAAATTAAGCAATCCATAAAAAAAAGACATTATAATAGAAAACGAGGAGCGAGAGAGAGAGAAGAGGACCCGTTGATTAACCTGGGCCTCCGTAACAGGATCTACCTTACTAAACCCAGTATCACACGACAGCTTTTATAGTCAACATTTTTCTGGCAACATTTCTGGAATATTTTGCACTGGTATCGAAAACTAGACTGATGATAGATGAATATAGGTAACCGAAATATTATATATGTTAGCCGTATAAGCTGCCAGACCAGTGTTGACGATAAATGTCGAGGGAAAAAGCGCTCGTGTGATACCGGCTTAAATTAACGACGGAACACCCACAAATTCCGATCAAAGGCTATGGAGAAGGGCCCGGTCCGAGTACTACCGCCAGGCCTTGATGAAATACCCTCTAAGGGGGTACTACTACCTTTTTCTGGACCTCCTTCTCCCTCATGTTTAGCATATTAGTTTTGAGATTTTAAGATGTTCCTTCCATTAGTTTGTGGATTTTAAGACCATTTGCCCCATTGTGTTGTCAATTTCAAGACTTTTTGTGCTGTTTAGGTGTCGAGGTTTTCCTCGCGAGCCATAGCGAGCCTGTAATTTTAAGAGAAATCGGCCTTCGGCCGGGAAATTTTTCTATCGAAAAATGTACAAATTTATTTTGAAGGGGTGTCTAGGGGGTGTTTGTTTAAGCTTGATGGAGGTCTAGCGAGGACACTAAAAATAAATGAATACATGAATTAATAGCCCAAAAAAGCAGCAACTATCCCCTTAACTTCCCATAGAACGGCCCACTATCAATATTGGACGCTGATGCCATTAGAGGTATTGGGGATGCTAAATTTGGAAGGGTAAGAGGGTTAGCTCCTTATGATTCAATTTAGGAATTCGTGGACGCATCGGTGGGCTTGTTCAATTAACTCAACTGAAACCCCAAACTGCCGATTCATAATTAGAATGGGTTATTTTGGGTTTGGTCTTTGAAGGCTATGGTAAGCAATGTGATCTGTGATATATGTAGAAATTGCACAATATGATATAGAAGCAAGAACGTCGGTGGTGGAAGGAGCCGACAATTGCATGATATCATATAGGAACTCTAGCGTCTTATTCAAACCATGTAGACGCCCAAGTGTAGTACCTTCAACACATAGATGGAAGCTATAAGATGCTAAAAATTATACAACATAATAAAGAAGCATTAATTTCGGTAATGAGGGGAAATGACAAGTAGCGGCACACCCAGGCCTCATTTAGCTATCATCATCACAGCACAGCACCTTCAACAAACAACAAGAACTTGAGTCCAAACTCAGAGCTTTAGTAAAGGAAATTATGTGAAATATTATAGAGTGAAAATGTTCATAATATTGTCCAAGTCAAGAACAACTATAGCAAAGGAAGCCAACAATCGTATAAACACGGAAGGCAAAGGGCTCACCTGCTGCATAACCGCCAACAAGTCCATACGAACAGACACCCTTTTGACCCGCAGTGAAATTCTCGAGATCTCTGACCAAGACGTCAACACTTCCCAGCCTATTTGACAGACGTCAGCTTCAGCACCATAGCTTTACTCAGGCTTCATCACCACCAAAGCTGTCCCCAAAATATATTTGTAGAACCCTGAACCGAAATTGCAGACAAATAGAGCATCTCTTAACAAGACAACAAATCTTTTCAACATCACCAGTAACAGGGAATCGCATGAATTGTGCCAACATAGCAAGGCATCAAATGAAGCCTGTCACTGGATGATACCCTGAGGATTCCAAAGAATCTATCTAGAATATATCTACATCACACATCACCATCTATGTATTTAAGCGAATTTCCTCCTTTGCACGATCAGATTCAACTGGCTAAATGTTCGGGTAGGTAAGTGAAGAAGCAATACGGCTGCCCTGTTCCGCTTCCACCTCTTCAACTTTTTCACCATTAAGCAGCCAAGAGCCTACCGATAAGTGTACCAACACCAAACGCTACCATGAAAGGCAAAACGTCCCTTCGTGCGAACATCGACCTATTGTCTACCTCCATACCGGCACTTCACAAATATGTAACAACCATCCCCAAGGTTTGGTGGATGTTGGGAGAAGTAATAGGGTTTCCTGAATACCTCAACATTACTTAATGGGGTAGTGCTTGTTTTTTTGGTCAATATATTTATTTATTTATATATTTTTGAGTTTCCTCGCTAGACCTCCATCAAGCTAAAAAAAACACCCCCTAGACCCTCTTTTAAGATACTTTTGTAAATATTTCTCAAATTACAGGCTCGCTATCGCTCTCCATGAAAAAATCAACTGCTGAATGGCACGAAAGGTCTCAATATTGACAAAGAAATCAGGCGAAAGGTCTCAAAATAGCCACATTAACGGAATGAACGTCTAAAAATCTCAAAATTAATATGCTAAACATGAGAGAATACCTCCCCCTTACGTTCTTCTTGATATACTGTTTGTAGAGGTAATGATTGAATACGTACTCATGCCAGTGTGTTAAGTCGAAATTGTGTATTTCAGTATTACTTACCGCTCTAGAATTAACTAGATTAAAGTGTATTGTCTGTTACCAGGTAAAAAGCTTCATCCCTTGGCAACTGATTTCTCGATATTAACAAAGGAATATGAAACTATCGTGTCTCTGTATCTCATTACTGCCGCGTTTTCAAATGATCAATATATTTCACAAACACAAATAATAAAGATGAATACATGGCAATAATCCGTTAGTTAAGAAAAACCGGGTATAGATTATAATTACAGTTTGAGCAAGTTTGGTAAAGGTAAGCTATGATATATTAAGGGGACAGTGGCTATATTTGTTGGTCTATTTATTCATATATTTATAATTCATTTTTAGTTTCCTCCCTAAACCTCCATCAAACTTTAATAAACATCCATTAAATTCCCTCTCTAGATTAATTTATACATTTCTCGGTAGAATAATTTCCCGGCTAAAGGCCAGTTCTTCCAAAAATATACTGTAGGCTCACTATCGTTCGCCCGGAAAAAGTCGACACTTAAATAGCACGAAAGGTCTAAATATTGATATAGAAATTAGGTGAAAGGTCTTAAAATCAACATCTAATGGGGCAAATATCTTAAAATCTGAAAACTAATGGGGCGAAAAATGAAAGAGAAAGGGATCTAGAAATACGACCCATTTCCCTTTATCAGGAATTCCAGTTGTTATCAAATCCAGTAAGGTAGTATTAAAGGCATGGCTGGTGGATGAAGCACATTTTGTACACGACTGCACATTGGCAACATTATTATTATTATCATTATTATTATTATTATTATTATTATTATTATTATTATTATTATTAATATTATTATTATTAATATTATTTTTATTACTATTATTTTTACTATTATTATTATTATTACTTTTTCTCCCCTGCCACTAGAACGTGTTATTAATCCAGTTAACGAATATTGAAGTAGTATCTCTCTCTCTCTCTCTCTCTCTCTCTCTCTCTCTGCCCTTTCAATACTTTTCACTTGTCAACACTTCCCCCTTCGCCTCATCAGAATCCGCGAGTGGGCACCCTTCTTTCCAACCCATTGCCGAAGGAATCAAACCCATGCATTTATTTATCATTTTTGTATTCACCATTCACTATTCACCATTTATTTATCAACCTCCTCAGACACAGACCTAACTCGTTTTTTTCTCGCTCTCTCTCTGGATTGTATCCATTTGGATTCATTCACCTTACTGTTTTAAAACGTTTATCCCCATCCAGGTGTCGAATTTTCCTGGCGAGTGGTAGCGAGCCAGCAAAGATTTAAAAATAAATTGCCAACACGATAAATTTGTACATTTTTCGATACAAAAAAAATCCGGCGAAACCGGATTTCTTCTAACAATGCTGGCTCTCTGTAGCTCTCTAAGGAGAAATCGACACCTGGATGGAAATAAACGTCTTAAAACAGTAGGCTGCATGGGACCGAATGGATACAAGCCAGAAAAAAGGAGAGAACAAAATCAGGTGACCCCCCTTAATCACATTCACCCCTCGCCATCTTTACATGCACTTCAGTTGCCCTATATTTCCTTCCTCCCCATAGCATATTCATTTTTATGCAGCTCTCTTTAACTCCCCTTCCCCTTGATCTCCAGTTAATTACTTCCTTTATTCGCAGTCGCTCCTATTTTTGTTAATGAATCGTATTTTTAACATAACAAATTGGATAGTCGTTATTCACTGAATTATCATGAAGCAGGGTTGACATGTAAATTATGAAAGATGTTGTGAAAACATATATGTTTATGGAACTAGGGTATGATTGATGATTAAATACAACGCAGCAAGCTTTTAGCAGCAGTCTTTATATATTGTGTTTATGGAACTAGGGTATGATTGATGATTAAATACAATGCAGCAAGCTTTTAGCAGCAGTCTTTATATATTGTGTTTATGGAACTAGGGTATGATTGATGATTAAATACAATGCAGCAAGCTTTTAGCAGCAGTCTTTATATATTGTGTTTATGGAACTAGGGTATGATTGATGATTAAATACAATGCAGCAAGCTTTTAGCAGCAGTCTTAATATATTTTGTTCTATGTGTATGAACCAGCCAAAAGGCATATTTCCTGTAACGAGTGTCTCCCCAGAATCAAATGAGTGCCAGAGAACCAAATTCAAGAGACGTTTGGCCCAAAATGCCAGGACACACGAAGATTAAAGCAGTTTAAGTCATAGGATGAAGGAAAGATTGATTGAGCGAGATAGTTCCAGAGTTCACTAGTTGAGTAGAAGAAAGACTGAACATATTTCCCAATTCTTGGACAAATTAGTAGTGGAATAGTGTTGAAAGGCATGTGCATCACACTCCTTGCAAGGGAGAGCTCTGAAGAACACTGTTTGTTGTAATAGCGATAGTGTGAAAGAGATGCAACATTGCGGCGTGTAGAAAGAGATTGCAGGGAACCATTAAGGGGAAGAGAGTTGATGAGGCGAAATGCTTTTGACTCTACCCTTTCGAGAAGTGCGGTATGGGTGGAACCTCCCCACACATGTGAACAATATTCGATACATGAGCGCACTGTTCCCATATACGTAGCAAGAATCTGTGCAAGGGTGAGGAACCCACGGAGACGGTTGAGTACACCTAACTTCTGGGAAGCTGTTTATACAGTCAATATGAAGGGGAGGTACTCGCTTTTTCTGGACCCCCTTCTCCCTCATGTTTAGACCCATTAGTTTTGCGAATTTAAGATGTTCGTTCACTAGTATGGCGATTTTGAGATCTTTCTCCCCATTACTTTGTCATTATTAAGACCATTCGTGCCGTTTAGGTGTCGATTTTTCCTGGCGAACGATAGCGAGCATGTAACTTTTCAAAGAACCGGCCTTCAGCCTAGAAATTGTTCTACCGAAAAATGTACAAACATATCTTGAATGGGGCCATAGGGGGTGTTTTTTAAGCTTGACGGAGGTCTAACGAGGAAGCTCTAAATTAAATGAATAATTGAATGAGTAACCCCCCAAAACAAGCACTAGCCCCTTAAATGATATACTTATAATGCCTGGAAGCAAGGATAGGACCAGAGGAAGTAGTAGAGGGGTATGGAAGGGAACTGGTGGAGATAGAGTCTTAACACCTTCAGCACCATCACGTCTTTGTCTTTTTACCTTTAATTCTGGCTAAAATTAGATGATGTTATGCTGTTTAACAAGGACCTTTATTACTAGGAGGGTTTATTGAGATCGTATTTACCCACTTGAGTCTTACAGGTAGGTTATAAATTAAAGAAAATCGTTTAATGGTAACCAGAATATGATGAACATTACGCGTAATGGTGGTGAAGGGGTTAAGGGAAGGGTTTTAGTTTGTTCCCTATAGTCCGGTAGCAGAACCCCATGTTTAGGCCGAACCTTGCACTAAAAGATGGTAATCATGTTATTGCATGTTTCAATAGTATTAGGCCTCTACTTCAAATTTTGGGTGGGTGTGAGCTTCACACCCGCTTGCCTTTAAAAAAAAAAAAAAAAAAATTGCCGCCGAAAAAGGTCGCTTATAAAAGTCCTCCATAATTCATAGTTTGATCACAACATTATTATGTGTTTATGATCTATATGTATGTTTTTTTGTTTTCGATTTTGGCACTAATTTAGCTTTTCCAGACCATCTTTACCACCAAATCTCGAAATGGCGGTCAAAATTTCTAAAACGAACAAGTTACTCTAAGGAAGAAAACAAAAACGAACATATATTAAAAGATCGGCTCATTCCAATTCACAATATACAGTATATTGATAATAGTATGTACACATTTACAAATATCAGTATATCCCGAAATGTCACCAAATTATTCATTTATGAATGCTAATGGGTACTGATACCAAGAAGTATATATTATGTTCCAAAATATAGTCCAACAATTATTTTAATGAGGGCACAACAATAACTTTCAAATATAGAAAAGAGAAACCCATACCCAGAAAGAAATAATAACATATATAATTTATTATTGGGAATTTTGTTCATGATGTCACACCATAATTCTGTGGAGAAACATAGCAAAGTTATATTAAATTATAGAAGAGCAGCTTCATTGATTAGAACGGATACATTGGCAAATGGACAGGACTACAAGCAGAAACTCCTTGGCGTCTGTACAGAGCGCAATGACCAGATAGGTTGTATAGTTCGTGATCGTATCTAGGGTGCAGGCAGTCACAGACTCATATCCTCGTTGTCACAGCTGAAGAGTCCACCCCCATACAAGTGCACAAGGGTCAGCAATCACCATGTCTCATCGCTTGAAGAAGCAGACAGCATCATTGCTCAATAAGTCATGGCAATTGGGAGCGATCCAGATGCATATGTGCTTGTCTTAGCAGATGACACTGATGTATTCGTGCTGTTGCTCTTCTTCTATGAGCACTCCTTCCTCCAGTGTGCCATTTACATGCAGTCACCAGTGTATGGGCATTCTCACGAAGTATCTCAAACACTGTGCCATTGTACCAGACCTACTCGCTATTCATGCTATCTCAGGGTTTGACTCTGTAGCATCGACATAATGGTATTGGCAAAACCACTGCTCTAACTATTGCATTAAAAGGATACAGGCTGGATCTACTTGGAGATTATTACATCAGAGCACACACAGGTAACAGAGCAAACAAAGACAATCATGGCAGCGTGTTATGGTGTTAATAAATGCTCGTCCATGACAGAGTGCAGGCAGCAAGTATGGGCTCAGAGACTGGCAAGGCTTCTTATGTGCCAAAACTTTGCAGCCTACCACCTACCACAGAAGCATTCCATGAAAATATACTGCAAGTTCACCTCCAAGTGGCAACCTGGCGCACAACTCTGAGCGGAGAACCCCCTACATTAGATCCAGTCCAGTTAGGCAGGAAAGCAGATCGTCAACAAGTATCTCATTCCACGGAACATGGGCCAGGGGACAGCTTACGCCCCTGAGCATGTTCTGAAACATGTACTCTGTGGTTGTGAATCAGAGAAGGCATGCCGATGGGCGAACTGTGGTTGCATGAGTCGTCAGCTGCCATGCACTATCTTCTGTGCATGTGGTGCTCGTGGGGGTGTATGCCACAATTCATTCAACTAGACAGATGATGTAGAAGACAATATGGAGGAAGTCAATCAGTAATAGTAGGATTCCAGAAGCTACAACTGTTTATGTTCTCTGTATAATTTTAAATTTACCGATTGTAACTTGCATTTCACGAAATTATTTGATTTAACCGAGCTAAGTGTGTTGAGTTGTCTTCAATGTGTGGATAATTAATGAGTTCCATTTTATTTTTCATTTTTTTTTTATCTTTCTAGGAATGGGTTTCTCTTTTCTAAATTTTAAAGTAATTGTTGTGCTCCAGTATAACCATATATTATGGAACATTATATATATATATATACTTCTTGGTATAAGTACCCAGTAGCATTTACAAATAAATAATTTGTTGATGTATCGGGATATACTGGTATTTGTAAATGTATATATTCTGATATCAATATATATTTTGAATTGAAATGAACCGATCTGTTTATTTATGTTCGTTTGTTATTTGCTTCGAGTAACTTGTTTGTTTTGGTAATGTTGACCACCATTTCGGGATTTGGTGGTAACGATGGCCTGGAAAAGTTAAAATAGTGCAAGAATAGGATTCCTTGCATCCAAAAATATATATATAGACCATAATAAAACATTATAATTGTGTGATCAAGCCAGAAATTATGGAGGATTTTGAAAATCAACCTTTTTCGGCGGCCATCTTGGTTTCTGAAAAAGGCAAGCAGGTGTGAAGCTCACACCCACCCAAAATTTGAAGTAGAGACCTAATACTATCGAAAAATGCAATCAAATGATTACCATCTCTTAGTGCAAGGTTATGTGGCCCTGCCACCGGACTACGCTCGACAGAAAAAAATCGCATTAGTTTGGCGATTTTAATACCTTTCACCCCATTTCGTTGTCAATTTTAAGACCTTTCGTGCCATTTAGGTGTAGATTTATTCTTGGCGAGCGACAGCGAATCTGTGGTATATATTTCTACCGAGAAATGTACACATTTATCTTGTCTAGGGGGTGCTTTTTAAGCTTGATGGAGGTCAAACTAAAAACGATTTTTACGTCTTATCATGTTATTTGTCCCTTCGTCAATCGACTACTATGTGCCTATATGTATCTATGAATCAATGCATGAATATTGGCGAATAGTGATAATTTGCTTCTCTGAATATATACAATACTCATGACTGTCATGACTGTTGAATAATATTGTTACAAAAAATAATAAACAATGATTAAATAAAATATTAATGAATACAACTATCTTCACACACTTTTTTTTTGTCTGTATTTATTAAACATATTTATTAAATGCAAATAATAGTACACAGCATTATAAAATAACATATAAGGTTTCACATCAAATTGAACAATTTCCTTGCAAAAGACTGAACTGAAATATTGAGATAAATATTTATAACTAGGCTAGACACATCTACACACACACACACACATATACAGTATACTGTATATATATATATATATATATATATATATATATATATATATATATATATATATATATACTGTATATATATGTATGTATATATACTGTATATATATATATATATATATATATATATATATATATATATATATATATATACAGGGTGACCCCAAAAAAAATCCCACATTTCAAAAGTAAATGAAACAAAAATGGTTAAAGATAATCAAAATATTATTTGCACACATGAAACGTCATACAATACCGTTCTTATTCATCATGTTTTAAAGATGACATCCTCCAAAAGGTGGTCGTCATTGTCTATACACGCTTGGAGGCAATTTCTGAAGGCTGCCATGGCTCGACGGGTCATGTCGAGTGGAACAGCTGTTATCTCCTGCGGAATAGCAACCTTAAGGGCTTCAAGAGTTTGGGGTCGAGGAGTATACACTTGTGATTAAAGGTAGCCCCACAGAAAGAACATCACAAGGGGCGAGGTCAGGAGAATGGCTGAAACCACGCATCGATCATTGCAAGTGCTTAGGGAAATGTTTCGGGATCGGGTGATCTCGTTGCGTGGGGATGTTGGGTGGCCGGCCCATTCCCCTAACATCGCCCCTTGTGATTTTATTTTTTCTGTAGGGCTACTTTTAATCACGAGTGTATACTCCTCGACCCCAAACTCTTGAAGCCCTTAAGGTTGCTATTCAGCAGGAGATAACAGCTGTTCCACTCGACATGACCCGTCGAGCCATGGCAGCCTTTGGAAATTGCCTCCAAGCGTGTATAGACAATGACGGCCACCATTTGGAGGATGTCATCTTTAAAACATGATAAATAAAAACTGTATTGGATGAAGTTTCATGTGTGCAAATAATATTTTGATTATCTTTAACTATTTTTGTTTCATTTACCTTTGAAATGTGGGATTTTTTGGGGGGTCACCCTGTATATATATATATATATATATATTTACACACACATACACACACGTCATCCACATACTTTTGTTTGCCGTGCTTATAATGTTATTGACCCCATATGTTATACTATAGAGCACTAATGGATCACAGTGTAGTATATCAAACACCAACACACAACTAGAATCATCAATCATCATCATTATTATCATCATCATCATTAGCCTCACGATACATCAAACCCGGATTATTCGCTAAAGGATCATTCAAACAACCTGTTAATTAATCCTGATCGGCAGAATTGTTTGACTCTTTGTCTTTGTTATGCTTCAGCAACTGAAAAACGATGCAGAACTTGAGACGTTGTCGACATTCTTTTGTTTAGGTCAAATGAAAGAGTTTCTGAAGCATTCCATTCCCTATTGTAATGCAAAGGTAATTCGAAATCACGAACAATTGATTTATGTTTACCGTAATACATTACTGTATGATCATTAATTAGTTCCCACGGTTACATTTGCATAATATACAGCTTTTGTAAAATTTGTGAAGTGCCTCTACATTAAGGGGAAGGTAGTCGCTTTTTCTGGATCCCCTTATCCCTCATGTTTAGCATATTATTTGTTTGATATTTTAAGAAGTTTGTTCCATTAGTTTGCGATGTTAAGACCTTTTGCCCCATTTCTTTGTCAATATTAAGATCTTTTGTGCCATTTAGATGTCGATTTGTTCCCGGCGAGCAATAGAGAGCCTGTAATTTTAGAAGGAACCGTCCTTTGGCGGGTAGAAAATCTACAAGTTTATCTTGAAAGCGGGTCTAGAGGGTGTTTTTTTCAGCTTGATGGAGGTCTAGCGAAGAAACTAAAAAAAAATATATATAAATACATACATAAACTAAAAAACAAGCATTAGCCCCTTACAAACTTTAAGTCAATATTAGTCAAGATCGATGTGGGAACAATAATCTATGGGTTTTGAGACTATAGTCCGTTCATTCGAAGCTGGGCAGAAATCGGTACCCCTAACCTCTCATAATTCTTGAAGGACTAGATAATCGAGCTAATATTTCTACCAAATAGGAAGACTTAGCTATGGAATATGTGAATACATTGGCCTCATTTGCTCTAGCCATTTTTGAGTTTCAGAGGTTAGAGGTTACGATTTATGTGCAACCTAGAATGAACAGACTATATTACCCCCATGTAGAACAACCTGAGTGTCCTGGGAAGTGATAGCGTGTGTGAGTGTGTTAAAATAGTTAAAATAGGACTTCAGAGGCTATCAACCCTTCTGGATTATTAAGCCAGCACACTGTAAGTCAAGAATAGCGTCAGGACTGGACACCCTTTTTCGAGAACTCCAGTCCCAAGCGTGTGTGAGTTTGGAATTGTATAACATCATGAAGGAACCAAAATGAACTCATGCATATCAAAATATTAGAACGTTTTGTAAAACACTCAATTTAAGGGTGTTGTGCTTGTTTGTTGGTGTCCATATATATATATATATATATATATATATATATATATATATATATATATATATATAACAAAATATATATATATATATATATATATATAAATGTTCGAGTTTCCTCGCTAGACCTCCATCAAGCTTGATAAAACACCCCCTTTTAATTCCCTCAGATCAATTCTATAATGCATCATAATCCTTAGAGGTTTAAGGGGGTAGTGCTTGGTTAATAGTCTATATATGTATTAATTAATGTATTTTTGAGTTTCCTCGCTAGACCTCCATCAAGTTTAGAAAAACACTCCTTGGACCCCCTTTCAAGATAAATTTGTACATTTTTCGGTAGAAAAATGTCCCGGTCGAAGGCCGGTTCCATCTAAAATTAGAGGCTCGATATCGCTCGCCAGGAAAAACATCGAAACCTAAAGGGTACGAGAGGTCTAAATATTGATTAAAAAATGAGGCGAAAGGTCTCAGAATCGCCAAACTAACGGAATGAACGTCTTAAAACCTCAAAACTAATATGCTAAACATGAGGGTGAATTAAGGAGGTCCAGAATAAGTGAGTACTAGGCCCTTTAATAACACACTATTTAATAAGTGAGTACTAGGCCCTTTAATAACACACTATTTAATAAGTGAGTACTAGGCCCTTTAATAACACACTATTTAATAAGTGAGTACTAGGCCCTTTAATAACACACTATTTAATAAGTGAGTACTAGGCCCTTTAATAACACACTATTTAATAAGTGAGTACTAGGCCCTTTAATAACACACTATTTAATAAGTGAGTACTAGGCCCTTTAATAACACAATATTTAATAAGTGAGTACTAGGCCCTTTAATAACACACTATTTAATAAGTGAGTACTAGGCCCTTTAATAACCCACTATTTAATAAGTGAGTACTAGGCCCTTTAATAACACAATATTTAATAAGTGAGTACTAGGCCCTTTAATAACACACTATTTAATAAGTGAGTACTAGGCCCTTTAATAACACACTATTTAATAAGTGAGTACTAGGCCCTTTAATAACACACTATTTCTTTTCAGCAACTACCATAATGTTTCTGATGAACACATAACCATAAATAACGGCAATACCAAACACCATAATTGACACCCATAACCATATATCGGAAATAGAGCGGGAAAATAGGGCGGGAATATAATATGGCAATACCCGGGAAATTGGAATAGAAAGCTCGGAAGAATTGTGTTATTAAGGGACCCCACCTCGCTTTTTTTTCTCTTTCTCTCCCTCTCTCTTTGGCTTGTATCCATTCGGCCCCATTCAGCCTACTGTTTTAAGACGTTTACCCTCATCCAGGTGTCAATATTTTCCTGGCGAGCGGTAGTGAGCCAGCATATATATATTTTTGTTTTGACAGCAAGCTAAATTTGTATAATTTTCGATAGAAAAATTTCTCCGGCGAAGCCGGATTTCTCAATACAATGCTTGCTCGCTTTCACTCGCAAGGAATAAATCGACACTTGGATGTGAATACACGTCTTAAAACAGTTGGCTGAATGGGGCCAAATGGATAAAAGCCAGGGAAAGAGAAAAAAGGAGAGACAGATAAAAAGAAGCCGGTGACCCCCTTTAATCGTGTCATCTAAAAGGAAATATCTCGTATTCCGTTATTGGCAAGGACAATTAATCTCTCAAACGTAATTAAAGTATTATATGCATGCTGAGATCAATTAAAGTATTATATGCATGCTGAGATCAATATGACTCCTTCACGATAGGTCGACGCGTTTCTCCATCTTGTTATGGCTATTAGTATATGATGTTATTCAGCTTAGGAAGAACTTGTGGAATTTCGAGGGTTAGCTGATGTAGTTTTTACACTTTGATTCCTAGAGATACTTTCAGACCTGCATGAAATCCATCTAACGATAGCAAAACTAGAATGTTAAGGGGTATTGCTTGGTTTTTGGACTATATATTTATTTATTTATTTATTTTTGAGTTTCCTAGCTATAGACCTCCATCAAGCTGAGCAAAACACCCTCTAGACCCTCTTTTAAGATAAATTTGTACATTTTTCAGTAGAAGAATGTACAGGCCAAAGGCCGGTTCCTTCTAAAATTAGAGGCTCACTATTGCTCGCCAGGAAAACTTCGACACATAAAAGACACGAAAGGTTTTAATATTGACACAAAAATGAGGCGAAAGGTCTCAACATTGCCCAACTGACGGAACGAATGTCTTAAAACCTCAAAACTAATATGCTAAACATGAGGGAGAAGGGGGTTCAGAAAAAGCGAGTAGTACCCTTAAATTTCGTCTTAATCTTGAAAGGGGTTACGGTCTGTGATTTCTAGAGTTCCTGCTGTGTTGTAGCTACTGTAGAATGGATTGGCCACCATAGTCATTATAAAGCCGGTATCACACGAGCGCTTTTTCACACAACATTTATCCTCAACACTGGTCTGGCAGATTATGAGGTCAACATATAACATAGTTCGGTTCCCTAAATTCATCTATCATCAGTCTAGTTTCCGATACCGTTGGAAAATATTCCAGAAATTTTGCCAGAAAAATGTTGATCATAGAATGTTGACTATAATAGCTCTCGTGTTATACCGGCTTAAGCTGTAGTACTCAAGTTCTCCCATGACTTCCCAAAACGTCATATCTAAACTGAAATACAATGCGTGACTGTAAACATATGAATATTTATGTAAATCGTCGCCCAATATGGTGAAACGGTTACCCGGGGTAGATATTCACACAATTTAGTAAGTAAACTGCAAAAACAAAAACGTCTCTAATTTCAAGGAAGTTTATAGTTTTCATGTTGTATACTGTAGTAGTGGTATATACAGTATAGTAGTTTATAGTGTTCATGTTGTATACTGTAGTAGTGGTATATACAGTATAGTAGTTTATAGTGTTCATGTTGTATACTGTAGTAGTGGTATATACAGTATAGTAGTTTATAGTGTTCATGTTGTATACTGTAGTAGTGGTATATACAGTATAGTAGTTTATAGTGTTCATGTTGTATACTGTAGTAGTGGTATATACAGTATAGTAGTTTATAGTGTTCATGTTGTATACTGTAGTAGTGGTATATACAGTATAGTAGTTTATAGTTTTCATGTTGTATACTGTAGTAGTGGTATATACAGTATAGTAGTTTATAGTGTTCATGTTGTATACTGTAGTAGTGGTATATACAGTATAGTAGTTTATAGTGTTCATGTTGTATACTGTAGTAGTGGTATATACAGTATAGTAGTTTATAGTGTTCATGTTGTATACTGTAGTAGTGGTATATACAGTATAGTAGTTTATAGTGTTCATGTTGTATACTGTAGTAGTGGTATATACAGTATAGTAGTTTATAGTGTTCATGTTGTATACTGTAGTGGTATATACAGTATAGTAGTTTATAGTGTTCATGTTGTATACTGTAGTAGTGGTATATACAGTATAGTAGTTTATAGTTTTCATGTTGTATACTGTAGTAGTGGTATATACAGTATAGTAGTTTCAGTAAACTGGCAAAGGGGAGGACTGTATCGGGTAGTTGAACTCAGTATATTGGTGAGTGATGTAGTTGTAACAGTTAAATATTTACACAATTTAGTACGTAAGCTGTGAATAGAAAATGTCTATAATTTCAGGAAAGATTGTTGTCTCCTTATAGCAAAGTTGCAGAATTTCACTGAGCAGGTAAATGAGAGGTCTGAGTCGGGTAACAAAACTAAGAATACTGGTCAGTGTTGCAGTTAGATGAGAAAGTTATTTACGCACTTTAGTAAATAAACTGTAATCTATCTATCTATCTATTGCCTGACGCCGTGATCCCCGAAGGGGTGGCCACGAACGAACCGCCCCCATGCACCTCTGCCCCCGGTCAGTCGACGCCCCTCCTCCCAACCAGCACTGCCTTCGTTCATGTACTTCCTCACTCCATCCTTCCACCTCTCATTCGGTCTACCTCTCCCTCTCTGTCCCTCCACCTCGCTCTCGTACACCCTTTTATTCATTCTCTCGCTTTCCACACGTTCCATATGGCCGAACCATCTCAAGTTGTTCCTTTTCACACTTTCCAGCACATCTACCTCCACACCACACCTCCTTCTTACTTCCTCATTAGTCTGTCTATCCCTCCATGTAACTCATCACGCACTTCTTAAGTAATTCATTTCCACTGCTCTCACTCTTGGTCTGAGTCTCTCAACCAACGTCCATGCTTTGCTTCCGTAAGCCAGTGTCGGGATTACCACACTGTCATGCAAGGACTTCTTCACTTCCATACTGACCACCCTATTTCTTGTTACTGCTTTCAGTGTTCCTACAACCCTCTTCCCCTGTTGTACCTTCTCCCACACTTCTTCATCCATAGTCCCATCTTTACTCAACACACTGCCCAGATACTTAAAAGAGTTGACGATCTCCATAGCCTGACCGTTCAGCTTCACCTCACACTCTGTGACTTCACCCCTTTCGAAGGCCATAACCTTGCTCTTCCCCGCATTTACCATCAAATTCCGTTTTTCGCACACTGTTCCAAACTCATTTACCAGACCCTGCAACTCCCATTCATTATCACTCATCAGTACTATATCATCCGCAAACAGCAGTATAGGTAGCTTCCACTCAATTCCCTCCCTTTTCAGCGATACACCAACATCCACTGCTCTTGATAGTATTTCTTTCATGACTCCATCCATACTGTATATTCAGTAAACAACCACGGGGCCATCACTCACCCCTGTTTCAAACCAACATTCAGGTCAAAGAACTCGCTCTGCTTACTCTCCACACGTACTGCCGCCTTTGCACCCTCATACATGCTCTTCACTGCTTTCAGCAACTTGCCATCTACTCCGTATATTCTAAGTACTTTCCACAAACCTTCTCTATCCACTCTGTCATAGGCCTTCTCCAAGTCCATAAAGGCAACATACACCTTTTGTTTCTTCTCCAGATATTTCTCCACAACACAATTCAGGGTAAAAATCTGATCTACACATCCTCTTCCCTTCCTAAAACCTCCCTGCTCGTCACCTATCAATAAACTGTAATAATTTCTGTAATTTAAGGAAAGATAGTTGTTTTTAAATTAAATAGTTGCTTTCACTGAGCAGGCATAATGGAGTGATATTATCGGGTAATTGAACTCGGAATATCCCTTTCTTACAGCTGCAACAGCTGTAAGAAAGGGGATATTTACACAATGTTGTAAGTAAACCTTAATAAACAAAAACAAAACTCTCTACTTTAAGGAATAATAAAGTTTAATTAAAGTTGAGGCGGGTAGGAGGTGTTTGGGAGATATGTGTATCTAGTTAGTTAAAATAGGACTTCAGTGGCTATCAACCCTTCTGGAATATTAAGCCAGCACACTGCAAGTCAACAATAGCATCAGGACTGGAGCCCCTTTTCGAAAACTCCAGCCCCTTCTGTGATGTCGATCATTTTAAGGGGGGATGGGTTTTTTTTTCTTCTGGACCCCCTTCTCCCTCATGTTTAGTCCCATTAGTTATCAGATTGTAAGATGTTCGGCCCGTTTGTTTGGCGATTTAAACACCTTTCGCCCCATTTTGATGTACATTTTTTAGGCGTTTCGTGCCATTTTGGTGTCGATATTTTCCTGGCGAGCGATACCTAGCCTGTAATATTAAGAGAGACTGGCCTCCGGCCGGCACATTTTTCTATCGAAAAATGTACAAATGTATTTTGAAGGTGGGTCCACAGGAGGGTGTTGTTTAAGCTTGATGGAAGTCTAGCGAGGATTCTAAAAAAATATATATACTGTATATAAATAATTATATAGATAACAAATATAACCACTACCCCCCTTAATAACCACTACCCCCCTTAATATAACCACTATCCCCCTTAATATAACCACTATCCCCCTTAATATTATACAGTTATTGCAGTTGACTGAGCATGCAAAGGGGAGGACGTGCATCAGGTACCTAAACTGGGAATATTGGTCAGTGTTGTTGTTGTATTATGTATGTTGGCTGCACATAGTTCCCTGGACACACATAGCTAATTGAATTGTAGGGTGGAGGGCAGGAGTGGTTTGAAAGGCTTTGATGATGGGAGAGAGAGAGAGAGAGAGTGAGTTAGAGTTAGATATAAAATTAAAGAGAGAGAGAGTGAGAGAGAGTTAGAGAGATGGAGAGAGAGAGAGAGAGAGAGAGAGAGTGAGTTAGTGAGTTAGAGTTAGAGAGAGAGAGAGAGAGAGAGTTAGAGTTAGATAGAAAATTAAAGAGAGAGAGAGTGAGAGAGTGTTAGAGAGATGGAGAGAGAGAGAGAGAGTGAGAGTGAGTTAGAGTTAGAGAGAGAGAGAGAGATTGCTTAGATTCCATATACGTCAGAAGTCTTGCTGGGTTTAGGTAATGAGCGGAGAGCTAGGTATTCATGAAAGTAGTAGAAATCCAGTCCTACAAAAGTAATATTACTATAATCTACAATACTCAACTATTTAATTGGATAAATAAGTTGATAACACTACATATTACATAATAATAGTAGAGCATAAATATTGTGTATCAATTCTGTTAAAGAATAATATGACAATTAAAGCTATGCAATATCTGTAATCCTATAAGACAAAACATTCTATTCCCCAAATGTGCAACTGTCTATCGGTCAATGGGATGATGGCGAACATCTTGATGTCTAAGAATGTATGATGTTGCATAATATGGGGAAAACATAAATGAACTAACGTGAAGGTAATTAAACAACCAACTGAATCAATTCAAGATTCAGTAGAGATTACCATGGGAATATTTGAACCTACAGAGCCAACGATTCAGACCCCGTTGATGAAGACATTAAGGGGGGGGGGGTTCGTTTTTTTTTTGTCGTGTTTTTTTTTTTCGTTTTTTGTTGTGCCTCCCTTTACCCTCAATCCTCATGTTTAGCTCCATTATTTTCAGATTTTAAGATGTTTTCCCCATTCGTTTGTAGAATTTAAGGCCTTTCTCCCCATAGGGGAGGTGTGGTGGAGTGGTCTTGCCACTGGCCTGGTAATCCAAAGGTCCCGGGTTCAAATCCCGATGTATCAATGGGAAGATATTATTGGGATGGAATTTGTGCTGTACCTAGTATCAGTGCATTACCACAAGCCCACAAGTTATCTGGTGATGGGCTGGTCTATCAGAGTGAGAGCTGAGCAATCTCTGCCATACCCATAGCTTACTCTGACTGTTCCTTTAACTTATATATTTTCTAGATCTCAAGTGACGGCGTCTCTAACGTGGATTGACCTCCCAATCTACCAAGATTGGAAGCCAAAGCGTCACATTTTTCCCTTGCCCCTCAACTTTCTCTTCATAATTGCTGAGGGGCACAGGGCCCTGGGTGGGGCTTTGGTTTCCCGGGCGTTTCCGCACCCTCCTCAGCTCCCCGCCATGGAGTGGCTTCGGTCACCCAGGCTTTATTGTGGTCGGCGGGGAGGGTTCTGTGGGGGCGCTCGGTTGTGGCCTTGGAATTGCTCGGGGCCTTGGGGCTGTTCGGCCAGGCAGCTTGGGGAACAACAACAACAACCACAAGCCCACCGAAACGTCAATAAAATACCCTCATTGTTCCCTGATTAAATAGCACTGTATGAATATTCCCATATTCAAAATATGCTATAGGGCTGCAATGCCTGGTGAGTTATCTGCTCAACAGGTGGCGTTGTGTGTGTGTAAGTGTGAGAGTCCGAGTGTAGGGGGTGAGACAGTGAAGCACGGGAACGAGGTGGCTTCAGAGATGGGGTCGTTTCGGGCCATGAGTGAGCACCGTGCCTCATGTGAAGGCAAGATGGCAGGTGCTCGTTGTACTCTACGTGCTTCACATGTCTCACTCCCTAGACTGGAACAAGACCTCACAGGCTTCACTGTTCATTGTAAAGGGGTGGATGTTAAGGCTCTCAGCCTATGCCCAAGAGGACGTAAGTTGGAATATAGAAAAAAAAAAAAAAAAAAAAAAAAAAAAAAAAAATCAATATTAAGACCTTTCATGATATTTAGGTGTCGATTTGTTTTCCCTGGCGAACGATAGTTAGCCTGTCATTTTGGAGGGAACGTGAATTAGGTACACTCGGCCGCAATTCCGCGTGGGCCACCTAGTCGTAGGGTTGGGGTAAATTCGCTGTGTAATTTGTTCGCTCTGAATGTAATAAGATCTCACACTCCCCTCCCTGAATTAATCGAAAATGTTGTTCCATAGATGGCGCAGCTTGATGGGAAGGGTCTCTCTCTCTCTCTCTCTCTCTCTCTCTCTCTCTCTCTCTCTCTCTCTCTCTCTCTCTCTCTCTCTCTCTCTCCACCCACTTTATATATATGAATAAAATTATAGTATACAGGTCATTATATATAATATATAACATACACCTTTTGTTAGCAAACTACAAACTAGCAACACATTAGATTAACAGAAGTAGTAAAGTGGGACATTAGGTATAGCCCGGCAGCCCGGATATGTAGCTGGGCTAGTGATATTCAATGCGAGTCTGCCCGGCAGTGGCCTGGGGGACACGTAAAAGTTTGTAATACTTCCTTACATAACGCTGCAATAAAATACATACATACATATATTATATCAAATACCGGTATATAAAGTTTGTAATACTTCCTTACATGACGATGCAATAAAATACATACATACATAATATTATATCAAATACCGGTATTATTGATATACGAAAACATCGCTGCGGTAACCCTTTAGTAGACAGAGTCTGAGACCAATGAAACTCGGTGTGCGGTGACTCTTAAGTAAACAGTAAACAGGTAATAGGATGTCGAATACTATACTGTCAATATTAATTTATAGGAGATTCAATAACAAAAAATAAGTCAATAAACAGATAAATAAAACAAAGACAGGAAAATTGAAACAAGTTAGGCTAAATGAAGCCGAGTAAATCCTATGATAACATGGCCTAAGCATTGTTGTTATTGCTTTACCGTGAATGTTGTAATGTTACGAGCTTGAATTGTGGATACTAAAGCTTGTTAAGCTTGTAGATGGTGTTGGTGGCATAGTTGTTGGTCAGTGGTCAGTGTTATACTATATATAATCCATAGATGCTGGTTGTAGGGTAACAGATTGGCATCGTCTGCACCTACGCTTGTCTCCACTTCGCCGATATCGGCATGCATATTTATTATGTCCCTCGGATATCCACCCCCGGCAGGGTTGGGTCATTGACACAGGGCCCTCCCGGTCGTCATCATGCGACTGTGTCAAGAGCATTGCAACGTCCCAAAGCTACTCGTCGGTGCAGCTTTTTCTTTAGCAATATAAGGGGACTTCACTCTAACATCAATTCTGTACACCAATTTCTTCAAGCAGAATCCCCTACTCTCCTTTTTTTGACAGAGACTCAAGTAACATCCAGATCTGACACGTCTAGATTTAATTTTCCAGGTTATCAACTGCTCCAAAATTTCAGACCTAAAGGAGGTGTATGTTGCTTCCCAAAATCTGAAATTGCCCTGGAGGAGGTTACTAGTTTCAATTGTCCCTATTTTGATTATTCTATATACAAATTAATTTATGCTGGTAAATTTAAATACATATGTTGCATCTACCGTTCCCCAAATACTCCTCCAGAGCAAAGTCTTTTTGATTCTCTGTCCTCACAACTCAGTGTCCTCAACTTAAATGCTTCTTCTGAAATCACTGTGATGGGTGATTTTAATGTCCATAATGTTGAATGGCTCACTCATTCAGCCAGGACTGATGATGCTGGTCTTGAATGTGAGCTATTTGCAGACTCATTTAATCTCACTCAACTAGTCAACCAACCCCCCCGTGTACCAGATAATCCTAATCATAATTCCCACCTACTGGACTTATTTTTAACAACCAATTCAGAAAATTATGATGTTACAGTGAGGTCCCCGCTTGGATCTTCTGATCACTGTCTGATACAGGCCACCTGTCTATCACCTACCACACCTTCCCACTCTGAACCTGTTTTGGTGACTAAATGGCATTACGATAGGGCAGACTGGGAGGGTCTTCAAGGTTTCTTTATTGATATTCCCTGGACCTCTTTCTTTTCTAATGATGCACACTCCACCTTGAGCCACATACAAGATTTTGTAAAAATTGGAATGGAAACTTTTATTCCTCATCAAAAGTACAGTAAAAGATCTAATTCACCTAAATGGTTTGACCATAATTGTGCTAGAGTAACTGAACAAAAAGCAATAGCCTACAATGCATACACAAGACCAAAAACTCATGAAGCCTTTAATTACTTTAGAAACATCAGAAATCATGCCAAAACTGTATTAAACCTAACTAAATCAAACTTTCTCCACAAGCAGGCAAATAAACTTCTAAATAATCCAAATGATAACAAAATATTTTGGTCTACTCTTAACTCATTTAAATCCAACTTCACTACTGCTTCATCCATTCCACCATTAAAATCTCCGACTGGCAATCTTGTAAGTGACCCACGAGGTAAAGCTAACCTTCTTGCGGATATTTTCTCCACCAACTCAACCTTAGATGAAATAAATCAAGATGTCCCTGTACTTAATTTTAATTCGCCTGAAATTCCCTCACTTAAGATCCACACCAGACATGTCAAAACTATTTTGCAGAATCTCTCAGTAGATAAGGCTCCTGGTCCAGATGAAATTCCTCCAATAGTACTTAAGAATTGCTCCTTGGTGCTCGCTCCTGTATTGGCAAAAAATGTCCGTCTGTGTACTCATACCTCATGCTTCCCAGTACCCTGGAAAGAAGCAAACATCCATCCAGTTCCTAAAAAAGGTGCCTCTTCAGATCCATCAAACTACAGACCAATAGCTATAACTTCCACTCTTGGTAAAGTCTTTGAAATTATATTAAATAATAACATAATTAAGCATCTTGAGAATAATAAATTAATTAGTGATAGGCAATATGGTTTTAGACGATGTCGATCAACTGCAGACATGCTTTGCCTTCTTACGCATCAAATCAACCAAGCTACAGACCAACATGGTGAAACACATACAATAGCACTGGATATATCAAAGGCATTTGATAGAGTCTGGCATCAATCCTTATTATCGAAGATGTCACACTACGGCCTTGCATCATTGGTTCCACTAATTTCTTCTTATCTTCATAACAGAAAAATACGTGTAATGGTAGATGGCCTTTATTCTCAATTTCACTCAATAAATGCTGGTGTTCCCCAGGGATCAGTTTTGGCCCCAATTCTGTTCCTCATTCATATCAATGATCTCATATCTACCACTCATAATCCAATACATTCCTACGCAGATGACTCAACACTCCACAGTTCCTTCACATTTACCAATTCTTTCACCCAACCCGATCTTATAAATTCAAAAATAAACACTGCAATTTCTCTGAACCAGGACCTTTCTAGAATTAATGGATGGGGACAAAAGAATCTAGTTTCCTTTAATGCACAGAAAACCAAATACATTCAATTTTCTAACCGACAGAATCTCACTGACTCCCATATATTTTTTAATGATGTAAATATTCCCACTTCCCCTAGTATTGACATTCTCGGTGTAACATTAACTACTAACTTGAGCTGGACACATTATGTTAGAAGCATTGCTAAGAATGCCTCTAAACAACTGGGACTCCTGTACAGAGTTCGAGAATTTTTCACTGACGAGCAGTTGGCCGTGATATATAAAAGTCATGTGTGTTCTCAGATGGATTACTGTTCACCTCTGTGGGGTGGAAGTGGAGTGGTTGCATTGAGGCAGTTGGACAAAATTCAAAATAAAGCTATTAGATTAATCAATAACCCTGCAATCACACAGGACCTTCCTACATTATCCATACGAAGAAACGTTGCATCCCTTGCATTATTCTACAGATATTTTCACAGCAATTGTTCCGAGGAACTTGCTTCAATTGTGCCGCCTCTCCACATCTTTCCCCGTAGAACTAGGGCAGCTGAGAGCGCCCATGAATTTACACTTTCTCCTCCACAATGCAGAACTTCTGCTTATCAGAATTCATTTATCCCCAGAGCTACTACTCTTTGGAATTCACTTCCCTCGAATTGCTTTCCACAAACTTACAATCTACAAATGTTTAAATCCAGTTGTTACAAACATTTTATGAATGGAGGATGCCTTTAGGCACATGGACCTTTTTGTTTTATCTGTGTTTTTCCTTCCTCCGTTCATTGTCTCTTTAAAAAAAAATATATATATATTCTATTTCTCCCCATTTTTATGTTGTTAATTCCGATCTTTAAAAAATCGGGCTATTGGGAATTTTGAATTAACCGTGTTAGAATTATCAGAATTTTGCTGTAAGATACTATTTGACAGACAAACACATAAACACATCTTCCTTAACCCCTTCTGTACCGGCGACGTGTTTTTAATTTCTTTCTAGTTAGATTTAGACTATTTTTTGCAGTTTAAGAAGGATGTGTGGTGGTGAAAAAGGTCAAGTGAGATAGTTCAAAGCCTGTTAATTGCTGGAGGCCCCTTTTAAACTGAATTATATATTTTAATAGTAGCCAGAATATATTGAAATGGACGTCACCGGTAATGAAGGGGTTAAGTCAGTGTTGTGGTTTCATATTCAGTATAGCCGTAAACACACGGCCGTAAGTCCCCGGTATACGTCAATAATGAATTATGAATTTGTAATGTGATGCCATAGACTAATAGTGGGGCAGATATGTGAAACATATGTGGGAATTGTGCGTTTCTTGATACAAGTGTCAAAATTGGCACACACAATAATAAACTCAGTATAATCAAAATTAGCTATAGGGCCATCAAAGGTTTAGCCTATGTTGGCTTTGGCAGCCCCTTTTCAATTAATCTCCATAAGAGTACTGAAACACAGATATTTACCCCAAACTGTATACTGTGGTAGAGATGTCAAACTAGTCTCAAATGACTCGTCTGAACAAGGGAAACAATAAATGTTCAGACAATGTTTATAAAACAGTTGTCCATTTGACTTGTACTGGTCCCTGTAGTTCAACAAATTAGTGGCAATTGGCAACAATTCTTACCAATTTGTAGTATGATAATAAACTTCATGGACCAGTACAAGTCAAATGGTCAACATTAGCCAAACATTCTCTGAATATAAGTTGTTTCCCTTGCCCGGACGAGTCATTTGAGACTAGTTTGACGTCTCTACCACAGTATACAGTTTGGGGTAAATATCTGTGTTCCAGTACTCTAATGGAGATTAATTGAAAAGGGGCTGCCAAAGCCAACATAGGATAAACCTGTGATGGCCCTATAGCTAATTTTGATTAGACTGTGTTTATTATGGTGCGTGCCAATTTTGACACTTGTATCATGAAACACACAATTCTTCCACCTATCTGCTGCACTGTTCCTAGAAATGTCATTCGCCGTATTCAACCTATTAGGTCTGAGCGCGAAGCGAAAGAGGCTGTTGTTGTTCTGGAATTGAACGGCTTTGTGGATCGACGTCCAATTTGACACCCTATCTGGGGAAAGCGAAGGACATCATGGGCTTACATGTGTCGTTATTCTTCTTCTTCTTGTTAGCGCAAAGCATATTGAAAATTGTTAATTTTCGGTTATTACAGAACCAAATTTAATATCTGTTCTCGTGCATATACTCTGATTTATCCTCTAGTCCCTAACGGAACCCTTTTTGTGTTATTTCGTCCTGTGCGTCGCGCTACGTTCCTTGGAGCTAGCACGACCACACGGACCTATACTGTAGTCTGCTTGGACTTGTAAAATTGAATATGGATTGACGTTTTTTTTTTTATTGGGGAGATTGTAGGCACCAGTCGAGCAGGACAGTACCCAGGGGAGGCCACATAGCCATATGATAAGGAATTACTGGAATTCCTGTTTCATTTCCCAGGCTTCCTCCACTTTTTCTATTGGTGCCTCACCTACACAGCGAGTAATCCAGCTAACTCTCATAGACACCTACTATTCATTGGTGCCTCACCTACACAGCCAGTAATCCAGCTAACTCTCATAGACACCTACTATTCATTGGTGCCTCACCTACACAGCCAGTAATCCAGCTAACTCTCATAGACACCTACTATTCATTGGTGCCTCACCTACACAGCCAGTAATCCAGCTAACTCTCATAGACACCTACTATTCATTGGTGCCTCACCTACACAGCCAGTAATCCAGCTAACTCTCATAGACACCTACTATTCATTGGTGCCTCACCTACACAGCGAGTAATCCAGCTAACTCTCATAGACACCTACTATTCATTGAATCATTTCACTACACTTGACAATCACACCACACCTCTTTCAAACACACCCAAATTACCTCTAACGTACTGTACTGTGATTTTAGGTCTTTGTCACTCTTTCAATCTTGGGGGAGACACTTGTTACAGGCAACTTTGCATTTTGTCTCCTTCATGCACATAGGATATAAGATACAACATAAAGGTTATCGTTTACAGATTTATTGAAAATGGAAATGTTCGTATTATTCCTGTTTTTACAATAATCAATCGTGGTAAATAACAATAGCTGAGAGCGTTAGAGGAAAAGGGATATTGATAAACAAACCTTTTAGCTTTATTTTCCATTTCTATTGGCAGTTTTCAATTAGGTTTCATAATGTTCATACATAGCTGACCAAGAGGCAGGGATGTAAAGATGAGGACAGTTGGAAGTTAATTAGGGTCGGTTAGCTTAGGTAGGGCCATGTCAGGGTTAATATAATTTGGCTTTATATCTTGAGTTAGGAAAGCTAAGTCAAGTTAGGTCAAAATACGATAACATTGCTTTTGGTTGTCTAACATCGATTAGAGTAGATTTGGCTGTAATAAAATCTGTTATGATGACACAGTATGATATGATCTAATAAGATAAGGATATGATAGCCAAAGCAAGGCACTTTCGAAAAAAATTAGACAAATAATATCAAATGTAATTATATTGTAACTAAATTTCAATAAAACATACATGAAATAACTTGTGAGACACCAAAACGTACTGTATTGTTCTATTTCATTATCAAAAGTGACTTGATCCTATCTTGGTGTAATTAGAACAGTAAAGTGGCAGCCGGCTGTATTTCTAATTTGTTTAGTTTTAACTAATATAAACATAAATATTATAAATTATAGGAGAAAAGTAAGGAGGTAATAACATATTATTCTTCTCTCCTGCTTTACTAACACTCAGCGACCTAGTATACGGATACTTCTATGTATGTTTTCATAATAATTGTTTCACTCATATATCTTGATTATTTGTATTCAATACCTGAGATCCGAGGGGAAAGAATTACGGACAGATTACATACAGTACGATACAAAGAGTGGTAAACAAATATGAAAGGACTACGGTATAGGCCTAGTATGAGAAGCAGTAGTCTGACCCCTCATCCCATAATGAAAACCATTTGTTGATGACACTACACTCGTTTCAGGCCCAAGAGAAAAACTGAAGACATGAAACAGCGTAAGAATAGACATCAACGGAAGACGTGTAGGGATGAAAGTTGGACATATTAAGACTAGGTGGGAGAAGGTTAATTTACTGATAATAGCCTATTACGTTACGTAATGTAAAATGAGAGATCAGTGTTTACAAGGAAAAACACGCTTATTTGAAATATTTTGACTAAATGTGTCAAGGAGCTAATACTTATAGGGGAAAAAAATCTTCATACACTTACATTTAAATATAGAGTCTGAGGCTCTGATAAAGAAAGGTGGAAAGTGGCTTGACAATGCAAAGCAATAGAGAACGATTGGAATGTTAGAAAAGAAAGACATTATTTAAGACACTTATGAAAACATATATGTGGTGACAAAACAAAGCCATACCTAAGGAACTATAAAAGGATTATTCGTAAGATAATTTGAATAAAATACAAAAATAATTTACATTGGAGTGAGTGGATAAGGATATAGTGGTAGTACCGTAACCCAAGGAATAGAAGATAAGGGGAAAGAGAGTGGAGAACAAACGATTAAATTGAAGAGGCCTTGGCATCCCGAAATGGGAGTAGTTTATACCTTTAATGTTCTCTTCTTATATTCAATGTTTTTACCATCAACGCACCATAGCAAATGTGTTATTTCCAAAACATTAGTAATGCACGAGTTTTCCAAAACTCAGTAAGTGCTGTGGACATATAATAGCCAATATATTGAAGCTGGTGGCATTTTTGTGAATGTATGTGGTACTTAGCGAACGAAATTCCTTACAGTGCATCAGGGCAATTACAGGATATGTCAGGCCAAGTAAATTTCAGAAGTCACTAGCCCGGGGCAAGTAGGTCCGCAACACTAATTTCTCAACCTGTTAAGAAAACTATTTTAATTTTGATAAGTTATTTTTTTAGTGTCAAAGTATGTCGATCTGTGAATGACTTCCCTCAAGCATGAGAGTCACAGTTAATACTGAGTCGGTGGGATATTGATTAAATTGATCAAGATTCATTAAGTTTAGTAATATGAATATCAAGATTCTAAATTACCTGTAGCCAGAAAGAAAACATTACAAATAATCATATTGATACATTAAGCCAAATGATAGAGGTATGGCATGTCTGATATATATATTTAACAATTAATTGACATCGAGGCAAATTTGTTGATTAAGCATTTCCCTCAGGAATATCTGTATATTTAGAGTAGCTGGCAACAGTGTTTAAACTTTGATACAAAATTCCTCTCTGTTGGTGGCGATTTAAAGTCGATTTTCTTGTGCATCAAGATAAACTACCCCTTCCCTCTCGTTTATTGCTCTCTGACATTAGGTTGAAATTAGTATGCATCTTCATAAAGAGCTCCTTACCAAAATTTGTCCAACTGCTGAAAATACACACTTCCTACTAGTTAGGCTTACCAACATTCTTCAGGGTAAATTCTATGACCTTAACTATTCAGCTATAGTACCAATCTAATGGTTTCTGATTAACTTGCACTATAGACGAATGCTAATAATTGATGTGTGATATAACATAGAAACAATTTAAACAATTATGACTAAAGTATATGAAAAAGCTGTTGGTATCACGGAAGAGCCAAGTCTGGTTTCTCTGAAAGAGAGAGAGAGAGTACAAAGTACAAAGGAGTACAAAGGAAATCAAGCAACAACAGATCCAGTGACCCTTCTAGGTTGCTTGTCCTCCAAAACACTGAGGATCAAGTGTCCAAACAGTGGTTTAGAGTGGGTAAGGGAACATTGGAAAGGGAATTACTGCCCTGGAACTAATGTCCGTGGCAGGATTAGGAAGTTAGTAGGGGACAGATGGGTTAGTAACTGAGGGGGGGATAATATAAAGTTATTCATTTACAAACGCAGTCAGTCGCGGGTTTGATGCGAGATATTTGTCTAGGCGGAGTTTAAATGAATCAACGGTGATGCAGTCTATAACGTTTCGGGGAAGCCCATTCCACAAGTTGACAACTCGATTGAAGAAGAAATTCTTAGATTCGTGCGAGTTAAAAGATTTACCAATAATTTTGCAACCGTTTCCCCGCGTGTAATTAGATTGGTCGATAGTGAAGTACTTACTACAGTTCATATTGTCGATGCCTTTGATGATTTTGAACACTTGAATTAAGTCGCCTCTTAATCTGCGCTGGGTTAAAGGAAATAGATTTAATTCTCTAAGACGCTCTTCGTATGGTTTGTTCTTTAGGCTAGGTATCATTTTGGTAACTCTACGTTGAACTCGTTCTAGCTTGTTTATATCTTTTTGGTAATAAGGGCACCAGGATTGAACGCAGTATTCCAGAAGAGGGCGGACTAAGGAATTGTAAAGGGTTAGGATAACTTCTTTGGATTTATGCTCAAATGACCTGCCTATAAAGCCAATTATTTTGTTTGCCTTCTTAACAACTTCTGAACATTGTTGACTCGGTTTTAGGTTACTCGATATTGTTACTCCCAGATCGGTTTCTCTGTTTACATTCTTAAGCTGAGTGCCATTCATCGAATAGTTTGCTTTCTCATTTAGGTATCCGACATGTAGTACTTTACATTTATCCGCATTGAAACTCATTTGCCAAATTTGGGCCCAACATGACAATTTATCTAGATTGTGTTGCATATCGTCAACTTGTTCTTTTGAGAGTACGCTATTTGCAATTTTTGTATCGTCAGCAAATTTTGAGATTGTACAGGTGAGACCCTCATCTATGTCGTTGATGTAAATTAGAAAGAGAATTGGTCCTAGTACCGATCCCTGGGGTACCCCGCTACTTACATTGGTCCATTTTGATGCCTTACCGTTTATGACAACTCTTTGCTTTCTGTCGCTGAGCCAATTTTCTATCCATTTCAACACACCGTCTTGTATTCCATGCGCTTTTAGTTTTAGCAGTAAACGTTTGTGGGGAACTTTGTCAAAGGCCTTTTGAAAATCAAGGTATATAATATCTACAGCTTTACTCTCATCGTAGAGGTTGAGGATATCGTGGAAGAAGTCTAAGAGGTTTGTTAAACAGGAACGTTTTTTACGAAAGCCGTGTTGAGTATCTTTAAGTATGTTATTTTCCTCTAAGTGATTTACGAGTCTGTCTCGTATGACCGTTTCTAGCATTTTACATACAACTGAGGTTAAGCTAATTGGACGATAGTTACTGGATAGGGATTTGCTGCCTTTTTTGAATATCGGTGTTACGTTGGCTAGCTTCCACTGATCGGGCATAGTTCCAGACTGCAAGGATTTATTGAATAGTAATGTCAGTGGTTTAGAGAGCTCATCCTTAGCTTCCTTTAGAACTCTAGGCGAGATTGTATCAGGTCCAGGCGTTTTATTTACCTTGAGTTTATCTAAACAATTCAATACTTCTCTCTCTGTAACGGTGATATTGCTTAAAACATCTGAATTATCAATCTGAATCGGCGATGGTGTAGGGATATCACTGAGGTCTTCTTTTGTAAAAACTGATGCAAAGAAGGTATTGAGGGCATTACTCGTTTGTTCTTCGTCTTTGGTGTATTCTCCATTTTCATCGACTAACGGTCCAACAGTTGAAGTAACTACTTTTTTCTTTCTGATATAACTATAGAATTCTTTCGGGTTTGTTTTACTTTGATTCGCAATATGTAACTCTAAGGTCTTTTTACTTTGCTTAATTAACTTTTTGGCTTTGCGTCGTAGCTCTACAAATTTCAGCCGTTCTTCGTCATTTTGTGAGGATTTTAATCTATCATTAGCAAATTTTTTAGCAAGCAGGCAGTTTTAAATATCTTTATTCCACCATTTGGGCTTATTATTATGGCCTGGACGCCGAGTTTTCGATGTTATGCAGTCTTGCACTGCTTTTAGGTAAGTGGCTTCGAATAACTTCCAAGATGTATTTATGTCGTTATTGTGAATTAATTGTTGAGAGAGAGAGAGAGAGAGAGAGAGAGAGAGAGAGAGAGAGAGAGAGAGAGAGAGAGAGAGAGAGAGAGAGAGAGAGTGAGAGAGAGAGAGAGAGAGAAGTTGCACTGTGTTATTCGATTTATGTAGTAAATATTGTATTGATAAATAATGTCTGCATTGCCTTGGTAACAGTGAAAGTATGAGTAAATGCATGTAAACTCAGGTTATTATAATTATGATATTCTTATTTGTTTTCACCAACCCATCAATAAATTTACAGATAAACCTAACTAATGCAATTAATTTAAGTAATGAATGCATGTGGTACTCCAAGGACTCGAACCTAGGATACTCACACAGAAATTCCAGGGTATACACAGATAGTGTTATTCTAAACATATAATTGTTTTTTACTGATATGTTATACTCTTTAAATGTGGTTTGTTACATATTGCCAAGTCTGATAACAACAAACATAATGTGATACAAGGGAAGTATTCAAGGTTTGTTGTGAAAGCAACCTCCTTTACCTAGAGTATATTACCCCCGAGAATTGAAATCCATTATTTCCCCAACACATTATTCCCTTGATGTATTTACTTTACTAGGACTGTCTAATTAATATCAATTAAATCATTATAATTCCTGGAGCTAATTGAGTATACCTTTATTAATAGCTCACATTACCACAAACAATGTTTATCAACAGAACAATTAATATATACCATTGCTATATTGTATTGCGCAATAAACTTGTATTATCAAGCTACACATTTATTGTGAAATTAATTGAGAAACAAGATAGATAATCGAATGAGTTGCCTCGGCATGTAGAAGCTTATGAAGTCCACCTCCTCTCGGGAGATAGGGTTGTCTGGCAATAGATAGATAGATAGATAGATAGATAGATAACTAGATAGATAGATCAAATTAGCGAGTTCACGAAATATGATGTTATGACATCAAGATTTGTGTGCAATGATTAACCGAAGTTGTAAAAGGAAGCATAAACTATATTGGTAATATGGTAAGCAGTATGTTCAAATAAATAAACATGGTGATTGTGGAAATGTTTCATGTTTAATATAAACAAGCGAACAGGGTAGCGTCCAAAGGGATCCTAATGCATCATTCATATAAACATAACTATATTTAGTACCATTTAGTGAAATTTGCTGAACATTGTGCAAAATTGATACAAAGTAAAGTAGTAAGTCAGGACATGTCAGTATGAAAAGAGATACAATAAGAAGAAATGGAAGATATAGGACAAAAATAATTATATCTATCTATCTATCTATTGCCTGACGCCGTGATCCCCGAAGGGGTGGCCACGAACGAACCGCCCCCATGCACCTCTGTCCCCAGTCAGTCGACGCCCCTCCCCCCAACAAAAATAATTAAGCTTTATAATGTTCCACCCGTCCACGAACACGAAACCTATATGCAATCGTGTCCGATCGCCCTTTAAGCACACACACACACACACACACACACACACACATATACTGAAATATCCTTAATTTTACAGTTATTATACATTCATCCACCAAACTAAACAATCCCACCACAACCCCTCCACCTCCACCCACCTATTCACCCATAGTTCGTCACCTCCACACCGTTACCTCCCTCCATCCCTTAGTGACAACTAGGATAGAAACATAAAGCCCGAGCTCGGAGAGGGAGAGGAAGGTGGATAATTATACATGGCCACGACAGTATAATGTGACTTCGTGATGCTACTTCAAAATATATTCTTCTCAAGTTCTCATCATATTACTGAATAAATTCCATAGTGTGATTCATTAATGTAAATTATAAATGGACATATATAATAGTGTTACTTTCAACATAAGTATACGCCTGATAACCTAGAGAGAGAGAGAGAGAGAGAGAGAGAGAGAGAGAGAGAGAGAGAGAGAGAGAGAGAGAGAGAGACGTTTCAGGTACTGAAAGAGGGAATCTATTGCTCATTACAAAATTAGTTTCAGGTTCGGGAACATTATTGTATGAACAAGTTGAAGTAAATACGTTTAGCATTCTTCACTGCATGTTATAAAATGTCACCAACACAGAAATAACCGTTAGGGAATGCTTACTAACAGCATATATATTGCGTTAATTGTAACCAACCAAACACTGTAAGTGGTGATAACATCGTGGTTTGCGCTACTGTGACAATGAGTGAAGGTAGTTAAGACGAGGCAAGGCAGGTCAGACAAATGGAGGGACAGAGGCGTGGTTCAGTGGTATATGTTTCTGATAACCAAGCTTATGTCAAGGATCGCCAGTACAATGACAAGCTTCACGTACGCTGCCACGTGTTCAAGAGTGGATGCCTTGGACGTGCCCACATCAACCTGGAGAACAGTACGGTGTTGTTGACCAACGGAGTAGTAGGACAAACACTCACTGGACATAAACTCACCGGACCTAGAGTGCTACTAACAGCTTGCATGGCAACTTTTTCGATACAACTTGTGTGAGGTCTGGTATGTATCTTAGCCTCTCACAACCATCTAAAATACTTTTAATACATTCTTCATATACATTTTGTGTTTCGAATAAGGTATCATAATTTGTCCAAGTCGGTGAGTTTTTATCACCCTTTATATACAGTATAATCAGTGTGTTTATGTCCGGTGTGTTTATGTCCAGTGAATTTTTGTCCGGTGAGTTTTTGTCCGCGCCCCGACCAAATACCACTTACCCAGGCGAGTTACATCGAACATTATTGAATGCTAATAAAGGATAAATAAACTGCAACGTATTTCTTTTAATCATCAGATTTCGAACATAATATCATCTACTTGGTATTGCCAAGTCCTTTTTGATCTTACTGACATTCATTTGGAAAACAAATCGAACACAGTGTACTTGTTTCAAACCCTGCACTGTCAACACGTACTTATTGCCACGTACGTATTTCCAACTAAAGTTTATATTATATACGATAATATTACATACGAACTGGCCTTCGGCTGTGACATTTTTTACCGAAAAATTTACAAATGAATATAGAAGGGGTATCTAATGGATGTTTGATTTAAGTTTGATGGAGGTCTAGAGAGGAAACTAATACAAAAAATAATGTATATATATATATATATATATATATATATATATATATATATATACAGTATACAGTATATATGAAATAATGGACCAAAAAATAAATCCATCCCCCTAAATGACCGTTTATTGGAGATTATTCTGAGAGTTTGACCTAGGATGGTACAGATTCGTTTAATTTCGGGATCTGGCTAATCGATTGTGTATAGCAAGCTTACGACCATCAACAATTCATTAATTTGAATATCTAAATAATCCAATATATAGCATGCAGGGCTAATGATTCTCTCAAATGATTCATAATTTGGCGGCAGATGTTCGAAGATTCAAATGTGTGCGTAGGTTTTAACCCCTTCTGTACCGGTGACGTCTTTTGTATTTGATTTCAACTAGATTTAGACGGTTTTATGTAGATTAGGAAGGACATAGGGTAGCTAAAAGGATTAATTGAGATAGTCTACAGCTTTTTAATTAGTAGACATCCTTCCTAAGCTGAACACAATTGTGTGATGGTGGCCAAAAAATAAAGCGAGAATAACGTTGCCGGTATAGAAGGGGTTAAGGTTTGAACATGTAAAATCGTAAACAGGCATAATTGGTATGAATGCTGTTGAACGATTCGAACACGGCGAAGCAATCATTTCAAACCTTCACTTGATCCACATAAACTGATTCGGTGTAATTCCGTAATTTATGTGATTCTGTGTTCTTTCCAACCCCCGGGAAAGTGCCAGAATTATACAGTTTCTTTTCAACTGACGATAATGTAATCCCTTAGTAGCAATTTTGTCGATAATTTATGGAAAAATATACAAATACTATGTCTCTGCACCATATTAACACCAGCGTTTTCACTACAAAATCTTCAAAATAACTAATAATTCTTGATGGGAACTTTTCAATTTACCGTCAGTGGAAAAGAAACAGACTGTAGTTGTTATTGGATAATTGGTGTTTAAGATCTGTAAGTGGTAACCTAGGCTCGAATCCCGGGACGATCACATGATTTAATTAATTTAATTGGGAGGTGTTTGGTGTTGAGAGTGGAATTAATAAAAATATGATATGTAATACAAACTTGCATTCTCGGTACTTTGCAGACAAGGACAATCAGGTTTGCCATTCTTATACTTTACTTTTTATTGGAAAGTACAGTAATGTACATTAAGGTTGTAGTAGAAGAAAGGTTATTTTTTGAATGGTAGGTTATTGTTGTCTGGTATATATTTATGTATAGATTCTAACGTTGCCATGAATGCATAAATATGTTAAAGCCAAACTATGAATCAGCTTTCAAAAAAACAGAAACAAAAAAACTATTGATTTTGTGAATGACAAAACCGTATCTCTTGTGATCCAAGTTAATCAATAATCTTCCATTCTTCCACTTTCATGGTCTAAAAGCATCATTGCTGTAACATATGCAACATTTATTGACAATTTTAAGAACATTCGCTTGTAAATAGTGATTTACCCTGGGTCTGGACACAAATCAACTCGTTCCCTGGTCTTTTCACCATCATAAAACGGTTTATTCTTTAAAAAACTTAACTAAGCTAGCCATAGCCAACCATATCATAGCCTACGCTATTTTAGATTGGTATATGCCTTTGTATATCCTCATATTCTTACAGTAATAGTAAATAATCATGAACAGAAAGGGTCGGTAAGGTAATTTCCTTGAATATCGATGTTCGTGTATATTCGACTCGCGTCATTCATAGGGATATTGAACAACCTAATCAATCTACTTTGAGGTTGGATAGGATATTTGTCCTCTCTGAGGACGTATGGATCAATATTATGTCAAGTCGATGCCTTTGTCCAGTGAAAGAATGAAATATATATATTAATCGAAAAATAGGATGAAATAATAAAGTATGTTGAGTTTTATTTGTGTTTGAAATATTATTATATACAGCTAAGGTCATGGTTAGCGTGCGTTATTATTATATACAGCTAAGGTCATGGTTAGCGTGCGTTATTATTATATACAGCTAAGGTCATGGTTAGCGTGCGTTATTATTATATACAGCTAAGGTCATGGTTAGCGTGCGTTATTATTATATACAGCTAAGGTCATGGTTAGTGTGCGTTATTATTATATACAGCTAAGGTCATGGTTAGTGTGCGTTATTATTATATACAGCTAAGGTCATGGTTAGTGTGCGTTATTATTATATACAGCTAAGGTCATGGTTAGCGTGCGTTATTATTATATACAGCTAAGGTCATGGTTAGCGTGCGTTATTATTATATACAGCTAAGGTCATGGTTAGCGTGCGTTATTATTATATACAGCTAAGGTCATGGTTAGCGTGCGTTATTATTATATACAGCTAAGGTCATGGTTAGCGTGCGTTATTTAATTAAATGCATTCTATGTAAGACTTAAATGGCAAACCAAGTGTTCCTTCAATTAGCAAATACTGCATGTATTTATTCTACTATAATCTTGTGATGTGTGAAATATAGCAATGGTGAAATGTTGTTCTTATACAGTATAATATATTACGTTCATGTCGAAGAACATTACTTTTGAGTACATAGATGTTGTAACAGGATAAAGAAGTATTACATGTTATATTCAGTAATTATTATATGAATCATTATTACAACTCTCATATAATGTTAAGGTAATTTACTTACAATGAATTGTATATTTAAGCAAGTGACTATACATCTAGGAGGTTGAATCAATGTCACTTCCTGGTCTTGTTCTACCAATGTCAGACTTTGCTAGAAAGGGCAATTAATTTAACGTTTTTATATAATAATATTATCATATTATAGAAACATAGATGCTATTAAATTATGTACAGTTGCACTTTTGAGTTCCCCAAGCACTGTCCACATGAAACAGAGTTTTCCATCAGCTCAGTGGGAGGTGTAGGGAAGGTAGAAAGAGGTGCGAGAGAGGTTTTTACTTCACTTAGAGGACGTGGGCTTGATAAGAGTTCTGGAGATTATTCCTCTCCACATGGGGGAATTCTCCTTATAATTTTGTAATAATAGTTTAAACAGAATAAATACCCTGTGGCTGAAAACAAGTATTTTAAATCCCCTTTACCTATAAGTATCAATATTATATTTATTGGTATAAGTATATACGGTGGCAGCATGTATTATTACTTAAATAAGAATAGACTAATAAAGGAGGTAAACCAGAGTCTACATTCAGCGAAACAACTATACAAACCAAGGCTTAGCCCCTTAAGGTAACAACAAACAAACGGTTCCTTACTTAAGAGGCTACATTATGTAGATCTTGTCTATTACGTCAAATTTGTGATTACTGTACTGTACTGTGGAGTGCACAAACGTGGATGAAGTGCGATCTCGTAGATTTTTGCCACCTTAGTTCTGGATAGCAACAACAGATGGCGTTATTTTGTGAGTGATTATAAGGGCATTTGGCAACTTTTAAGGGCACGAATTAATTAGTACATTAGATAGGAAGTTTCCCATCTCCTTGTAAGTATATATATAAATCTCTGGTTCTTCCTAAATTACAGTAATTATATTTATCTCAAGCACGTTCGACTCCCAATCTAAAGACCCCGAGTTGATATCCGGGCAGTGTGAAACAGATGGATAGTCTCCCGATATACTACAGGGGACCTCATCCAGACGTCGATTTACACCTGGCGAGCGACAGTGAGCTAGCATATTTTGGATTATATTTTAGACAGCGGACTTAATTTGTACATTTTTCAATAGCAAAATGTCTCCGGTGAAGCCGGATTTCTCCATACAATGATAGCTTGCTATCGCTCGCCAGAAAATATCGATACTTAAATGGGGAGAAACGTCTTAAAACAGTAGGTTGAATGGGGCCGAATGGATAAAACCCAGAGAGAAAAACCAAGCACTACCCCCTTAAGAAACCAAGCCACTAATATAAGCTTCTTCTCTCCCTGACAGATGATGGGTTGGGGTCTGGGACCGGTGGCCTGCGACGTCTATATAGCCATGGATGTTGTCTGCTCCACCTCATCCATCTTCAATCTGGTCGCCATTAGTATAGACAGGTCAGTATAGTAGATTGTAGACACGACACTCGCTGCAGTATTTAACACCTTGCTGTAACGGCGACGTCTTTCTCATTTTGTGTCAGCTATATGTAGATGACTGTGTGCAGATTGTGTCAGCTATATGTAGATGACTGTGTGCAGATTGTGGCAGCTATATGTAGATGACTGTGTGCAGATTGTGGCAGCTATATGTAGATGACTGTGTGCAGATTGTGTCAGCTATATGTAGATGACTGTGTGCAGATTGTGGCAGCTATATGTAGATGACTGTGTGCAGATTGTGGCAGCTATATGTAGATGACTGTGTGCAGATTGTGTCAGCTATATGTAGATGACTGTGTGCAGATTGTGGCAGCTATATGTAGATGACTGTGTGCAGATTGTGTCAGCTATATGTAGATGACTGTGTGCAGATTGTGTCAGCTATATGTAGATGACTGTGTGCAGATTGTGTCAGCAATATGTAGATGACTGTGTGCAGATTGTGTCAGCTATATGTAGATGACTGTGTGCAGATTGTGTCAGCTATATGTAGATGACTGTGTGCAGATTGGGTCAGCTATATGTAGATGACTGTGCAGATTGTGTCAGCTATATGTAGATGACTGTGTGCAGATTGGGTCAGCTATATGTAGATGACTGTGTGCAGATTGTGTCAGCTATATGTAGATGACTGTGTGCAGATTGTGTCAGCTATATGTAGATGACTGTGTGCAGATTGAAAAGGATTTGTGGTAGTAGAAGTGGTTGAGCGAGATAGTTCGAAGCCGTTTAACTACTGGAGGCCCTTTTAATGTTTCTTACAATCATCTAATAGAAGCTAGGTTAAAGGTTGAGGACGACACTATTAGACGATTTTATTCAGATTAAAAAGGGCATCTAGCAATTAACAAGCTTTGAACTACATCGCATAACCCTTTGTACTACCACAGATCGTTTTTAAACTGCACAAAATCGTCTAAATATAGCTAGAATAAAACTAAAAAGACATCTCGTACTTGTATGTATTTGTATTGCTTTCGTTTCTGTTTCATCGAGATAGGTATGGCTTACTCTTACTCTCTCTCTCTCTCTCTCTCTCTCTCTCTCTCTCTCTCTCTCTCTCTCTCTCTCTCTCTCTCTCTCTCTCTCTCTCTCTCTCTCTCTATCTATCTATCTTTTTCTCTCTCTTTATTCTTTTTGTTTTGCTTTCTTTCTTCTTTTCTTTCTTTATTTATTTATTTGTTTAAACATAGAGAGAGAGACAGTATTATTCGTTGAGTTTACTATGGGTATATTAAGGTTATCTTTTCTGTATATTACTTTACAATCCTTTCCTCAGGTAGTAATTTCCTTTGATGCCGTATAGTCGGCCAAACAAGTGATGTCTCGGCACCAAGTATATTTTGATCAACAATTGTTATCAGCAATTTATAAAACTTGATGTATTCGTTTCGAGTGAGATATACTAACATGTTCCTAAACTTACCCATCCTATTCAGCATCTGACAGACATTAATACAGCACAGAGCGAGCCAAAGGTAATGACAGCTGAGACATGACTTATTAGCGCTACTGTACATAACTTACTAGCATCTATGTTTCTATATTATTTTATTATATACGAACGTTAAGTTAATTGTTTCTTAAGTGAGAAAAGATTGAGTGAGTTTTCTTAACTAGTAGAATATCCTATATCTATCTATTGTTAGGCGTATTGATCACCAAGGAAGCGGCCACGAATGAATCGACTTAATGTTCCTCTGTTATCCGTAAGCCAGAGCCCTTAATCACATCCAACGCTACTTTCACTCATATACCTATCAACTCCTTCCCGCTGTGTTGGTGGTGTAATGGTTTAGATGCTTATGTTCTGGTTGTGGTGTCCAGAGTTCGAATACCGGGAGGATCATATGTTTTCATTAGGTTATTTTAGTGCATGGGAGTTTGTAAGGAAGGATTGATATTCAGAACGGGGTGTTACTTAATTTCATTTCACTCCCATACAGTTTTTTAATCATTCTTGTACTCTCCATACGACCAAGCTACCTCACAGGGGGGATGGGCCGGTTTTTCTGGCCACCCTTCTCCCTCGTGTTTAGCCCATTGGTTTTCAGATTTTTAGACGTTAGACCCATTAGTTTGGTGATTTCAAGATCTGTCGTCCCATTTCGTTGTCAATTTTAGACCAATCGTGCCATTTATGTGTCGATTTTTACCTGGCGAGTGATAGTGAACCTGTAATTATAAGAGGAACCGGCCTTTGGCCGGGAAATTTGTTTACCGAAAATTGTAAACTCTTATCTTGAGGGGGGGGGGGGGGGTCTAGGGAATGTTTTTTTCAAGTTTGCGGGATGTCTAGCGAGAAATCTACAAAATGAATAAATTAATGAATAAATAGACCGAAAGCGCAGCCACTAGCCCCTCAAAGTGTTCCTCTTCCCACTCTCTCCAGCATGTAACACTATCTACACGACACTTCTTTAAGGGGAGATGGTTTATTGCTCTGGGCCCACTTATTCCTCATTAGTTTTTTCACATTTTAAGACATTTGCCCCATTAGTTTGGCGATTTTAAGAGCATCTGCTCTAATTTGGTTGCCAATATTAGGACCTTTTATTCAATTTAGGTGTCGATTTTTTTTCTTCCTGGCTAGCGATAGCGAGTCTGTCATTGTAGAGGAACCGAAGGCTGGGACATTTTTCTATCGAACAATTTACAAATGTATCTTGAAGGGGGGTCTCAGGAATGTTTTTTGTTTGTTTCAAGCTTGATGGAGGTCTAGGGAGGAAACTGAAAATAGATGATATTGATAACTACATAAGCAAATATATGCGGCTTAATACCTCCTCATTTGTTTGTTATGTATTTGCTAAGAGGCTAGTGGCTGTTTTGTTTTTGTCTATGTATTCAGTTATTCATTTATATTTTTACTTTCCTCGCTAGACCTCCATCAAGCTTAAAATTACACTCCCTAAACCCCCTTTCAAGATAATTTTGTACTTTTTTCGGGAGAAAAATTTCCCGGCCAAGGCCGGTTCCTCTTAACATTACAGGCTCGTTAGCACTCGATAGGAAAAAATCGACACCTAAATGGCACAAAAGGTCTTAAAATTGACAACGAAATAGGGCGAAAGGTGTTAAAATCGCCAAAATAATCGGCCGAACGTCTTAAAATCTCAAAACTAATAATGCAAATAATGAGGGCAAGGGGGGTCCAGAAAACCCCGTCCCGGTAGTACCCCCCCTATAAGCTCCCCCTTCACTCCGCCAAACCTATACAACAAACGGCAGTCACCCAACACTTCCTATACTCGGTTCCTTTTCAACTGGCGGTAAATTGACCACTTGCGAGTTTCAGGCTATAAGGAAGTTGGAGCTGTAAACATCGATATTTAACAGAAATACAACAATTATGAAGGTTTCTGTGGGATTGATAGTATGTGTAATCGGGTTTATTATATTTATAAATGTACTACGACCGGATTTCAGCTGACAATTCTGCTAAATATCGATGTCTACAGCTCCAACTTCCTTATAGACCAAAACTCGCAAGTGGTCAATTGCAAAGTTCCTATCAAGATTTTTCAGTTATTTGGAAGATTTGATAGTGATATATGGTGCTAATTAGAGAAACTTAATATGATGCAGTGACATAGTAGTTATCTAAGTTATTTTGAAGATATGGTGGTGAAGTATGGTGCTGATTATAGAAACGTGGTCTTATGATGATGCAGCGACATAGTAGTTTCATATTTTTCCATTAAGTATCGAGCTGCTAAGGGATTTAATTGATTGTCAACTGGAAAGAAACCGGGTATAGTCAAACCCCTCCCGCTAACCTCTGACTTCCCTCTGCCCCTCTTCGCTCCTCGTCAAGCTAAAGAGACGTACTATCCGTCCCCACCAGCCACCCCCAAGAGGTGTTAAGGGGAGATGGGCTTAGTTATAGGCTATGCTTTTTTTTTTTTTTTTTTTTTTTTTTTTTTTTTTTTTCCTCTCTAGACTTCCATCAACCTGTATAAAACACTCCATAGACACCCCTTCAAGATATATTTGTACATTTTTCGGTAGAAAAACGTCTCGGCCAAAGGCTTCTTACTCTTAAAATTACAGGTTCGGTATTGCTCGCCAGGAAAAAAAATCGACACCTAAATGGCACGAAAGGTTTCATTATTGACAATGAAATGGGGCGTAAAGTCTTAAAATCACCAAGTTAACGGGCCGAACGTCATAAAATCTAAAAACCAATGGGGCTAAACACGAGGGAGAAGGGGGCCAGAAGAACCAGCCAATCCCCCCATAAAGTTTTGAACCCCAGTTACCATAGTAGTATTTATCTGTTCCCCCTTGCCGGATCCTTACTAAAGTTGACCATTCACTTGTCCCTACTGTCCATAAGGGGGAGGTAGTCGATTTTTCTGGACCACCTTCTCCCTCATGTTTAGCCCCATTAGTTTGTCGATTTTACGACCTTCCACCCCATTTCCTTGTCAATATTAAGACCTTTCATGCTATCTAGGTGTCGATTTTTTTCTGACGAACGAAAGTGAGCCTGTAATTTTGGAAGAACCGGCCTTCGGCCGGGACTACAAATTTATTTAGAAGGGGGATTTAATGGATGGTTTATTAAGTGTAATGGACGTCTAGGGAGGAAACTAAAAGTAATAATTAATAAATGAAACAATCGCCCAAAAAGTGAACCATCCCCCTTAATATTTGTCTGATAATATGCTAATAACTAAATTCACGGTTGCGGACTCCACCGACGTTGAAAAGGCTATAACTTTATTCAGTTTACTTGCCCCCTTCCCTACTGTTCATTATAGAAATATATACTTAACATAGCTCTTTCCCACCTTTCTCTCTCTCTCTCTCTCTCTCTCTCTCTCTCTCTCTCTCTCTCTCTCTCTCTCTCTCTCTCTCTCTCTCTCTCTCTCTCTCTCTCTCTCTCTCACTCTCACACACTCTCTCTCTCTCTCTCTCAACTTCGCCTATATATATAATCTCCTACAGTTTCTATCATACATTATATTCTTGTAATTAAGTCTTCTACTTTGGCATTAGTTGTATTGTGAATTACTCATGTCTTATCGTATGTGTCTAAACTACTGTTTTTGTTAAGGGGGGATTGTTAATTTTTTGGTCGATTTTTTTTTAAATGTATTCATTAGACAATTCACACGTCCCTATTGTCCTTAAGGGGAGATGGGCCTTTATTTTGGTTTAATAATTCAGGTATACTTTATTTTTGTTTAGTTTCCTCCCTAGACCTCCATCGAACTTAAACATAACTTTCATTAGATCCCCCTTCTAGATAAATTTGTACATTTTTCGGTAGAGAAAATGTCCCGCCGGTTCTTTAAAAATTACAGGCTTACTATCGTTCGCCAGGAAAACAATCGACACCTAAATAGCACGAAAGGTCTTAATAGGAAATGGGGCAGAAGGTGTTAAAATCGACAAACTAATGTGGCAAACATCGTAAAATCTGAAAATTAATGAGGCTAAACATGAGGGAGAAGGGGATCTAGACTAACGACCCACCTCCCCTTAAATATACTATAATATGACTAGTATTCGTGTGTCTGTTCTGTGAATATATTGATGAATACATCCCGGGGTTAAGTGGGAGGTAGTCGATTTTTTCTGGACCCACTTCTCCCTCATGTTTAGCGTATTAGTTTTGAGATTTTAAGACTTTCGTTCCGTTAGTTTGGCGATTTTGAGACCTTTTGCTCCATGTTTTGGCAATATTAAGAACTTTCGTATCGATTTTTTCATGGCGAGCGATAGCGAGTCTGTTATTTTAGAAGGAACCGGCCTTTGGCCGGAACATTTTTCTATCAGAAAATGTACAAATTCATCTTGAAAGGGGGTCTATTTTTTTTTTTAAAGCTTGCTGGAGGTCTAGCGTAGATAAAGTGTTGTAAGATCATATAATTATTCACAACATTTTAGTCTCATTTCACCACTTTCAATCTTGGCTTATGTGTCTCCAACAGTGTCTAAAGCTGGTATCACACGAGCGCTTTTGCCCTCAACATTTATCCTCATCACTGGTCTGTAAGCTTATGAGGTAAACCTTTAAAACTGTTCTGTCACCTATATTTATTTATCATCAGTCTAGTTTCCGGTACCAATGCATAATATTCCAGATATTGTGCCAGAATAATGTTAATCATCGAATGTTGACTATAAAAGCTCTCGTGTGATACCGGTTTAAGCGCACTCCCGTACGTCAATGTCGGGCTTTCCACATTTTCATGAAGTGACTCTCCCTATTTCCATGTTCACCTTCCTATTCCTTGTCACTGTTTGCCTGTAACTTTCCTCTCCTGTTGCGTACCCTCTCTCGCCCTTCATCCTCCTAACATCCATCTTTACTCAATACTCTGCCAAAACATTTAAGGGGGTACTGCATGTTTTTTTGGTCTACCAGCGTTGGCAGAATCGCCTCTCGTTAGCCACTAGCGCTCGCCAGGGACATCGAAATGGGCTACAATTATCAGAGAATGTTGTTCTTTCTTTCCTAGTAATTGCATTGTCACACAGAGTCCAGTGGTGGTCTTTGTTTTTGTCTGTGACAACAGGTTATATTTTATATCAATAGTAGTGATGATAGTACCAGCGTGGGAATGAGAAAGACTTTTAGAGCGAGATGGTAGTGAGTGTCTGGCTGTGTCACGTGACACCTGCTGTCTTGTGACGTCTCGGCCCGTGATTGGCCGACCATCGCGCCTTTGCGGGATCCTGTGTAACTAACCTCCTACACGAGGGTCCCCAGGAGCTGTCCTCGTCAGGACAGGCTTGGCGCGCGTGCTTCTAACATCCCTTTGCATACTCTCCCCCGATCACCACCTTTATCACTGTTTCTCTCTCTGAACTTCTTCTTTTCCATTACTTCTCGCCTTTATTCAATTACTTATCCCCTTGGGTTCTGCATACGGTTTCCATAGCCGGCCCATTGTATTGCATGAGCCGTCCTCAGAGATATTTACATGTACTTAGAATAGGTTTGAGGGTTCTTAGTTAGTATAGGTTAAGAACTCTGTATGTCTCCATTATTGATTTAGTGGTTCTGCTCTTTTATTTAATGCTAGACTGGGATAAGGTAACTGTAGTCGTTGTCTTCGATGTGTGTACGGTTTGCTTATACCTACACGACTTCGACCGGTCCTGTGGTAGCCTGTGTTGTCTTTTCGGTTGCGTCCTTTGCGAGTGCAGCATTGTGTTGACTGAGGGCTTTGGCCTGTACCAGTTCCACACTTTGCTGCCTCTTTGCTTGGCTTTAGAGGGTCGCCAGGATAGAACCAGGTACTTGTGATCTGGATCTATCAAGAGAGCACCCTAGTCAATTAACGTAACTTAAAGGATGCAGTCTTAAGGACATCGCTAGGCTATGAGCCTGTCTTGCTCAACCCCAGTTCCTTACCTAGAGTATCACAGCTAGACATTATTAATTGAGTAGACACTTATTAGTATTTAATATAAGCTCTTTGATATGTACGCATTATTATTCACAGCATTTATTAGTCTAGGTTGTTGCTGAGCCACACAACCATAGCAGACTGTTTCGTTGATGAGGAAGTACTTCTTTTAGTGTCGAGCATTGCTACCGTTGCGCATTTATTGTATTCTCATGTCAGTTAACATTATATGTCCTATCTTTTAGTGTATTCGATTTACACGTGTGGTGTCCTGCCTCCTGCCTTTATATAGTTTAAGAATCGAGCATCTTATGAGCATCAGACTTTCTTCAGAAGTTTCCAGGTCTATGCTGTAGGACTATACTTCACTTTCTTTCAGATAGGAGTGAAGAGTTCATTGTTGTTTAGAGTAACTGTATTGAAGCATCTTTTTTATTGTATTAAATTTTGCAGTGATTTAATTGATCTTTCCATAGATTCCTGTTTATGCATTTTAACGTAACTTGCATCCTGTTTGTTATCAGGCTATATCAGTGTCGGTTAGCCTGAAGTAGAGTACATTTATGCTCAGTTAAGGATACCCCGTTATCGCAGATTAAGTATGGAGGGTATAGGTGTTTTGTTCGCTGGCATATAAGTTCGAGGGTTTGGATCTAGCGTACGTACCGTTGTTGCATAGTGCCCTATTACTAGTCCAATCATTAAGTTCCCTTGTTTTATTCGCAGTCCCGGTCGTAACAATACATATATATATATATATATTTATATATTTTTGAGTTTCCTCGCTAGACCTCCATCAAACTTAAAAAACACCCCCTAGACCCTCTTTCAAGATAACTTTGTACATTTTTCGGAAGACATGCTCTTAGCCATTTCAGCAACTTACCAGGTATATACTCTGTAAATGTTCAGTACTTTCTATACACATTGTCTACATAATCTACTCAGGCAAAGGCTTTCTCCAAGTCGATGCAGGCAGCATGCATCATCTCTCCCTTTTCCCGATACTCAAAGTATCTCAGAGAGAAGATCTGACGTCATAGCCTCTTCCCTTCCTAAACCCACCTGTTTCTCACCTACCAGTTCCGCTGTTAGCTTTCTGGCTCTTTCAATTAGTAACCTAAACTACATCTTCCCTACTATTCTAAGGAGAAATATCTACCTGTGTATATTTTGATGGCACACATAATAGCAATCCCGGCCCTAGCTATTATACGTACCTGTGGCTACTCCACCCTCCTCTCTCCTCTTTTTCCTTATACTGTTATACCCAGATTTACATTCATCTGGCACTCTTTGTTCTCGCATGCTATTAGTAGCACCAACGAACTTGACAATAATATTGATCTCTGACCTCTCTGTAACTCAAAAGGGGCTAGAGCAATCTGGCTGTAAATATCCACACCTATTTCGAGGTGGACTCTTCCCAAATGATAGAAACGTCAACTTGATTGTTTTAATTAATTTTGAGTTATAAGTAGTTAAGTGGTCAAGATTATTGTCAAGTTTGCTCACACTACCTATAGTCTAATCCTACATTGCGGTCTTCTCTCATCTTGTTGTTTGTTTTCATGATGTGGGATTAACTTGTTTCTCTTTGATAAACAAACCCATTTCCATAAATAAGATTTGGAGACAAGCATTGTACGGCATATTCTAGAGGCGGCCTCACTATGTTTTCATATAGAGGAGTGCACTTTTTCCTGAAAAAACGCTAGTGTGTTGTTTGCTTGGTTTTCTGCTACTCTGCAGCACGCACACACAAACACACGCAGAGAGAGAGTACAAAGGAGTACAAAGGAAATCAAGCAACAACAGGTCTAGTGACCCTTCTAGGTTGCTTGTCCTCCAAAACACTGAGGATCAAGTGACCAAACAGTGGTTTAGAGTGGGTAAGGGAACATTGGAAAGGGAACTACTGCCCTGCCACTAACGTGGCAGGACTAGGAAGTTAGTAGGGGACATATGGGTTAGTAACTGAGGGGAGGATAAAGTTATTCATTTACAAACGCAGTCAGTCGCGGGTTTGATGCAAGATATTTGTCTAGGCGGAATTTAAATGAATCAACAGTGCTGCAGTCTATAACGTCTCGGGGAAGCCCATTACACAAGTTGACAACTCGATTGAAGAAGAAATTCTTAGATTCGTGCGAGTTAAAAGATTTACCAATAATTTTGCAACCGTTTCCCCGCGTGTAATTAGATTGGTCGATAGTGAAGTACTTACTACAGTTCATATTGTCGATGCCTTTGATGATTTTGAACACTTGAATTAAGTCGCCTCTTAATCTGCGCTGGGTTAAAGGAAATAGATTTAATTCTCTAAGACGCTCTTCGTATGGTTTGTTCTTTAGGCTAGGTATCATTTTGGTAACTCTACGTTGAACTCGTTCTAGCTTGTTTATATCTTTTTGGTAATAAGGGCACCAGGATTGAACGCAGTATTCCAGAAGAGGGCGGACTAAGGAATTGTAAAGGGTTAGGATAACTTCTTTGGATTTATGCTCAAATGACCTGCCTATAAAGCCAATTATTTTGTTTGCCTTCTTAACAACTTCTGAACATTGTTGACTCGGTTTTAGGTTACTCGATATTGTTACTCCCAGATCAGTTTCTCTGTTTACATTCTTAAGCTGAGTGCCATTCATCGAATAGTTTGCTTTCTCATTTAGGTATCCGACATGTAGTACTTTACATTTATCCGCATTGAAACTCATTTGCCAAATTTGGGCCCAACATGACAATTTATCTAGATTGTGTTGCATATCGTCAACTTGTTCTTTTGAGAGTACGCTATTTGCAATTTTTGTATCGTCAGCAAATTTTGAGATTGTGCAGGTGAGACCCTCATCTATGTCGTTGATGTAAATTAGAAAGATAATTGGTCCTAGTACCGATCCCTGGGGTACCCCGCTACTTACATTGGTCCATTTAGATGCCTTACCGTTTATGACTACCCTTTGCTTTCTGTTGCTGAGCCAATTTTCTATCAATTTCAACACACCGTCTTGTATTCCATGCGCTTTTAGTTTTAGCAGTAAACGTTTGTGGGGAACTTTGTCAAAGGCCTTTTGAAAATCAAGGTATATAATATCTACAGCTTTACTCTCATCGTAGAGGTTGAGGATATCGTGGAAGAAGTCTAAGAGGTTTGTTAAACAGGAACGTTTTTTACGAAAGCCGTGTTGAGTATCTTTAACACCTTACGAGCGGCCTATGCGGTTTATTTATGTGTACCGCCCAGCGCGGTGTTTTTTAGCCAAAATAGGGCTGGTTACGTGATCATTTTCATGCCTAAATAAGACCCAGAACGTAAAACAAGTATCTATCCCTGAAAGGGCATAAACAGAGCTTTCGAATGACACCATAACGATCCTTGTATGATGGATAGTTTTCTTGCAATAACCGTGCAACGCGAGTGCAAAAAGCAGGTAATTCGGTACTTTCGGTACATAATTGAGTATGTAGCGAGTGAGAGAGGGAGGAGGGAGCTGAGATTTGTGTCAGTAGGTTCGCCGCGGTGGTCTGGAGCAGTCATACGCTCGCTAGTCTCCTGCCACCACTTGTCTCTCTCTCACAGCCACATTACGTGCTGAAATTGCCACTCGACCTATGTCGACCGCCGCCACATAGTCCAGCTTTATTTAACTCGACTTAAGTGGTGAGCCGCTTTTTAAGGGTTAAGTATGTTATTTTCCTCTAAGTGATTTACGAGTCTGTCTCGTATGACCGTTTCTAGCATTTTACATACAACTGAGGTTAAGCTAATTGGACGATAGTTACTGGGTAGGGATTTGCTGCCTTTTTTGAATATCGGTGTTACGTTGGCTAGCTTCCACTGATCAGGCATAGTTCCAGACTGCAAGGATTTATTGAATAGTAATGTCAGTGGTTTGGAGAGCTCATTCTTAGCTTCCTTTAGAACTCTAGGCGAGATTGTATCAGGTCCTGGCGTTTTATTTACCTTGAGTTTATCTAAACAATTCAATACTTCTCTCTCTGTAACGGTGATATTGCTTAGAACATCTGAATTATCAATCTGAATCGGCAATGGTGTAGGGATATCACTGAGGTCTTCTGTTGTAAAAACTGATGCAAAGAAGGTATTGAGGGCATTACTCATTTGTACTTCGTCTTTGGTGTATTCTCCTTTTTCATCGACTAACGGTCCAACAGTTGAAGTAACTACTTTTTTCTTTCTGATATAACTATAGAATTCTTTCGGGTTTGTTTTACTTTGATTCGCAATATGTAACTCTAAGGTCTTTTTACTTTGCTTAATTAACTTTTTGGCTTTGCGTCGTAGCTCTACAAATTTCACCCGTTCTTCGTCATTTTGTGAGGATTTTTTAGCAAGCAGGCAGTTTGAAATATCTTTATTCCACCATTTGGGCTTATTATTATGGCCTGGACGCCGTATTTTCGATGGTATGCAGTCTTGCACTGCTTTTAGGTAAGTGGTTTCGAATAACTTCCAAGATGTATTTATGTCGTTATTGTTAATTAAAAAGCTCCAGTTAGTTTCTTTAAACATAGCTCTAAGTTTATGGAAGTTTGCTTTCTTGAAATTAGGGACTTTTTCGATGCTACTATTTGGTTCGTTACTAGTAAACTTTAAAGTGAAAGTTATCGTACGATGGTCGCTGTTACTGAATTCATCACCAACATTCAAATTCTCTATCAATTCTTCTTTTGTTGCAAGTACAATGTCAAGAACGTTATTACCACGGGTCGGCATTTGAACAAATTGATAAAGCGAACTCTCTTGCAAGTTCGTATACAAGTCATGTCCGGAGTGTGAAGTAAGAGTATCGCCCCACTTGGTCACAGGTAAATTAAAGTCGCCAAAAATTACGGTATCTTGTGAGTTACTTACATCTGCAATTTGTTCATAAATTTCTCGGTCAGTTTGCACTGATTGAGCTGGAGGTCTGTATATTAACGCAAGTATTATTTTTGTACCTTTATTATTCTTTATTAGCACAAAAGATGTGTCGACGTTCACAATTTGAGGTTTTGACACGAGGGTCGGGTTAAGACTTTCTTTGATATAAAATAAAACGCCACCTCCATTTTTATTTATTCAGCTGTTCTCAAACATTACATAACCGGGAAGTGAATACTCTGCTAAAAAGTCTCTATCTTGTGTATTGAGCCAAGATTCTGTTATGCCAATCACATCATAATTTTCTGTATACACTAGTTCCTCTAAATCTGAAAATTTATTGCGTATGCTACGAGCGTTTGCATAGAAAACATTCAGAGTTTTGGATTTGGGATTCAAGGAACGGTCTTTATTCAAATTATTGGTTCTGGTCGGATCTACATTTACATTCATGGCTGTCCTCGGTCCTCGGTCGTTATCCCTGACGGTTTTGAATTTGGGTCGTGTTGGTGGAGCTTTATCCAAATTCGCGGTTCTTGACGGATTAGTATTTAATTCCTTTGTAGATTGCCGTCCTCGCTGTCTTCGGTCCTCCTTCCTGGTTGTCCTGTGCTGAGTCGATTTCTTCTCCGAAAATCCTTCACCGCATCGTTGAGAAGACGCCCAAAACGCGCTGCTCCCACCTGGTTCAGATGAACTCCATCGTCCGAAAACAAATAGTCATCGTAGTAGAAATTGTCCCAGGTGTCGACGAATCCCACGTTCTCCTTCCTGCAGAGGTTTGCTAGACAACGATTTGTGCTGGTGGCTATGTTGTAAAATCGGCTCTCTACACCGAGCCGGGGGACGATTCCTGAGACGATGATCCTTGATGACTTCTCCTTGATGAGAGAGAGAGAGAGAGAGAGAGAGAGAGAGAGAGAGAGAGAGAGAGAGAGAGAGAGAGAGAGAGAGAGAGGGAGGGAGGGAGGGAGGGAGGTAGGTAGGTCAGGCTTCACTATGGAGTAATTACCTTCCTGCCTGCTCCCATTGTCTGACTCCCAAGGTCTAATGGGTGACCTTGCATACTGAATCCCTACCTCGTACCCTGGCAAGGTCATTATTACCTCTTATTGATATGGTCTTTGTTATTATTGTTTTTTTATGGGATTATTATTGGGTTTTCTTATTGGTTTTCTTATGGGATTATTATTGGGTTTTCTTATGGGTCTTATTGGTTTTCTAATTGGTTTTCTTTTGGGTCTTATTGGTTTTCTAATTGGTTTTCTTATGGGTCTTATTGGATTTCTTATGGGATCATTATTGGGTTTTCTTATTGGTTTTCTTATGGGATTATTATTGGGTTTTCTTATTGATTTTCTTATGGGATTATTATTGGGTTTTCTTGTGGGTCTTATTGGTTTTCTTATGGGATCATTATTGGGTTTTCTTATTGGTTTTCTTATGGGATTATTGGGTTTTCTTATTGGTTTTCTTATTGGTTTTCTTATGGGATTATTATTGGGTTTTCTTATTGGTTTTCGTATGGGATTATTATTTGGTTTTCTTATTGGTTTTCTTATGGGTCTTATTGGTTTTATATGGGATTAATATTGAGGTGATTTCATTAGCTGGCTACATTATTTTGCACTCTAAGATTATGCCTCAACCCTTCCTTCTCTTAAGGGGAATTGGACCGTTCTTTCTGGTTCCCCTTTTTCCTCATGTTTAGGTCCATTAGTTTGTCGATTTTAAGACCTTTTGCCCCATTTCTTTGTAAATTTTTAGACCTTTCGTGCTTTTTAGGTGTTGATTTTATTCCTGGCTAACGGTAGTGAGCCTGTAATTTTTGGAAGACGGCCTTCGGCCGGGACAATATTCTACCGAATAATGTGCAAATTAATCAAGAAGGGGGATCTAATGTTTTTTTTGTTTTTTTTTGTTTGATGGAGGTCTACAGTAGGGAGGAAACTAAACAAAATATGCAAATATTATAAATGAGCAAATAAATACGACCATCCCCCTTAACTTGCAGCATAAAAGGTGTCCCGTTTATGCAAATTCTGCAATTAAATATAACAAGAACCAACAAACATACATTATCAAATTATATTGTTAAACGTGAAGATGTGTTGTAGCTTATTTGTATTCTAGCTACCATCTAGGCACGAAGTACGAATGACCAGTGGTAATAGACTGTAGTCTCTACTACTTAATTAACTTTAATAAATCGTCCATCGATATCCAGAATATAATGAGGAAAAGCATCATCATTGACTGCCGCGGTTAACAATATTGCCAACTAGCAGCAAGCTAAGCAAACCATTTGTCAACAATTCATGCTTTAGAACCCTGTATAATAGGAAGGACTTCTTTGGGTTCAAGAAGTATTCAGATTTGTAAGGCCGTCTAGGAATCAAATTATTTAAATGCTCCTCAATTAGCCTTTTAAGTCCCACAATCCCTTCCTAAGCTCATTAATAATAAACACCATCACATCAATCTGATGCTTTGCTTCCAAAGGAAGCACCCCAAAAGGGATAGCCCTGGCAGAAACTACCTCCCGGCTCACAGACATGCCCTCACCGACCCATTCCACAGTGACATTGCCACTAAGTGGATTAAGACCTTAAGCACTGAAGGAGCAGAACCAGAGCAGTTCCTCACCTGGATGGTAGTTCCATCACTGTTAGGCTATTTTGTTATCCCCGTGGAGGCACTGCCCAAAAGTATACCGAACACAGGAGCTATGTTCTGAAGAGATTAGCCAGTTGTCCACAGCTATAGAAACTGATTGCACAACCGAAGTGGCGGCCAGTCAAGTCGCCGCATCCCTGTACCAAAATATAAAACTTGAAAAGAGTTAAGTTAGTGTAGGGTGTTTTTGTTTTCTTTTCTTTTTTCTATGTGAGCGAGGGAAACAAAGGGCAAAAATGCCTGTAGCGATTGCCTCCCCCATAGTTGAAAAAGTGACATGGCCAAAGTCAAGGGACGTTCGAATCAAAATGCCTGGACACACGGAGTTTGAAGCAATTTAGGGCATAGAAGGAGGGAAAGAGTGAATCTGGGAGAAAGTTCCAGAGCTTAGCTGTTGAATAGAAGAAAGACTGAGAGTAACGTTTCACTCTTGGATTGGAGAGTTGCACAGAGTAGGGGTGGGATTGTGTTGCAAGACAGGTACCACATACCCTACTTAGAGGAGGTGGTATACACTGGGAGAGCTCTTGAGGAACACTGATTATTGTAGTAGGGATAGAATAGCGAGAGAGATGCAACATTGTGGTGAAGAGAGAGAGATTGCAGAGAGTTGGTGAGTGGACGGGAATTAATGATACGAAAGGCCTTCCTTTCTTCTTTGTCTAGGAGTGCGCTGTGAGAGGATCCTCCCCACACATGTGAACAATACTCAATACAAGGACGCTTGTTTTTGAGGGATTGCTGGCTGGGGCATTCTGGAAAACTAATTGAGTTGTGTAAGGTAGAGTCGTCTGCGCATGAATGGATGAGACTGGAGGTACAGTTGAGAAGATCATTTATGAACATTAGAAAGAGAATAGGAAATAGGGCAGAGCCCTGAGGAACACCAGAGTTGATAGGATGACGATGGTCATCCACAACCGCAGCTATGGAACGGCCGGAAATGAAATTAGAGACAAAGGCACAGATGGAGGGATAGAAACCGAAGGAGGGTAGTTTAGAAATTAAAGATTTGTGCCAGACTCTATCGAAGGCGTTCGATATGTCTAGTGCAATAATAGCATTTGTGGTTATATGTAAGAAATTACGAGTGTGTATGTCTTAAGATCAAACTACAATTGCTCTTTGTGTGACTGAAGCACAAAGAAAGAAAAACAGCAAAGGAGACCAGGTAGTGAAATAACATGTATATTATAGCAATCCTTATATTCATATAATGTAAAAGCCCGTCCTTGTATCTTGAAAGTGTTAACATATTAAAAAAAAAAAAAAAAAAAAAAAAAAATTGGCAGATCTCATATATATATATAGTTATATTAATTTGTGTTAATATATATTGTCTCTATAACCAATATAGTCATTAGGTGTCCTCTCCTTTTGTCTCTCCTCTTGCTTTGTCTTTCTCACTCCCTTCCGCAATTAATCTTGTTACTCGCTTATCTTTTCCTTAGTATTCTCTCTCTCCCTCTCTCTCTCTCTCTCTCTCTCTCTCTCTCTCTCTCTCTCTCTCTCTCACGCAGACTACGAAGTCCGCTCATCGAAGTTTTTAGAATATTTAATGCGTTTGACAATGTGGATTATAGCAAAATGTATAGCCTCAATATGAATGCAACACGCAACCATGGCTGGAAATTAGAATTGAAAAGGTTCAGCACTAGTAGCTGTGGACACTTTATCACATATAAGATCTGTTCTACCTGGAACAAACTTCCCTCCGAAGTTGAAAATAGTTCTTCAGTAGAGCAGTTCAAGAAGAGAGTAGATAGCATGTTTTACACTCTGTAAAGAGTGTAGTGCATTAAATAGTATCTCTCCTTCCACTTCGAGTACCTCATCGGAATGGCCCGCAAGGTCTCTGAGATATTAACTAATCCTTGTAACTTCCTGGTAACTCGTCCCTTATGTAATATTACAATAAAATAGATGTTTATGTCATATGCACCACAATTACGACGAACACACAAAGCCGAGCAGCCAAATAATGATATGATATTATATATTTGAATCCATTGTCAAATGTGTATTTAATAATCGTATTATTACACAAGTATGTCCAATCCCCTATTGATAATTGTATAATAAAGTAATGCATATGCAATCATAACACTATTTACCGTTTGCTAATGTTCTCTCCTGTCTAATAAACTAATTTTACTTTATGTTTAATACTATTTAACAAGTGCTATTGTTCTGTGAAGTGCCTTTAAAAGGGAAGTGTGATTAAATTGTTATCTTATTACGTTAATGGACCACTCTGTTTACTTTCAAACTCAGCTGTGTCATACTGGTTGAAGTTAATTAATTAATTAATCCCTCCCGATATGTGAGTGTGATTTTATTAGTATTATTGATTACTATTGTCTTGTTTTAATTATTAATTATGTTATTATCATCATCATCGTAATCATCATCATCAATATCATTATTATTAATATTATTATTATTATTATTATTATTATAATTATAGTATTATTATCATTATCATTATTATCATTATTACTATTTGTATTATTCTTATTTATATTCTTATTGTTAATAATATTTGTATTTGTATTATTATTATTATTATGTTTATTATTATTTTCATCCCATTCACTATTCCTATAATAAATAATCGTCACCAATTCAACCTGCCGTACATTTTTATCTTGACTTGTTCACAACAAATTCTCCCAAAGCAAAGGTAAACTAACTTAACTTTAGTTGTATTGCTTACTGAGCTTTGACTTCATTTTCCTTATTTGTTTCAACGTCCTGTTCATATTACCTCAACACTCCTCTCTATTTTTTTCACGTTAAGGGAGCCCACCTCTCTTTTTTTTCTCTTTCTCTCCCTCTCTCTTTGGCTTGTATCTATTCGGCCCCATTCAGTCTACTGTTTTAAGACGTTTATCCCCATCCAGGTGTCACTATTATCCTGGCTAGCGGTAGCGAGCCAACATATATATATATATTTTTTTTTTGACAGCAAGCTAAATTTGTAAATTTTTCGATAGGAAAATTTCTCCGGTAAGCCGGATTTCTCCATACAATGCTGGCTCGCTATCGCTCGCCAGGAAGAAATCGACACCTGGATGGGGATAAACGTCTTAAAACAGTTGGCTGAATGGGGCCGAATGGATACAAGCCAGGGAAAGAGAAAACAGGTGAAAAAGATGAAAAAAAAGCCGGTGACCCCCCTTAACCTCTCCTATTATCTACACTAAGCCTTCATCTCATATTGTCCTCATTGTACACTCGGATACCATAATCTCTAGCACACTCATACAAACTAGTGGACTTCACGTATTTCTAGTGTTGGGAGCATGTCTCTGGAAACGAATTTATGAATAGAATGTTTTCTATAAATCAAATACAAAACTATATATACTATTTACTGAGAAGCAAATTTTATCCTAACATAAATCCGGATAGATATAATTGCATAGAAAAAAAAAAACATAGGGGGTCCACGAATTCTCCTGAGTGGGCTAGAGACTGTGGTGTCCGAGTGTACATAATATACCTCTCCTATTTTCCGCATGTTTTACACCGTGTTCTCATTTTGTTCTCATATCCCAAGTTTCCACCTTCCCCTCGTGTACGTTCATCATTTTCCACATTTGCCCCTCCTGTGTTCTTTATTTTCCTCTTCCATTATCTACATTTATCTCTCCCATTTTCCACTTGCTCCATATTTTATGTTCATGCTCTCCTTTTCTGTATTATCCTCATACAGTTATTTGTATCCTCATTTGTTTCCCCTATGTTCCCAATTCCGCCCGTATTCCGTCTTCCTTTTTACTCGCCTATCATCCAAACTTCACTCATAATCCCCTCATTCTGCCTTCCCATTCTCAATATTTTTAACCTTGTGATATCACATTCTTGGTCATCATTACGGACATAGCTCTAATTTCAGACGTGCCTCAGACGTGCACATAATATTTTGCCAACGCTAACATTCCTATTTCCGCATTTTTATCATGTTTTAAGTCTCTCTCTCTCTGTCTCTCTCTCTCTCTCTCTCTCTCTCTCTCTCTCTCTCTCTCTCTCTCTCTCTCTCTCTTTCTCTTTATCTCTCTCTCTCTCTCTCTCTCTCTCTCTCTCTCTCTCTCTCTCTCTCTCTCTCTCTCTCTCTCTCTCTCTCTCTCTCTCTCTCTCTCTCTCTCTCTCTCTCTCTCTCTCTCTCTCTCTCTCATTGTGTCACTGACCCTTGTGTGTGATGGTTGATACCTGACCAGCTCCTCCAGCCGCCCTGGTCAACTCCCCAAGGACCCCGACCCCACAGCTGCTACCTACCTACTCCCTACAGTAACACGCTAAGTTACCCAGTCCAGTGTTTATTTATTTATTTTATATTATTTATTGTTCACCACAGAGATATTATGCCACAAAAGAGATACAAAACTCTATGTTGTGGGGAGACATTTTATGCGGAATGGATATTCCGGCATGGTTTCCCAGACGAAAAATGCTTTAAGTGTCTAACTGGTGAGAAATTCCAGTTCCTTGAGCTTACACTAGAGGCATACAAAGGAGAAGTGAGCGAACTAAAACAAGAAATATGTTTACTCAAAGAGCAACGTAACAGCCCCAACCTTAACAAACAAAACATCCCCATTTCGCACCCGCAGGCTGATTCTAGAGCTGCCTTCCAGGTAGTCAGAGGAAATAAAACAAAACAGACTGCCCCAAAGATAATCACAACCCCCCTTGCTAACAGATATGATGTACTAGGTAACAGTACAGATGAGGCCGCAGGTGCAGACAATGCACACAAAAGTAAAGTAACGAAAAGAAAACCGTATCAAGAGTCCAAGGCTACACTGGTTAGCAAAAATGAAATAAAGTCACAAATAGTTAGTGACTCGCTCTCACGTGGACAGGGGGCCCAATGGGCTACATTAGCACCAGGTAAAAGATCCGTCAAAGTCATACCAGGTGCTAAAATTACCCACATCACCAACGACATCAAGAAGTCCCAAATCAAACAAAGTACTTGCCTAGTTCTCAGTGTAGGGAGTAACGATGCCTACGACGGGGGTAACACAAGTAGCAAACAAATAATGACCAAATATGAAACACTCAACCAAGAAGCAAAAAATAAAAATAAAAATTGTATCATACTAGGAATCCCTCCCCGCATGAAAGAACGCAGTTACAGTAATCTCAGGGCCAATGACATCAACGAGTCCCTAAATCAACTCTGCATCCAACAGCAAGTCGCATTCATTAACCCATTTAATGAAGTAAAAGGGAAAATGGAATTTTTCAAGCGAGATGGAATTCATCTCTCTCACACTGGTTCCACGTGGCTAGCTGCGAAATTAAATGCAGCTGTGTACAACGCCCACGAGAAAACTAGGGATAATCACCAGTCTTCTCACAAATCCCCTTCAAACTCAAACTCTGACAGGACAAAGAAAAGCCTGATAAGCCACCCTACTCTCTCAGAGAACCTAATTCTTCCTAATCCTTCCCCAAGGTCTTACCCCATACCTTTTCCCAAACTCCCTTCTCCTCGCCTCCAAACCCCGCTGCGTCCCTCTATCGCACCCCCCTCCCCTCCCCTTTATTCCATTACGCCTTCACCCCCTACCCTCAATCACCAAACTCCCCTCCACCCGTACCATCACCTAGATTTTCCGTACGACTCAATCACTCTTTACCCGAACAAAAAAACTATTAAACTCTCTCCAACCACCGAACGTGTCATTGCTGTCGGATTCCCCCACTTACAAAAGATCGAGAGAGAATAAACAAGCAATCAAATTAATGTATTTTAATGCCAGAAGTCTACGAAATAAGATTGACGAACTAAGAATTATGTTACTAAATGAAGAAATAGATATAATTGCGATAACAGAAACTTATATAGACACCAACAATATCGATTTCACACACGAATATCAGATCAATTCCTATAAACTATATCACAAGGACAGAGTAGGTCAGAGAGGAGGAGGTGTATTACTGTATATAAAAGAAAATATATGCTCACTTGAGGTTCAAATTCCTTCTAATAACTCAGAACTGTTATGTGTGAAAATTAATAACAAGGATATAGACATTAATGTGGTTGTCGTATATCGTCGTCCAACTCATACCTATCAAGAGGATATAGACCTATACAATAATTTAGAAAAAACTCTATCAACAAAAGAAACCCTTATCATAGGCGATTTTAATCTTCCTAATATTCATTGGGGAGATGTAAAAGGGTCTGGCCATGCATCAGAAAAAATGACCGAATTTATTAAAGATAACTTCTTATATCAATTAGTCCAGAAACCCACGAGGGGAGATAATATTTTAGACCTAGTAATAACGACCCACGAAAATTTAATTTCTGACTTAGAAGTTGGGGAATTAATATCTAATTGTGATCATAATATCGTCAGGCTCCAAATTAATATGTCGCACACAAACAGCACTAGTGAAACTTTTATTCCCAACTATAATATGGCTGACTTCAATAGCCTAAGAAATGACCTAAAATATATTAATCTGCATCTCGAAGGTCTCACCAACATTGACGATACATGGGAAAGATTTAAAGAAATATTCATGAGTGCTCAAAAGAAACATATCCCAATGCGTAAAAGACACAGTAAGAAAATAAACAAACCCCTTTGGTACGATATAAATATCAGTAGAGCAATTAGGGAAAGAAATAGTTTATACAACTTAAAGAGAGAAACAAAGAATAATACCATATGTAAGCAATACCTGGCCGCCAGAAGAAAAGTAAAATCACTAATAAAAACAGCAAAGAGGAATTATGAAATAAGCATAGCTAAAGATAGTAAAACTAATCCTAAGCAATTTGACAGATACATTAACAGTAGAAAACAAATCAAAAGCGGGATAGGACCCATACTTAACACTCAAGGTGTTCTAGAAACAGATAGCAAAGACATAGCCTCTACACTTAACAATTATTTCAGCTCCGTTTTTACCACTGCTGCCAACACGAACACTCCACAAGCTACTAATCAAACAAGCAACATTGTGCTCCCTGACTTCAAAATTAGCCAATCAAGCGTCACTAGACAGATTGAATTACTGAAAATAAATAAATCTCCCGGCCCAGACCTATTCATCCCTAAAATCCTAAAAATGGTCAAAGATGAAGTTGCCGAACCCCTAACCAAAATGTTTAACATGTCACTCCAACATGGACAATTACCCCCTGACTGGAAGACAGCGAATATTACACCAATATTTAAAAAGGGAGATAAAAAACAACCAGGGAATTACAGACCCATTAGCTTAACTTCCGTTATTGTAAAACTATTAGAATCAATTATAAGAGACGAACTTGTACTTTTCATAGAGAATAATAATCTTATTAATAATAGTCAACACGGCTTCAGAGCAAAAAAATCATGCCTAACGAACCTTATCGAATTTTATGACAACCTATTTAAGATTAATGATTTTACCAAAAGTCTTGATATAGTGTACTTGGACTTCCAGAAGGCCTTCGACAAGGTCCCTCATAATAAATTACTTCAGAAGGTCGAGAATCTAGGAATACAAGGCAACACACTTAATTGGATAAGGAATTGGTTAAGCGAAAGAAAACAAAGAGTAATTATTAATGGAGTGGAATCAGAATGGACTCCGGTGACTAGTGGAGTCCCACAGGGTTCAGTTCTGGGCCCATTATTATTCATAATATATATTAATGATTTAGACAACGGCATAAATAACATAATTTCCAAATTCGCCGATGATACTAAAATAGGAAATGCAATAATATCAGAAAGCGATAGAAGTAGCCTGCAATCAGATTTAAACAAGATATCAGAGTGGTCAGAAAATTGGCAGATGCCCTTTAACGTAAACAAATGCCTGATACTACAAATAGGCTCCCGAAACAACAAATACGAATACCATATGAATGGAGAAAAGATAAAGAGCGTATCACAGATAAAAGACCTAGGAGTGCTTATCAATGAAAATCTAAAATCTACAAGCCAATGCACCGCAGCATCTAACAAAGCAAATAGAGCGCTAGGTTTCATTAAAAGAAATTTTCATTGTCATAGTAAAGACATAGTTGTACCACTATATAAAAGTATTGTGAGGCCACATCTGGAGTATGCTGTGCAGTTTTGGTCTCCCTACTTAAAAAAAGACATAGAGAAACTAGAATCCGTTCAGCGTAGAGCAACAAAGTTAATCCCTTCCCTTAGAAATAAGCCATACAATGAGAGATTAAGAGAACTCGACCTGTTTTCGCTTAAGAAACGGAGAATACAGCTGATAGAGTGTTTTAAGATACTAAAAGGCTTTAGTAACGTAAATTCTAATAATCTATTTAAGATAGCCAAAGAAGGTTGCACAAGAGGAAACAAATTAAAACTAACAGGCAGGAAAGCGAACCTAGACATAACTAAAAATTTCTTCACCCACAGTATTATTAATGAGTGGAATAAGCTCCCTAATGAAGTTATTGACAGTGACTCGATATACACATTTAAAAAAAGGTTAGACACATATCACAGAAAAGTTGGTCTGCAGTAGAAGCTGATCACTGATAAGAGAACCTGGCGGAAATGAAAACGTTTTCAGTTGAAGAAAAAAAATAAAAAATAAAACAAGTAAAAAGTGGTGTGCATGCCTTTTCCATTCCATTTCTAACTATACTATAAATTCCTTCAGGCGATTTCCAAGCCCTGCAAGGTTATTCACTTCTAACTATTTTCATGTACGGCATATTGCCGGAGGGAGCGGAGGGTGGGGAGAGAGCCTTCATCTTTGCTATCCTTTCCTTCCACTTTCTCTTAGGGTTGCTATCTCTATTAGGATTAAGTCCTGGTCACCTCGTAGGGATCGTAAGATCTGTGTGGCCAGTGTATTTATGTAAATCTATGTAAATCTCACGAAGGATTCTGTAAATATGTATTGTGTATATACAATTATGCATCCTGCACACATGTTAAATCGCAATTGCAAGTCGCTTCCCTTCCGGTTCTATAACTATAGTCCATTCACTAAAAACAGGCCAGCAATCTTGGCCAATAAGCTCTTCTTAGTTAAAATGGGAAAGAACAAATGAGCTGTAAATGTTAACTCATTTCCTGGTTGACTGTTCCCAAAAGGTAGAAATATTGCTCGATTGTTCAGGTCCGTTCTAAGTTAGTTGTAAAGGATTTTAGGCATCATACCTGGCCTAATTTTGATAAATATATTATATTTGTACGTATTTTCTATCAACTGTTCTTATTTTCTATTAGTCACGCACTCAACCAATCAAATACACATATTCCTAAATAATACAGAACAAAAATTATCAATGTTCCTTATTTCGCATCAACAGGTGTACAACAGTTACCTAAGCCATCAAAAGCAACACAATCAACTACATTTAACTCCTCCCCACAGGTATATAGCAATCAAACATCTTTGTCTCCTCCTTATAGGTATATACCAATCAAACACCTTTATCTCCTCCTTACAGGTATATAGCAATCAAACATCTTTATCTCCTCCTTACAGGTATATAGCAATCAAACACCTTTATCTCCTCCTTACAGGTATATAGTAATCAAACATCTTTATCTCCTCCTTACAGGTATATATCAATCAAACACCTTTATCTCCTCCTTACAGATATATAGCAATCAAACATATTTATCTCCTCCTTACAGGTATATAGCAATCAAACATCTTTATCTCCTCCCCACAAGTATATAACAATCAAACACCTTTACCTCCTTCTTACAGGTATATAGCAATCAAACAACTGTATCTCCTCCTTACAGGTGTATAGCAATCAAACATCTTTATCTCCTCCTTACAAGTATATAGCAATCAAACACCTTTATCTCCTCCTTACAGGTATATAGCAATCAAACATCTTTATCTCCTCCCCACAAGTATATAGCAATCAAACACCTTTATCTTCTCCCCGCAGGTATATAGCAATCAAACATCTTTACCTCCTCCCCACAGGTATATAGCAATCAAACATCTTTATCTCCTCCTTACAAGTATATAGCAATCAAACACCTTTACCTCCTCCCCACAGGTATATAGCAATCAAACACCTTTATCTCCTCCTTACAGGTATATAGCAATCAAACATCTGTATCTCCTCCTTACAGGTATATAGCAATCAAACACCTTTATCTCCTCCTTACAGGTATATAGCAATCAAACATCTTTATCTCCTCCTTACAGGTATATAGCAATCGAACACCTTTATCTCCTCCTTACAGGTATATAGCAATCAAACATCTTTATCTCCTCCTTACAGGTATATAGGAATCAAACACCTTTTTCTCCTTCTTACAGGTATATAGCAATCAAACATCTTTATCTCCTCCATACAGGTATATAGCAATCAAACATATTTATCTCCTCCCCACAGGTATATAGCAATCAAACAACTGTATCTCCTCCTTACAGGTGTATAGCAATCAAACATCTTTATCTCCTCCTTACAAATATATAGCAATCAAATACCTTTATCTCCTCCTTACAGGTATATAGCAATCAAACATCTTTATCTCCTCCCCACAAGTATATAGGAATCAAACACCTTTATCTTCTCCCCGCAGGTATATAGCAATCAAACATCTTTACCTCCTCCCCACAGGTATATAGCAATCAAACATCTTTATCTCCTCCTTACAAGTATATAGCAATCAAACACCTTTACCTCCTCCCCACAGGTATATAGCAATCAAACACCTTTATCTCCTCCTTACAGGTATACAGCAATCAAACATCTGTATCTCCTCCTTACAGGTATATAGCAATCAAACACCTTTATCTCCTCCTTACAGGTATATAGCAATCAAACATCTTTATCTCTTCCTTACAGGTATATAGCAATCGAACACCTTTATCTCCTCCTTACAGGTATATAGCAATCAAACATCTTTATCTCCTCCTTACAGGTATATAGCAATCAAACACCTTTATCTCCTCCTTACAGGTATATACCAATCAAACATCTTTATCTCCTCCTTACAGGTATATAGCAATCAAACACCTTTTTCTCCTTCTTACAGGTATATAGCAATCAAACATATTTATCTCCTCCATACAGGTATATAGCAATCAAACATATTTATCTCCTTGCCACAGGTATATAGCAATTAAACTCCTTTATCTCCTCCTTACAGGTATATAGCAATCAAACATCTTTATCTACTCCTTACAGCTATATAGCAATCAAACATTTTTATCTCCTCCTTACAGGTATATAGCAATCAAACATTTTTACCTACTCCTTACAGGTTTATAGCAATCAAACACCTTTATCTCCTCCCCACATGTATATAGCAATCAAACACCTTTATCTCCTCCTTAAGGTATATAGCAATCAAACATCTTTATCTCCTCCTTACAGGTATATAGCAATCAAACATCTGTATCTCCTCCTTACAGGTATATAGCAATCAAACACCTTTATCTCCTCCTTACAGGTATATAGCAATCAAACATCTTTACCTCCTCCCCACAGGTATATAGCAATCAAACATCTTTATCTCCTCCTTACAGGTATATAACAATCAAACACCTTTATCTCCTCCCCACAGGTATATAGCAATCAAACACCTGTATCTCCTCCTTACAGGTATATAGCAATCAAACACCTTTACCTCTTCCCCACAGGTATATAGCAATCAAACACCTTTATCTCCTCCTTACAGGTATATAGCAATCAAACACCTTTACCTCCTCCCCACAGGTATATAGCAATCAAACATCTTTATCTCCTCCTTACAAGTATATAGCAATCAAACACCTTTACCTCCTCCCCACAGGTATATAGCAATCAAACACCTTTATCTCCTCCCCACAGGTATATAGCAATCAAGCACCTTTACCTCCTCCCCACAGGTATATAGCAATCAAACACCTTTTTCTCCTCCCTACAGGTACATAGCAATCAAACACCTTTACCTCCTACCTACAGGTACATCGCAATCAAACATTTTACCTCCTACTTACAGGTATAGAGCAATCAAACACCTTTATCTCCTCCATACAGGTATATAGCAATCAAACACCTTTATCTCCTCCCCACAGGTATATAGCAATCAAACACCTTTATCTCCTCCCCACAGGTATATAGCAATCAAACATCTTTATCTCCTCCTTACAGGTATATAGCAATCAAACACCTTTATCTCCTCCTTACAGGCATATATCAATCAAACACCTTTACCTCCTCCTTACATGTATATAGTAATCAAACACCTTTATCTCCTCCTTACAGGTATATAGCAATCAAACACCTTTATCTCCTCCCCACAGGTATATAGCAATCAAACACCTTTATCTCCTCCCTACAGGTATATAGCAATCAAACACCTTTATCTCCTCCCCACAGGTATATAGCAATCAAACACCTTTATCTCCTCCTTACAGGTATATAGCAATCAAACACCTTTTTCTCCTCCCCACAGGTATATAGCAATCAAACACCTTTATCTCCTCCCTACAGGTATATAGCAATCAAACACCTTTATCTCCTCCCCACAAGTATATAGCAATCAAACATCTGTATCTCTTCCCCACAGGTATATAGCAATCAAACACCTTTATCTCCTCCCCACAGGTATATAGCAATCAAACACCTGTATCTCCTCCTTACAGGTATATAGCAATCAAACACCTTTATCTCCTCCTTACAGGTATATAGCAATCAAACACCTTTTCTCCTCCCCACAGGTATATAGCAATCAAACAGCTTTAGCTCCTCCTTCCAGGTGTATAGCAATCAAACACCTTTATCTCCTCCCTATAGGTATATAGCAATCAAACACCTTTACCTCCTCCCCACAAGTATATAGCAATCAAACACCTTTATCTCCTCCTTACAGGTATATAGCAATCAAACACCTTTACCTCCTTCCCACAGGTATATAGCAATCAAACACCTTTACCTCCTCCCCACAGGTATATAGCAATCAAACACCTTTATCTCCTCCTTAAAGGTATATAGCAGTCAAACTGCTTTATCTCCTCCCCACAGGTATATAGCAATCAAACACCTTTTTCTCCTCCCCATAGGTATATAGTAATAATATCAAATACCTTTATCTCCTCCTTCAGGTATATAGCAGTCACCCAACCCCTCAAATACGCCCACTCCAAAAACAACAAGCGCATCGTGTTCACCATCGCCATCCTGTGGGTGGTGTCGGCGGCCATCGGTAGCCCGGTGTTCTTCGTTAACCAGTGGTGGGAGTACACCAACAACGGGGCGCCGGTGGACGACTGCGACTTTCACAATGCAGACTTCATCATCTACTCGTCCATATCGTCCTTCTATATCCCATGCATTGCCATGATCTACCTCTACTGCAGGATATTCAAGGTAAGAATTGTTTACATAAGAAAATAAGAACATAAACAAATTTGAGTCTGCAGAAAAACGATTGGCCCACACAAGGCAGATCGCTCTAAAGTGATAGACAGTTTAGTGGATGGTCGGTGAGATAAGCAGTCTTATTCAAGGTACGAGTTATGCAATGAATATAGTGGAACATAATTATTCATACATCGGCCTTCTACATCTCCTGCATTGCCATGATCTACCTCTACTGTTGGATAATCAAGGATCGAATATATACAGAAATATTATTCTTATCTTGCTGCTATATCCCTACTACTGCAGGATATTCATTGTAAGCATTTTTCTAAGGTCACAGAGGGTGATTTATGGTATATCGTCCTTCTATATCCCCTACATTACCATGTTCTAAGACCACTGCAAGATGCGCAGAGTAGAAATAGCTTACTGAATTCGTTTTATATCTTGCGGGTTATATTGTATTGTCTTGTTTGGGTTCGATGCAGATTCTAGTGGGTGTATGCCCTTATGGCTCACTATTGTAATAAACTAAGATCCATCCAATAATCTGCAAGCAAAATATCTTCTTTAACCATAATTTCCTTTTGTATTCCACCAGGCGCTCAAAGAACGAGCGCGAAAGAAGAAACCCAAAGTGAGCGAGATCAAGGCCGGGAGTGTGATCGAGAACGTGGCCCAGACTCGAGTGCTGGCCGAGACCAACCTGGGCTCCGAGACTCCACACCCGCCGCCCTCCAAGTCCACGGCGCTGGTCGAGGAGGACAAGAACACCAATAATACCAGCAACAGTCAGGTGGGTGGAATATAGTACACCAATAATACCAGCAACAGTCAGGTGGGAGGAATATAGTACACCAATAATACCAGCAACAGTCAGGTGGGTGGAATATAGTACACCAATAATACCAGCAACAGTCAGGTGGGTGGAATATAGTACACCAATAATACCAGCAACAGTCAGGTGGGTGGAATATAGTACACCAATAATACCAGCAACAGTCAGGTGGGTGGAATATAGTACACCAATAATACCAGCAACAGTCAGGTGGGTGGAATATAGTACACCAATACCAGCAACAGTCAGGTGGGTGGAATATAGTACACCAATAATACCAGTAACAGTCAGGTGGGTGGAATATAGTACACCAATAATACCAGCAACAGTCAAGTGGGTGGAATATAGTACACCAATAATACCAGTAACAGTCAGGTGGGTGGAATAAAGAACACCAATAATACCAGTACCAGTCAGATGGGTGGAATAAAGAACACCAATAATACCAGTAACAGTCAGGTGGGTGGAATATAGTACACCAATAATACCAGTAACAGTCGGGTGGGTGGAATAAAGAACACCAATAATACCAGTACCAGTCAGGTGGGTGGAATAAAGAACACCAATAATACCAGTAACAGTCAGGTGGGTGGAATAAAGAACACCAATAATACCAGTAACAGTCAGGTGGGTGGAACATAGTACACCAATAATACCAGTAACAGTCGGGTGAGGGGAATATGTGTTGATATTTGTTCTGCATAGATCTGGGTGTTGTTTAGACCAATTGGGCTCGAATCCACCACATTCCAAGTATACACTACTGATCGAGGAAAATAAGAACATTGGTAACACCAGCAATATTCGTGTTTGTGTGTGGAAGGAAAATCATACTCAAAGGTGTACTTAGTGTACATGTGGAAATAATGTATCATGTGTGGAGGTGTGTACTTCATGTGGAAATATGTACTTTATGTGGAGATGTGTACTTTGTGTGGAGTTGTAGGCTTTGCGTGGAAATGTATACTTAGTGTGTATATGTGTACTTTGTGTGGAGTTGTGTACTTCATTTTGAGATATGTACTTTGTGTGGAGGTGTGTACCTTGTGTGGAGATGTGTACTGTGTTTGGAGATGTGTACTTTGTGTGGAGACGTGTACTGTGTTTGGAGATGTGTACTGTGTTTGGAGATGTGTACTTTGTGTGGAGATGTGTACTGTGTTTGGAGATGTGTACTTTGTGTGGAGATGTGTACTGTGTTTGGAGATGTGTACTTTGTGTGGAGATGTGTACTGTGTTTGGAGATGTGTACTGTGTTTGGAGATGTGTACTGTGTTTGGAGATGTGTACTGTGTTTGGAGATGTGTACTTTGTGTGGAGATGTGTACTGTGTTTGGAGATGTGTACTTTGTGTGGAGATGTGTACTGTGTTTGGAGATGTGTACTTTGTGTGGAGATGTGTACTGTGTTTGGAGATGTGTACTGTGTTTGGAGATGTGTACTTTTTGTGGAGATGTGTACTCTGTTTGGAGATGTGTACTTTTTGTGGAGATGTGAACTGTGTTTGGAGATGTGTACTATGTTTGGAGATGTGTACTTTTTTGTGGAGATGTGTACTGTTTTTGGAGATGTGTACTTTGTGTGGAGATTCATACTGTGTTTGGAGATGTGTACTGTGTATGGAGATGTGTACTTGTTGTGGAGATGTGTACTGTGTTTGGAGATGTGTACTTTGTGTGGAGATGTGTACTGTGTTTGGAGATGTGTACTTTGTGTGGAGATGTGTACTGTGTTTGGAGATGTGTAATTTGTGTGAAGATGTGTACATTGTGTGAGGATATGTACTTTGTATGGAGATGTGTACTTTGTGTGGAGATATGTAATGTGTGTGCAGTTGTGTACTTTGTGTGCAGATGTGTACTTTGTGTAGAGATGTGTATTTTGTGTGAACTTGTGTGGAAATGTGTACTGCGTGTGGAGTTGTGTACTATGTGTGGAGTTGTGTACTTTGTGTGAAGCTATGTATTTTGTGTGGAGTTGAGTGTTTTGTGTGGAGATGTGTGTTGTATGTGAAGTGTGCTTCGTGTGGAGTTGTATTCTTTGTGTGAAATAATTATATTAACATTGACCAGGGTGATGAGGGCAACACAACAATATTACCAGGAACGGTCAGGGGCGTGTGGGATCTCATGGAAAGGTGGGAAGAGATTCACTATGCAACAATAAGGCAATGTGTGATGGCTGGTCCTATCCAGATTAAGGTTTGGCATCCTCTACCCAACCCTAGACCTTTCTCTTTGTCTCTTGTACTATCCTACTCTCCCTTCTGGTAGCAGGGTGCTAGGATACGGCAGAAGCGTTCTACAGTAATTGTGCAGGAAGTCAAGAAATAAATAACCTTGGCCTTCAATTCACTCTAACAGTTGCCCAAAATAAGTGATGTAGCGGCACCAAGTGTATTTCGATCAATATATGTTATCAGCACTATATAAGCATTAATTCATCGTTTCGAGTGAGATATTCAAACATGTTCCTATATTTACATACCCTATTCAACATCTGACAGACATAAATATAGCACAAAACGAGCTAAGCGTAATGGCAACGGAGACATGACTTATTCGGCCAACAGTTCAGGTGGATAGGTACTTTTGCTTTGTGCTGTACTGTATCTATGGTTGCGTTCATATGTGCAGCAACATAAACATTCTAGCTTTTTTTAACTAGCTTATAGTGTAAGGTAAAATAAACTAAAATGGAGAAATAAACTTGGAAAAGATACATTCAAAACTGTTATGTAAAGGATATTCAAGACCGCCATTAAAAGAGCGACCGCTTGTCCATAAAGATTTATTTTTTACTATTCATATTATAAATATGATAGCATAGCTTATGAGAAAATGCGTGTGTATGAATATGTGTAAGAGAGAGAGAGAGAGAGAGAGAGAGAGAGAGAGAGAGAGAGAGAGAGAGAGAGAACACAAAAAAGTGAATGACAGTATTCATTCATAATTGTATTCATAATTGTAGTTTGACAGGAATTGAGTGTTTGGCTCATATTGTCCCGCTTCCTAGACATTAACATCAATGACAATTACCCATCTTGCTCAAGGGTGATGGTAACCGCCGGCTTTGTCTCAGAAAACCTTCATCGACCTGAGGGAAATTTGAACCCCGGTCTGCTGGGTTGCAGGCAGGAGTACAAAGTACAAAGGAGTACAAAGGAAATCAAGCAACAACAGATCTAGTGACCCTTCTAGGTTGCTTGTCCTCCAAAACACTGAGGATCAAGTGACCAAACAGTGGTTTAGAGTGGGTAAGGGAACATTGGAAAGGGAATTACTGCCCTGGAACTAATGTCCGTGGCAGGATTAGGAAGTTAGTAGGGGACAGATGGGTTAGTAACTGAGGGGGGGATAAAATAAAGTTATTCATTTACAAACGCAGTCAGTCGCGGGTTTGATGCGAGATATTTGTCTAGGCGGAGTTTAAATGAATCAACGGTGATGCAGTCTATAACGTTTCGGGGAAGCCCATTCCACAAGTTGACAACTCGATTGAAGAAGAAATTCTTAGATTCGTGTGAGTTAAAAGATTTACCAATAATTTTGCAACCGTTTCCCCGCGTGTAATTAGATTGGTCGATAGTGAAGTACTTACTACAGTTCATATTGTCGATGCCTTTGATGATTTTGAACACTTGAATTAAGTCACCTCTTAATCTGCGCTCGGTTAAAGGAAATAGATTCAATTCTCTAAGACGATCTTCGTATGGTTTGTTCTTTAGGCTAGGTATCATTTTGGTAACTCTACGTTGAACTCGTTCTAGCTTGTTTATATCTTTTTGGTAATAAGGGCACCAGGATTGAACGCAGTATTCCAGAAGAGGGCGGACTAAAGAATTGTAAAGGGTTAGGATAACTTCTTTGGATTTATGCTCAAATGACCTGCCTATAAAGCCAATTATTTTGTTTGCCTTCTTAACAACTTCTGAACATTGTTGACTCGGTTTTAGGTTACTCGATATTGTTACTCCCAGATCGGTTTCTCTGTTTACATTCTTAAGCTGAGTGCCATTCATCGAATAGTTTGCTTTCTCATTTAGGTATCCGATATGTAGTACTTTACATTTATCCGCATTGAAACTCATTTGCCAAATTTGGGCCCAACATGACAATTTATCTAGATTGTGTTGCATATCGTCAACTTGTTCTTTTGAGAGTACGCTATTTGCAATTTTTGTATCGTCAGCAAATTTTGAGATTGTACAGGTGAGACCCTCATCTATGTCGTTGATGTAAATTAGAAAGAGAATTGGTCCTAGTACCGATCCCTGGGGTACCCCGCTACTTACATTGGTCCATTTTGATGCCTTACCGTTTATGACTACTCTTTGCTTTCTGTCGCTGAGCCAATTTTCTATCCATTTCAACACACCGTCTTGTATTCCATGCGCTTTTAGTTTTAGCAGTAAACGTTTGTGGGGAACTTTGTCAAAGGCCTTTTGAAAATCAAGGTATATAATATCTACAGCTTTACTCTCATCGTAGAGGTTGAGGATATCGTGGAAGAAGTCTAAGAGGTTTGTTAAACAGGAACGTTTTTTACGAAAGCCGTGTTGAGTATCTTTAAGTATGTTATTTTCCTCTAAGTGATTTACGAGTCTGTCTCGTATGACCGTTTCTAGCATTTTACATACAACTGAGGTTAAGCTAATTGGACGATAGTTACTGGGTAGGGATTTGCTGCCTTTTTTGAATATCGGTGTTACGTTGGCTAGCTTCCACTGATCGGGCATAGTTCCAGACTGCAAGGATTTATTGAATAGTAATGTCAGTGGTTTAGAGAGCTCATCCTTAGCTTCCTTTAGAACTCTAGGCGAGATTGTATCAGGTCCAGGCGTTTTATTTACCTTGAGTTTATCTAAACAATTCAATACTTCTCTCTCTGTAACGGTGATATTGCTTAGAACATCTGAATTATCAATCTGAATCGGCGATGGTGTAGGGATATCACTGAGGTCTTCTGTTGTAAAAACTGATGCAAAGAAGGTATTGAGGGCATTACTCATTTGTTCTTCGTCTTTGGTGTATTCTCCATTTTCATCGACTAACGGTCCAACAGTTGAAGTAACGACTTTTTTCTTTCTGATATAACTATAGAATTCTTTCGGGTTTGTTTTACTTTGATTCGCAATATGTAACTCTAAGGTCTTTTTACTTTGCTTAATTAACTTTTTGGCTTTGCGTCGTAGCTCTACAAATTTCATCCGTTCTTCGTCATTTTGTGAGGATTTTAATCTATCATTAGCAAATTTTTTAGCAAGCAGGCAGTTTGAAATATCTTTATTCCACCATTTGGGCTTATTATTATGGCCTGGACGCCGAGTTTTCGATGGTATGCAGTCTTGCACTGCTTTTAGGTAAGTGGCTTCGAATAACTTCCAAGATGTATTTATGTCGTTATTGTGAATTAAAAAGCTCCAGTCAGTTTCTTTAAACATAGCTCTAAGTTTATGGAAGTTTGCTTTCTTGAAATTAGGGACTTTTTCGATGCTACTATTTGGTTCGTTACTAGTAAACTTTAAAGTGAAAGTTATCGTACGATGGTCGCTGTTACTGAATTCATCACCAACATTCAAATTCTCTATTAATTCTTCTTTTGTTGCAAGTACAATGTCAAGAACGTTATTACCACGGGTCGGCGTTCCAACAAATTGATAAAGCGAACTCTCTTGCAAGTTCGTATACAAGTCATGTCCGGAGTGTGAAGTAAGAGTATCGCCCCACTTGGTCACAGGTAAATTAAAGTCACCAAAAATTACGGTATCTTGTGAGTTACTTACATCTGCAATTTGTTCGTAAATTTCTCGGTCAGTTTGCACTGATTGAGCTGGAGGTCTGTATATTAATGCAAGTATTATTTTGGTACCTTTATTATTCTTTATTAGCACAAAAGATGCGTCGACGTTCACAATTTGAGGTTTTGACAAGAGGGTAGGGTTAAGACTTTCTTTGATATAAAGTAAAACGCCACCTCCATTTCGATTTATTCGGCTTTTCTCAAACATTACATAACCGGGAAGTGAATACTCTGCTAAAAAGTCTCTATCTTCTATATTGAGCCAAGATTCTGTTATGCCAATCACATCATAATTTTCTGTAAACACTAGCTCCTCTAAATCTGAAAATTTATTGCGTATGCTACGAGCGTTTGCATAGAAAACCTTTAAATTTGTTATTTTAGAACTCACGGAACGCTCTTTAATAATATTTTTGGTTCTTGTCGGATCTACATTTATGTTCATGGCTGTCCTCGGTCCTCGCTGTCTTCGGTCCTTATCGCTCAGGGATGGTACCACTGAGACAGCCACGCGGCTGTGTGTGTGAAATGGTAAGGGTAAGTGTATCAGTCATGGGTGTAAAAAAAAAAAAAAAAAAAACGCGGGCACTAGAAAAATGGAAGTTGGTTTCGTGTTAATGGAACGATAATTCAAACAAGCATTGAGAAGCACACACTGATTCAGTTCGAGTAGGCAGAAGTTCGTGTGGGAAATTGGGCTCGAACAATAATTGCGAGGGGGAATTTTGGCTGTGTGTAGCTGGTGTAAGAGTGAATGTGTGTGATTGTGGAGATTAGGTGGGGTAGTACTCGTTTTCTCTGGACCCCCTTCTCCCTCATGTTTAGCATATAAGTTTTGAGGTTTTAAGACGTTCATTCCGTTAGTTTGGCGATTTTGAGATCTTTCGCCTCATTTTGAAACAATATTAAGACCTTTCGTGGTCTTTAGAGGACGATTTTTCGTGGCGAGCGATAGCGTGCCTCTAAGTTTAGAAGGACCCAGCCTTCAGCCAGGACATTTTTCTACCGAAAAATGTATAAATATATCTTGAAAGGAGGTCTATGGAGGTGTTTTTCTAAGTTTGATGGAAGTCTAACGAGGAAACTCAAAAACAAATTAATAGACAAATATATCGACCAAAAACCAAGCACTACCCCTTTAAGTGCGAGAGTAAATGTGGAAGTGGGTGTTAGTGTGTGCCAATGTTCGTAAATAGAGTTGAGTAAGTACCGTGCGAGACGCATTGTTTCAAAATCTGAAGATGAGTGTGATGTATGTATATATATATATATATATATATATATATATATATATATATATATATATATATATATATATATAAACAGTATATATATATATATGTTTCTAGTCTCTCAGTGGGGATCGAACCCTCGACCATCAGGACGATAGCCGACGCTTTACTCAATTACACCACGGCAGATTAAAGCGTCGGCTATCGTCCTGATGGTCAATGGTTCGATCCCCACTGAGAGACTAGAAACATTTAGTGGCTCACGTGTATTTGTGATATATTCTCAGTATATATATATATATATATATAGACAAATGTGTGTGAGTTTAAATGATAAAAAAAACATTATGAAGGAATGTGTGCAGTATATCTGAATATGTAAATATATATGAGTCCGAATGCATCTAAGGGAGACAGTTTATTTGAGAGAGCATCAAATAGAGAGAGAGAGAGAGGGGAGTGGGGGGAAGGGGGGCAATAATTATGCGTGTTTTTTTTTGTTTTTTTTTTTCTATGTGATTGAGGGAGGCAAAAGGCAGAACTGCCTATAGCGAGTGCCTCCCCCATAGTTGAAAGAGTGACAGGGCCAAAATCAAGGGACGTTCTAGCCAAAATGCCTGGACACACGGAGTTTGAAGCAATTTAACTCATAATAAGAGGGAAAGACTGATTCTGGGAGAGAGTTCCAGAGCTCAGCTGTTGAGTAGAAGAAAGTTTGAGAGTAATGTTTCACTCTTGGGTTGGAGAGTTGCACAGAGTAGGGGTGGGATTGAGTTGCAAGACGGGTACCACGTGCCCTACATAAAGGAGGTGGTATACACTGGGAAAGCTCTGAGGAACACTGATTATTATAGTAGCGATAGAATAGCGAGAGAGATGCAACATTGCGGCGGAGAGAGAGAGATTGCAGAGAGTTGGTGAGTGGACGGGAGTTAATGATACGAAAGGCCTTCCTTTCAACTTTGTCTAGGAGAGCGGTGTGAGAGGAAGCTCCCCACACATGTGAACAATACTCAATACAAGGACGCACTATGCCCCTGTACAGAGCAAGAAGCTGTGCAGGGGAAAAGAACCCCCTAAGGCGGTTGAGCACACCCAGCTTCTGGGAGGCTGCCTTAGCAAGACTGGTAGCAAGACACCAAGAATATTGAGAGAAGATGAAGGATTGATTTTTGTATTGTTGAAGAATAAGGGATAGTCCGCTGGGAGTTCCGTACGGGTAGATAGATGGAAAAATTGGGATTTGGAAGCATTAAAGGTAACAAGGTTTGCTCTGCCCCAATTGGAGATAGTATTTAGATCAGAATTTAAGAGTTCTATGGCTTCATTACTTTTGTCGTTGAGGGATTGCTGGCTGGGGCGTTCTGAAAAACTAATGGAGTAGTGTAAGGTTGAGTCGTCTGTGTATGAATGGATGGGAATTGAGGTACAGTTGAGGAGATCATTTATAAAAATTAGAAAGAGAATAGGAGATAGAACAGAGCCCTGAGGAACACCGGAGTTTATAGGGTGAGGAAGTGAACAATGGCCATCCACAACCACGGCTATGGAACGGCCGGAAAGGAAACTAGAGACAAAGGCACAGATGGAGGGATAGAAACCGAAGGAGGGTAGTTTAGAAATCAAAGATTTGTGCCAAACTCTATCGAAGGCTTTCGGTATGTCTAGTGCAATAGAAAAAGTCTCACCGAAGTCCCGAAAGGAGGATGTCCAAGAGTTAGTTAGGTATGAAAGAAGATCACCAGTAGAGCGACCCTTAAGGAAGCCATACTGGCGATCTGAGAGCATATTATGAGAAGAGAAATGCTTAAGAAATTTGGAAGCAAGAATAGTTTCAAAATTTTTAGAAAGACAAGAGATGAGAGCAATTGGACGATAGTTGAAGGGTTGAGAGCGGTCACCCTTCTTTGGGACAGGTTGAATGTGAGCAAACTTCCAGCATGAAGGGAAGATGTTAGAGGATAGACAGAGACGAAAGAGTTTGCCTAGGCAGGGAGTCGGCACGGAAGCACAGTTTTTGAGAACAACAGGAGGAACACCGTCTGGACCGTACGCCTTATTAGTATTAAGCCCAGAGAGGGTAGAAAGTACATCTTTAGAAGAGATTAGGATATTAGGCATAAGTAAGAGAGAGGAGGGTGGAGAGGGAGGAATAGCACCGGAATCATCCAAGGTGGAGTTTCTAGCAAAAGTTTGAGCGAAGAGTTCAGCTTTGTCAGAGGAAGAAGTGATGGTTGTGCCATCAGAGTGGGAAAGGGGAGGGAAAAACGAGGAAGAGAAATTGTTGGAGAGGTTTTTGGCTAGATGCCTGAAAGCTTAGGATTAAGCTAGAGTTGGATAGTTCAGTGCATTTATTATTGATGAAAGAGTGTTTGGCAAGTCGAAGAACAGATTTGGCTTGATTCCGGGCAGAAACATAAGAAGAATGAGAGTCTTGAGTTTTAAGGCGTCGGTACCATTTGAATGCTTCCTCCTTATTGCGGATAGCAGTAGAACAGGCGTGAGTAAACCAAGACTTTTTAGCATTAGTCTGAGAGAAAGAGAATGGAATGTATGCTTCCATGCCTGATAGGATTACCTCGGTAATGTGTTCAGCACTCTCCGAGGGTCCCCGGCCACGGAAGCAGAAATCATTCCATGGGAAATCAAAGAAGTACTGCAGGAGAGCCTCCCAGTCGGCAGCGCCAAAGTGCCACAAGCGCCGCCGGTTAGGAGGATCGGGTGGCCGTACTGGAGAGATAGTCGGAGATGGTCGGAGGAGCCCAAACGAGAGAAAAGATCGACAGTATAAGAAGAAGGGTTAGAAGTTAGAAACAAGTCAAGAATGTTGGGCCGATCTCCGATGCGATCCGTGATATGGGTGGGTTGCTGAACCAACTGCTCTAGGTCAGTTAGGATAGAAAAGACGTAGGCTTGTCACCAGATGGGTCAGTAGTGTAAGAGGAGAGTATTGGCGGTGATGAACGTTGAAATCTCCTAAAATGGAGATTTCTGAGAAAGGAGAAATGTATAGAATGTGTTCCACTGTAGAGTTTAGATAGTCAATGAATTTGGAAAAGTTAGTAGAGTTAGGGGAAAGATAGACAGCACAGAAATATTTAGTAAGAGAACCAAAGTAAATGTAAATGAGGACTTTGAATCTAATAGTGTGTGTGTAAGATGATCAGGCTGAAACTTAGCTCTTGTGTCTGTAATCTAAGCTCACCCCTTCTCTGTGTTCGTTAAAATGAAAATTCCGTTTTTCTATTCCCCCTTCTTCCTCATGTTTACCATTATTGGTTTTCAGATATTATGACATTCGGCCCATTGGTTTGACGAATTTAAGACCTTTCGTCCCATACCTTTGTCAATGTTATGACTTTTCGTGCGATTTAGGTATCAATATATTCCTGGCGAGCGATCGTGAGTGTGTAATTTACGAGGAACCGGCCTTCGTACTAGACATTTTTATATAGAAAAATGTACATATGTACCTTGTAGGAGGGTTGTGGGGGTGTAATTTTAAAGCTTGATGGAGGTATAGGGAGGAAACTAACATATATATATATATATATATATATATATATATATTTTTTTTAATACATACGAGGTTGAAAGAAATGGCAATTTCTGCGTTGGAAATTTTATTATTCAAAGTTTCCAGGTCTCTGATGAGTTTTCGCTGGGTAGCAGGAAGTAGATGAATGAGATTAGCAAAATTCATGGTGGTACAGGGTTACATTAATGTACATGATGATACAGGATATACGACGCGTTTCACTTGACAACCAGCATTATCAAGTAAGGAGAGAATGATATAAAAGGTAAACAGGAAGGGTATATATAGAGGGTGGAGGATGGGCAGCCCCCTAGGAGTTCTTTTTGCGAACTTTTTTATGGGTACCATCGAGGAAGAGCTCCTAGCTACCCAACGACCCGCCGTCTACTGTAGATACGTGGATGACATCTTCGTGCAAATCAAGGACCTCCAAGAACTACAGGAACTCCACCGTCGCTTCATGACCTCCTCCGGACTTAAATTCACCTTTGAAAAATAAAACAATGGACAACTCCCCTTCCTCGACATCCTCGTAGCTCTGAACGACCATGGGTTCAAAACCACCGTCTACATTAAACCAACTAATACAGGACAATGTCTCAACGGCGATAGGGAATGCCCCCGCCGTTATCTTCTATCCTCCATCTCCGCTTATGTAAGGAGAGCCCTCACGCACTGCTCTACTTGGGCCGACACCCACCAGGAACTAGAAAGACTATCCCAAGTTTTAGTGAATAACGGATACTCCAACTCCGACATCTCCAGCACCATCAACCACCATCTTGAAAAATGGTACACCCAAAGCCCTCCCAACATTGACCCCCCCAATGAAATTAAGATCTTCTACCGCAATTTTATGTCCTCTGAACACAAACATGACGAGGCCGTCTTAAAAGAAATAATCTCCAAGCATGTCCACCCAACCAACCCGGAAAACAAAATCAAATTAATAATTTATTACAAATCCCCCAAGACCTCCAACCTCGTTCTCCGCAACAAACCAGCTTCCACCAAGATAAAGAGCCCGATGACCGACGATCACGTCATTTACCAACATACCTGTAATTATGAGGACTGTGGACCTCATTCCTATATTGGCATGACGCAGACTCGTCTTTCACGTCGGTTAACTCTTCACCTTAAGGCTGGAGCCATCAAAGACCACTATCTCACCCCTAACCACCCCTACCTCACACGCAACGAGTTAGAGAAACACACCACCATACTCGATAAAGAAAGTGACCCAAGGAGATTACCTATACTCGAAGCGTTATATATCCAAGCCTTACATCCCAACATCAACAACCAAACTCTGGACCTTCAGATCCTTCCTTCTGCCAAAAGGCACTATCCTACAGAACCTAACGCCCCCCCTCGCCCCCCGGTGCCCTTGACGCAGCCCCCCGTGCTACCTCCTTCAGCTTCGTCTTTTGCCGGCGCCACACGTACTACGCAACTTAGGCCACGCCCCTCGACACGCAGCCAATCAGCTTCGACCCCGCCAACCGACTACCACCTTCCCGCATCCAGTGCGCATGCGTGAAGCTGTTCTCTCTTTTTCCCTCCTAGAATACCCCTCCACCAATAGCAGACTTTTGCCCCCTGATTTTCGCCTCCTCTGATCCTCCACCCTCTATATTATATACCCTTCCTGTTTACCTTTTATATCATTCTCTCTTTACTTGATAATGCTGGTTGTCCAGTGAAACGCGTCGTATATCCTGTATCATCATGTACATTAATGTAACCCTGTACCACCATAATATTTGCTAATCTCATTCATCTACTTCCTGCCACCCAGCGAAAACTCATCAGAGACCTGGAAACTTTGAATAATAACATTTCCAACGCAGAAATTGCCATTTCTTTCAACTTCGTATGTATTAAAGAACATTTATTACCTGGCTTTACTAACATAAAACTTCACGAGAATGCCAGACATCGCACCAGCACCCTCCAGTTTCGTGAAGAACTGGTGAAGGACGAAATAATTGAAAAACGAGAGCTCGCCAACAACCTTTGTAAAGAACGAGATGCTCTTCTACAGATTTGGGAAGACGAAACCCCTCCCGACCACCTCAAAGCCGAAATCAACACAGCCCTCGAACAACTTGAACAACACAGAAAACAAGCCGAAAACACACCATAAAAAAGCTTGCCCGTCTTTATTGTGGAAACATAAAACTTCCCAAACCAACAAAAGGATACATAAACCTGACTAACACCATTCTGACCCTGGACCAAGAAGACCTCCTCAACAAAGGCCTCAACTGCCACTACAGCTCCAAACCTGGCCCCCACCGGAAATGCCTAGAAACGGAAATCCTCCTGGACGACATCCTACGACTCAAGAAGGATGGCAAGGTCACCACTACTCCCGCCCTACAACCCACTCTCCTCACTGAAGCCGCCAAAACCAGAGGAACTCACCATAGCAAAATTCTCAACAAACAACACTTCCAAGCTGCCAAACAATTAAGGGACAACCCCAACATCATCATCCGTCGTGCGGATAAAGCTTCCTGCCTCGTGATTCATGACAAGGAGGAATATCTTAGAAAAATGGACGTCATCTTAAGTGACAACACCAAATGTAAAAAGATCATCCGCAACCCAACCGACGAAATCAAACGTACTGCCAACACCACCATCACCGCCATCAACGCCAAACAAGGATGGGTCCACCTTAAAAAACTCGTCGGAGAATACACATCTGGTTATTCGTACGGAACCATCAAAACACACAAACCTGGGAACCCCCTCTGCCCCATCATCTCCCAGATCCCCACTGCCACATACCAGATCGCCAAGGCCCTGAACAACCTCCTCACCCCCTACGTGCCCTGCCAATACAACCTTAACTCAGCCCACGATTTCTTGGAAATTTTACGAGACGCCCCCCGGAACAACAACCACACAATTGCCTCCCTCGATGTAGAAAGCCTGTTCACCAACGTGCCAGTGGATAGGACCATTGACATGATTCTACGTCGAATTTACCATTGCCCTGATACACCAACACTGGACATCCCGGAGAAGGCCCTGAAAACACTGCTGGAGCTATGTACCAAGGAGGCCCCCTTCCTTTGCCCCCGGGGCAACATGTACAAGCAGATAGATGGTGTGGCGATGGGCAGCCCCCTAGGAGTTCTTTTTGCGAACTGTTTTATGGGTACCATCGAGGAAGAGCTCCTAGCTGCCCAACGACCTGCCGTCTACTGTAGATACGTGGATGACATCTTCGTGCAAATCAAGGACCTCCACGAACTACAGGAACTCCAGCGTTGCTTCATGACCTCCTCCGGACTTAACTTCACCATTGAAAAATCAAACAATGGACAACTCCCCTTCCTCGACATCCTCGTAGCTCTGACCATGGGTTCAAAACCACCGTCTACACTAAACCAACTAACACAGGACCATGCCTCAACGGCGATAGTGAATGCCCCCGCCGTTATCTTCTATCCTCCATCTCCGCTTATGTAAGGAGAGCCCTCACGCACTGCTCTACCTGGGCCGACACCCACCAGGAACTAGAAAGACTATCCCTAGTTTTAGTGAATAACGGATACTCCAACTCCGACATCTCCAGCACCATCAACCACCATCTTGAAAAATGGTACACCCAAAGCCCTCCCAACATTGACCCCCCCAATGAAATTAAGATCTTCTACCGCAATTTTATTTCCTCTGAACACAAAAATGACGAGGCCGTCTTAAAAGAAATAAGCTCCATGCATGTCCACCCAAGCAACCCGGAAAACAAAATCAAATTAATAATTTAATACAAATCCCCCAAGACCTCCAACCTCGTTCTCTGCAACAAACCAGCTTCCACCAAGATAAAGAGCCCGATGACCGACGATCACGTCATTTACCAACATACCTGTAATTATGAGGACTGTGGACCTCATTCCTATATTGGCATGACGCAGACTCGTCTTTCACGTCGGTTAACTCTTCACCTTCAGGCTGGAGCCATCAAAGACCACTCTCTCACCCCTAACCACCCCCGCCTCACACGCAACGAGTTAGAGAAACACACCACCATACTCGATAAAGAAAGTGACCCAAGGAGAGTACCTATACTCGAACCGTTATATATCCAAGCCTTACATCCCAACATCAACAACCAAACTCTGGACCTTCAGATCCTACCTTCTGCCAAAAGGCACTATCCTACAGCACCCCACCCGCCCCCCCTCGCCCCCCGGTGGCCTTGACGCAGCCCCCCGCGCTACCTCCTTCAGCTTCGTCTTCTGCCGGCGCCACACGTACTACGCAACTTAGGCCACGCCCCTCGACACGCAGCCAATCAGCTTCGACCCCGCCAACCGACCACCACATTCCCGCATCCAGTGAGCATGCGTGAAACGGTTCTCTCTTTTTCCCTCCTAGAATACCCCTCCACCAATAGCAGACTTTTGCCCCCTGATTTTCGCCTCCTCTATTCCTCCACCCTCTATATATACCCTTCCTGTTTACCTTTTATATCATTCTCTCCTTACTTGATAATGCTGGTTGTCCAGTGAAACGCGTCATATATCCTGTATCATCATGTACATTAATCTAACCCTGTACCACCATGAATTTTTCTAATCTCATTCATTTACTTCCTGCCACCCAGCGAAAACTCATCAGAGACCTGGAAACTTTGAATAATAAAATATCCAACGCAGAAATTGCCATTTCTTTCAACCTCGTATGTATTAAAGAAAATTTATTACTTGGCTTTAATAACATATATATATATATACAGTATATAAATAAATATATATATATATATATATATATATATATATATATATTATATATATATATATATATATATATATATATATATATATATATATATATATATATATATCGATATATATATATATATATATATATATATATATATATATATACAGTATATATATAAATATATATACTGTATATATATATATATATATATATATATATATATATATATATATATATATATATATATATATATACTGTATATATACCGGTATATATATATTTATACGCCCATCGTCCCTTCACCAATTCAGTATTTGAAGACGCATTTCTTCCTTTTATTTTGGCTATCAATAGACGCTCTTATTCTTATAGTTTACCACTTTTACTCCAAGAGAACCTTCCGGAGCCTAATGATAGCCTGCTTATAGTGGGTAAAGGACTTCATGATACTTAAGGGGGTAGTGCTTGCTTTTTGGTCTATGTATTATTTGTTTTTATTTTATTTTTGAGTTTCCTCGCTATACATCCATCAAGCTTAGAAAAACACATATATATATATATATATATATATATATATATATATATATATATATATATATATATATATATATATATATATATATATATATATATATACCGGTATACTATATATATATATATATATATATATATATATATATATAATTGTGAATACGAGTATGGTTACATTTTGCGTATTGATGTGTTCTGGAATGTGTACGTATGTGTGTGAGTTTCTGAGTGTGTGTAGGCATGATTGGGTATTTGGATGTGTGTGTGCATGAATAAGTTTTGTGTGGGTCTTTGAGTGGAAAAATGAGCAAGATAAAATGTATTGGATATAGTACCTATATAATTGTCTACTAAATATTCATTAAAAGAAGATTAATGAGAAATTCTATATCAAGAATGGCTAAAACTTGTTTTTTCTTTAACTGATAATACTGTTAAATCTGTTAGCACCATAATCCACTTTAGAGAGAAAGGCATAGAATCAGATGTATTGTATGAATTACTTTGCAGAACGACACAATTAGTAGAACAAAATTAATGTATTATTGATTTTTTTTTTTTTTTTTTAGATTGCAATTAATGAAATGTGAATCTTTGCATTGCTGTAACTTGAATATATGACACTAATTCTGGAGGGTGCATACACATTCAAACAGACACACACACACACACACACACACACACACACACACTCTCTCTCTCTCTCTCTCTCAGTATTCTATTAAAACAAATGGACCTGTCTGGCGGGCGTGAATATTCTGAAAGAGATGGGTGAGATAAAGCCTTTGATTCTGACTTGCAGGCAGTGTTCAGATAATATGGCTTTCGTTTATTTCTGAATATATAATAATTATATTTCAATTTGGAGACAATTAGTGCCAATTATATATACTCGAGTTCTTGGGTAGTACAATTGCCTACAGTGAAAGGTATTACACATATGATTGTATACATCTGATACACTGAGAGCAATTATATATTTATATATATATTTTCAAATATTCCCATTAAGGGGTGTTTTTTAGTTTGTTCCCTAGACCTCCATCAAGCTTAAAATTACACCCCCTAGACCCGCTTTTAAGATAAAATTGAATATTTTCGGTAGAAAAATGTCCCAGCCAAAGACCGGTTCTTCTTAAATTACAGGCTCGCAATTGCTCGCCAGGAAAAAATCGACACCTAAATGACACGAAAGGTCTCAGAAAGTTTTTAAAACCACCATACTAATAGAGAGAACATCTTAAAATCTCAAAAGCAATAATGCTAAACGTGAAGGAGAAAGGGGTCCATAAAAAAATCCCTCCAGTGGACATCTCCCCTTAAACCCATGCTGGAGATAGTATTTTTCCTTAATTAATGTTCCCACCCTCTGGTAATTGTGTCAACGGTTATTTTATATGGCTTTTTTTTTTTTTTTATTTGTATTTATATTCTGTTCAGCAAATTGTTTTCAATATGCAACGGATTCGGTGGGAAAATAAAATACAAGTAAAATTAAAACCTATTATCCATCTGTCAATTCACGCAGCCTACCGCTTAGCTATACAAATACATAGAGAGGCAGCATTGGCACTATTTGTCAGGTGGGTTATGCCAGTGTCACACGAGCGCTTTTTCCCTTAATTTTTTATTAGCAATTGTAGTCTGACAGCTTTGAAATCTCAGCTATATCTGAATTCAGCCCCATTATATAATCTATCATACTTAAGTCTACTTTCCGATCCCCATGCAGAAAAAAACATAATATTACGAGAACAAATTTGCTCCTCAAAAATTGCCCGAAAAAACGCTCTAGTGACACTGGCTTACCTAATTTCTGCATCACCAGTCCACCATATATGTCAAAAGTCATCATATTACTAAAAGGGTTAACGATAGAAGTAAATATATATATACATATCGTAAAGCAGCTTCTATGTTCCTTCATATAGAGCATCTCCCTGCAATGGACGGCTTTGAAAAGGGATTTTCTGGACACCCTTCTCCCTTATGCATAACCCCATTAAATTTGAGATTTTAAGACATTCAACCTATCAGTTTGACAATGTTAAGACCTTTCGTGCAGCTTAGGTGTTGACATTTTTTTGACAAGAAATCGATCGTCAGTTCGATGTGCTGAAGCCACACAAATTCAAATTCAAATTCAAATTCAAATTCTATAATTTGCCTATAAACAAATTACAGAGTATAATATAAATATATGTCCATTAATTCAAAGGTTGAGCTCATGAAATACAATATTTTTGTATGAGCTCAATAAATAGTTATACATTATATACTACGGGAAAACACTGCACAATACATACATAATAACTCCGTACATAGTCCGACACCCAGTCATTAAAACACTGCACAATACATACATAATAACTCCGTACATAGTCCGACACCCAGTGATTAAAACACTGCACAATACATACATAATAACTCCGTACATAGACCGACACCCAGTGATTAAAACACTGCACAATACATACATAATAACTCCGTACATAGTCCGACACCCAGTGATTAAAACAGTGCTCAATACATACATAATAACTCCGTACATAGTCCGACACCCAGTGATTAAAACACTGCACAATACATACATAATAACTCCGTACATAGTCCGACACCCAGTCATTAAAACACTGCACAATACATACATAATAACTCCGTACATAGTCCGACACCCAGTCATTAAAACACTGCACAATACATACATAATAACTCCGTACATAGTCCGACACCCAGTCATTAAAACACTGCACAATACATACATAATAACTCCGTACATAGTCCGACACCCAGTGATTAAAACACTGCACAATACATACATAATAACTCCGTACATAGTCCGACACCCAGTGATTAAAACACTGCACAATACATACTACTCCGTACATAGTCCGACACCCAGTCATTAAAACACTGCACAATACATACATAATAACTCCGTACATAGTCCGACACCCAGTCATTAAAACACTTCACAATACATACATAATAACTCCGTACATAGTCCGACACCCAGTCATTAAAACACTGCACAATACATAATAACTCCGTACATAGTCCGACACCCTGTCATTAAAACACTGCACAATACATACATAATAACTCCGTACATAGTCCGACACCCAGTCATTAAAAGTATAGATGTTTATTTCATTGGATATCCTTATATGTTACGAGTCATTATTTTAAAATTGAGTCAACATAACAGTACTGATAAATATTGCATCAGTATCTATTTACAATATATTTTCCGTTTTGATCTTAAAGGTTACATGGTTGGTGATAGTGTTTAATTCATCAGGCAAAGTATTCCACATTATACAACCAGCATAAGCAAATTTAGTTTTAGATGTTTCAGTCCGTGGTTTAAGGGGTCTTAACAAGTAACTATTTCGTAAATTGTGGGGATGAATATTGGATATATTCTGAAAGTTAACGGTTGTGGGAAGGCGTAATTGACTGTATTCAAATTTAACTGACTCTAGTCTATTTATCAATGTTAGTTGTTTTATTATGTGATTTCTGCATCAACTCATTAATAACTCCCCATACCGCTTTACTGTTACCAAAAGTTGATTCTATTTTGGCATTTAGTAGTTTTGTTTTGCATTATTTAGTTATTTGTTAACCATGTTCCTGTATTGTCTATATTGTTCTCCATAGGTTATAGGTTTCTTTGTGAATTTCTTATACAGGTTCTGTCTAGTTTTGATAAGCATAGTTAGTTCTTTTGATACCCAAGGTTTGTGTATTCTTTTTCGCTGGGATTCGGAGAGTTATCAAGGGAAGATGCTTCTCAATAGCAGATTCAAGTTTTGTAAAAACGTTATTGCGTAATTCATTTCATAAATGTAACTATTGTGTACTACATAATATGCACAAAACAGCAACATTCTATCCCCAATTGGTTTAGCGAAATACATATTTAAAACCACTCAAGGACGTTACGAATACCCTGTACAATTAACACTTTCAAAAGGAGTCTAGCCATCCATTTCGAGGAGTTTGGAGTAATATAGGTAAAACAAAACAAAAAGTAAATCAAATACATATATATACAAAATAAAATAATAGGTTAAGCATCAGTGGTATACAATATTTCTCAACTTCCTTTTTTTACAATGAATTTCCCAGTAGACATTTTCTCATTCTGCTGGAAGCCTTGTTTTCCAAGCTAAATTTTATGCCGACCAAAGGTCGGGGTAAGTGGTGGGTGGGGAGAGAGCTTCGGTTTTATCTTTACCTTCCACTTTGTAGCAAATGTATATGTTAGTATTAAGTCCGAACTGCCTAGAAGGGAACGCAAGTTCTGTGCAGTGTAGCTATGTAACTATCTTTCGTTTCCTTTCTGCCCCTCTTCCCCCCCCCCCCTTCCACCGTAATCAGGAGCAGAAGCCAGACAAGTGATTCCCAGACTACCTCCCCTAATCTTCCTCTTTCCTTCCTTCCTTTCTTCTCATCTCCTTTCATCCCTTCATATATACCTCTCTCTCTCTCTCTCTCTCTCTCTCTCTCTCTCTCTCTCTCTCTCTCTCTCTCTCTCTCTCTCTTTCTGTGTATGTGTGAGTGTGTGTGTGTGTGTGTATGTGTTTATCCACCACTCTTCATCTACAATAAGTTTCTCTGGTTGCTGTGGAAACGCGTAGATTACGAAGTCTGTACTCAATGAATTTAACATATATTTGGATTATAGACGAAATATTAACCTCACTATGAATACAATGCGCAAATATGGCTGGATATAAGAGCGGCAAATTGTTCAACAACAGGGCATTCAAAAAAAAATTCACTTAAAAATATGTTCTACCTGAAACAAACTTCCCTCAGAAGTTGTGAATAGGTCTTCGAGAGAGCAATTCAAGAAGATAGCAATCATATAATTATTGATCACTATGTAATGAGTCTCTTGATCAACCTAAATAGTAAAGAAGTATTGTACACAACACATAGTTATATAAGTGTGACAGAGCTCATTTAAATGTTACTATCATGGATATTTGAGCGTATAATGTGGCAAGCAAAATATACAACTTTAAGGGGGTAGTGCTTGGTTTTTGGGCTATATATATATATATAGTTATTAATTTAGTTTTAAGTTTCCTCGCTAGACCTCCATTAAGCTTAGAAAAATACCCCATAGACCCCTTTTCAAGATAAATTTGTACATTTATCGGTAGTAAAATGTCCAGTACGAAGGCTAGTTCCTTCTTAAATTTGAGGCTCGCATTCGCTCGCCAGACAAAATCGACACCTAAAGGGCACGAAAAGTCTTAACATTGACAACAAAATGAGGCGAAAGGTCTCAAACTCGCCAAACTACAGACACGAACGTCTTAAAAACTCAAAACAAATATGCTAAACATGAGGGAGAAGGGGGTCCATAAAAAGCGAGTACTACACCCTTAAACTGTTACCTGTGATAGTCAACTCCTGTTATATATATATATATATATATATATATATAAACTGTTACCTGTGATAGTCAACTCCTGTTATATACTGTATATATATATTACCAATATACCGTCAAAAGTCTGGGGGAAAAGGGGGGTAAATGAGGGGAGGGGATGTACGCAGCCGGATACCTTACCCTCTACGCATGCGCGAAAATGTAAGCCTCCCTTGGCCCCGCCCCCCGTTCCCCGCGTTTAAATAAACCCTTCAAACCGTTCCTGCCAGCTCGCTCTGTCGTACAGTCACTAGAGCTCCCGCCTGGCATCCATAAATCCAGTGTTCGATCCCATTCGAAGTTTAGTATATTTTTATATTTTTATTTTGTTATTTGTGTTATGTTATATTATATTATATTATATTACATTATATTAGGGTTAGGTTAGGTTAGGTTAGGTTAGGTTAGGTTAAGTTAGGTTAATCTAATTTAATATAATATAATATTTGTACATTTTCGGCAGTGCCGCGGCCTGGGGTAAGGTATCCGGCGGCTGTGTACAGACCCTCCCGTAAATGTGGATACCTGGGTCAATTGAGGACAGTTCATTATGGGAGAGGTAGTCGCTTTCTCTGGACACCCTTCTCCCTCATGTTTAGCATATATTTTTTAGGATTATAAGACGTTCGTTCCGTTAGTTTGGCGATTTTGAGACCTTTCGCCCCATTCTATGGCAATATTAAGACCTTTCGTGCCATTTAGGTTCGATTTGTTCCTGGCGAGCGATAGCGTACGTGCCTGTAATTTTAGAAGGAACCGGCCTTCGGCCGGGAAAATTTTCTACCGAAAAATGTACAAATTTATCTTGAAAAAGGGTCTAGGGGGTGTTCTTTTAAGCTTGATGGAGGTCTAGCGAGGAAACTCAAAAATATAGCTAAGACATTAATATATAGACAAAAAACCAAGCACTACCCCCTTAACCCATTCAATACCGGCGACGTTCTTTTCATTATATTCTGGCAATTATTAGATGATTGCATTACGTTTTGGAAGGACCTCTAACCATGAAAAGGCTAAATGGTTTCTCGATGAATCCTTTTAGCTACCATAGATCCATCCTAAGCTGCACAAAATCATCTATATATAGCTAGAATAAAATTAAAAAGACGTCGCCGGTACAGAAGGGGTTAAGCCTCAATTGTAATCGTTCAGGAATTATGTTTTAGCAAAATTACGGCAAAATGGTGTTGTGTTTAACTTAATTGATAAGATCTCTATACATATATTGAATAATGTTGGATTTATAGACTGCCTCAATCGACCACTTGCGAGATTTGGTCTATAAGGAAGTTGGAGCCGTGGTCATCAATATTTAGAAGAATTGTCAGATAAAATATGGTCATACTACATATATTAATATGGTCATACTACATATATTAATATATAACCAAATATGGTCATACTACATATATTAATATATAACCAAATATGGTCATACTACATATATTAATATAACCAAATATGGTCATACTACATATATTAATATATAACCAAATATGGTCATACTACATATATTAATATGGTCATACTACATATATTAATATATAACCAAATATGGTCATACTACATATATTAATATATAACCAAATATGGTCATACTACATATATTAATATATAACCAAATATGGTCATACTACATATATTAATATATAACCAAATATGGTCATACTACATATATTAATATGGTCATACTACATATATTAATATATAACCAAATATGGTCATACTACATATATTAATATATAACCAAATATGGTCATACTACATATATTAATATGGTCATACTACATATATTAATATGGTCATACTACATATATTAATATGGTCATACTACATATATTAATATGGTCATACTACATATATTAATATGGTCATACTACATATATAAATATGGTCATACTACATATATAAATATGGTCATACTACATATATTAATATGGTCATACTACATATATTAATATGGTCATACTACATATATTAATATGGTCATACTACATATATTAATATGGTCATACTACATATATTAATATGGTCATACTACATATATTAATATATAACCAAATTGTTCATACTTTTTATCCATCAGAAACTCACATTGTTATAGTATTTCTGTATTATATCGATGTTTACGGTTCGAACTTCCTTATAGCCTGAAACTCGCAAGTGGTCGAATGCCACAAGTTTTCACGATTCTCCTCTTTGACGGTACCCGTATATGGCTAAAATACCATAATTAAAAGTAGCTTTGTAACACTTATATCTGTTGGCAGCTGTATCTCTCATTCTCTCTCTCTCTCTCTCTCTCTCTCTCTCTCTTTACATCGCTGTACTAGGTCTTCTTCGTCTTTTGTCCATTTCTTCTCTCCGTTCCATTCTCCTTTTCCACAGATTTTGCTCTAATGATTTTGCCAGAAATATCACTTTCCCTTCTTCTCTGGTTATCACTTCTTTGTATTTACCTTATTTGCGTATTTACTCTTCTGGTTTCCATATTTAGTATTTGTTTTCTGTTTAAAAACTACGTCAGCTTCTTTAGACAAATAAATATATACATTATATTATGTACAGTATATATTATTATGTTTTCTCCACTAACCAACTTTACTCCTAAACTCGATTAATGACATTTTACAAACACATGTGGCAGTCCGGGGATTCGAACCCAGGATATATATGTATATATATATATATATATATATATATATATATATATATATATATATAGCTAGAGCTATGAGAGTTCCGTAAGGAGGTCAGTGGTTTGGTTAATCTGCTCTGCATAACTAACTAACTATGCTGTATATATATATAAGCCGTCTGGCTGGCTCAGTTGATAGCGTGCTTGCTTCCCATCTTGCAAGTCTCGCGTTCAATCCCCACTCAGGTTGAAATGTTTTTTCCGAGATATAGCCGGCGGTTACCGTCTCCCCATGAGCAAGGGAGATCGGTAATGTGTAAATTTTTTCGGTAGAAAAATTTCCCTTCTAAAACTACAGGCTCACTAATGCTTGCCAGGAAAAAATCGACACCTAAATGGCACGAAAAGTCTTTATATTGCCAAAGAAATGGGTCATAAGGTCTCAAAATCGCCAAACTAATCGAATGAACGTCTTAACATTTCAAAACTAGCATGCTAAACACGAGGGAGAAGGGGGTCCATAAAAAGCGAGTACTACCTCCTTAAAGTGGATCATACTAACTGAGTGAAACGTGATGAATTGAAAATGGTGAGATGGAATGCAGGATTGAGGGGTGATGGGTCCTTTTTTCTGGACACCTTTCTCCCTCATGTTTAGCCCCTATTGTTTTTAGATTATATGACGTTCGGCCTATTAGTTTGGCGATTCTAAGACCTTTCACCCCATTACTTTGTCAATATTAAATCTTTCGTACCATATAGGGGTCGATTTTTTCCTGGCAAGCGATAGCGAGCCTGTAATTTTAGGAGGAACCGACCATCGGCCGGGACATTTTTCTACCGAAAAAGGTACAAAGCTATGTTTGTTATTGTATTTTATTTTATTTTTATTTTATTTTTAAGCTTGATGGTGTCTAGCGAGGAAACTAAAGAATAAATAGACAAGTAAATAAAAACAATTTATATACTGTATATACAGTATATATACTGGTATATACTGTATTATTACGGTGGCCCTTATATTCGAAAGTAAGAAATCCTAACCTCTCACCCCCTGGCTTTGTTCCATTCCTAATGAGACATATTGTAATCAAATTTCGTGACGATTGGAGCATATTTATTGGTAGTCCAGCAAAGTCTGTTTGGCTGTTTTTGTGCTGGTTGGCGGAACTTACCTGGCACGTACGAAAACCCAGACACAGACACAAGACTCCTTCAAGACTATCTCGACACATTACATGAATGGTGCACTACAAACAGACTCAATTTAGCCCCAGCTAAATCAACTGCAACCCTCCTCACAAGCTGGACAGGAGATCACGATTACGTCCCGGGACTCAACATAAACAACACACCCCTAACACACACACACACACCCAAAATCCTAGGAGTAATATACGACACCCAAATGACATTCAAACAGCACACCACAAACACGAAAAAGAAACTGACACCCAGACTTAACGCCCTCAGATCACTTGCCCACACGAAATTTGGACACAACAAAGAAACCACCACCACAGTCTACAAACAATACATAAGATCAGTTATGGAATACGCAAGCCCGGCCTGGGCTTCTAACCTAGCTGAAACACATCATAAGACCTTACAGACTATTCAAAATAAAGCCCTGAAAATCATCACAGGATGCACAGCTACTACACCCACAGATCACCTACATCAAGAAACCAAAGTCCTCAAAGTCAAAGATCATCTAGACATGAGAGGCACTCAATTCCTGGCAGCAGCCTCCACGAATCAACACCACCCACTACACTACATGGCAATACACCCACAGACACCAAGATATATCAAAACAACACCCAGCACACGCTATCACACACAAATACTGTCTTCTCTCCCTCCCTGCCCACCCCAAACCAACTTCCGGAAGCACATCCATACTCATATCACTCGCCGTTCCATCCGCTCACTCATAGACAACACGCAGCTGCAAGCACGACCTCCCGAAATCCATCCTTCTGAATCCTCCCTTCCTCGCGAGGACAGAGTCCACCTGGCCAGGCTGAGATGCGGACACCATCCAGCTCTTCTGAGCTATCAGAAGAGACTGGATGAATCCGTCATCGACACCTGCCCAGGCTGTAACACAGCACCCCATACCATTAAACACATCATAGAAGACTGCATTTCACACAACCACTTACGCCAACAACACAATTAACACTCTTTGAGAGCTCTGTGGAAAAGCCTGACCGTGGCCATGACCCCCATATGGGTCGGAAAGGCCAGGATCCCCGTTAGGGGGGAGCAGCACATCATCAAAAAGCTGGAAGGTCTATTCCAAACCTGGAGAGACCTAAAACGCTTGAGGGACCGAAGGACACCAGGGCAGGTGAAGACGGAGGAAGCTTTCCGGGACTCAATGGACGACCTCTTTGATATCGCTCATGCGGACGCCCTGTCTCTCATTGTCCTTCAAGAGGACAAGGATTTTTTCCTTGCTCAGCGAGAGAAGGGCCATAGAGCCTTCGTGGGGTCCGCGGACAATTCCCTGGCCTCCAAAGAAAGGAAAGCTGCGGAGAAGAAAGAGGCTGAGGAAAGGCGTCGGGAGAAGGCCTGTGAAGAAATGAAGGCATCCACCTCAGCGACCGTCTTTGCTTCTTCAAGCAGCAGTGCTGAAGGAGAGGACAGCAGCAGTGCTGAGGGAGAGGACAGCAGCAGTGCTCAGGAGGCAAAATCCTGCTCTCCACACAAGCGGCCACGAAGAGCTACAAAAAACATAGTTTCACCATCTCTCGCAGCTGCATTGGATTGTACTCAGCTTTCCGACCGAAAAGCCACCATCGTGCTGACAGAAGCTGCAAAAAGCCTCGGCCATGACACTACGGACCTGGCCATCAACCGCACAACCATTACCCGGTCTCGACGTCAAGCCAGGAGACGTTTCGCGGAAAACCTCTAAAAGTACTTCCAAGCAGATGTCCCCTTGACTGTCCATTGGGATGGAAAACTCCTTCAAGCCCTGACAACCAAGGAGCATGTGGATCGTCTGCCTATCTTGATATCCGGAGTAGGAGTCAGCCAGCTCTTCAGCGTCTTTAAACTCCCTTCGGGGACCGGTGAAGCGCAAGCTCAAGCTGTTTTCCATGCTTTGGAGGAGTGGGGAGTGACCGAGAAAGTGGTCGCCATGTCTTTTGATACGGCCGCTGCAAACACGGGCCATCTGACCAGCGCATGCGTCCTTCTGGAACAGAAGATCGGAAGGGATCATCTTTACTTGGCCTGCCGCCACCATATCATGGAAGTCATATTGGCTGCTGCTTTCGGAGCTGTGATGGGAGGAGGGACTTCCGGGCCCGAAGCGCTCCTATTCAAGAGGTTTCAAAGCCAGTGGGATTTAATCGACAAGGAAGCATTTCAACCTGGGACTACGTATGATGCGGTGAACGCGGCGATAACTCCAACTCATCGAGATGAAGCAGTCGCCTTTGCGATGGAGCAACTGACAATCCACCACCCTCGAGACGACTACAGGGAGCTATTGGAGCTCCTGATCTTGTTCCTTGGGCATATACCTCCTCGTGTAGTTCGATTCCGAGCTCCTGGTCCCATGCACCATGCACGATGGATGAGCAAGATCATTTACACTTTCAAGGTTTGGATGTTCAAGAACCAATTCCGACTGACAAACCGTGAGGAGAAGGCTTTGAGGGATCTCTGCATCTTCGGAGCTCTTCTCTACGTTGAGGCATGGATTACCTCTCCTTCTTCAGTCCAAGCTCCTAGGAGGGACTTGCACCTCATCAAGGCTCTCGTCGACTTCCCTAACCAAGAGATCAGCAAGGCTACATCAGAGAAGATTAAAAGGCACCTCTGGTACCTTGGAGAAGAAACTACAATCCTGGCCCTTTTTGATGATGCCGTATCCGTTCGAACGAAGAAGGATATGGTCAAGGCAATGTCGGGAGAAATGGACGATGAGGAAGAGCCTCCCAAGCGAGCTCAGCACGATCTCGGATTCTTGAAAGATGCCAACCTCGAAGACTTCGTGTCACCAAGAAGTCGGGGTTTCTTCGAGAAGGTGCGACTTCCAACGGATTTTCTCCACTATGATCCTGAGGAGTGGCCAAATCGCGGTGATTATCGTTAATGGTTTTGAGGTTGTGAATGATCAAGCTGAACGAGGGGTCTCTCTCGTCAAAACATACTACCGGCTACTCACGAAGGATGAAGAACAGCTGCAGTTTCTCCTCCAAGTTGTGAGCAAGCACCGGAAGCTATACCCGGACACCCGGAAGAAAACCCTGGTACAAACCAGGCAACAATGGACGGAGTGGTGCCCGTGATACCCCTGTCCTTGAGCAGCTAATACCCAATAAGTTTACTGTTTTAGAGTGGGGGGGGGGAACTGGATGACCAGAGCCAAAGTATACTTCCATACGTAGAGGCCACCCAAAGAGTGGCCTTCAAACGCCGTGGACTACCAGTAAATATTAAACAATCTTCGCGAAAATTTTACTGAATAATTTTTGGACCAAACTGACTCGATGAGAACCCTGAGAGCGGTAAAAAGAGCAATTTGAAATTTTTCCTATAGCATAAGGGCCACCCTACTATATATATATATATATATATATATATATATATATATATATATATATATATACCGGTATATATAATGTATATATGTGTATGCAAATAACTACGCCTATACCCCTTTAAGACTGCCTGGAACATTGAAACATGAGATTGAAACCATACTTTATAATTATGAATCACTCAGTCTTGAAAGGGAAGGTTTATGTGTATGTGGTGATAGAAGATAATTGGGTTATTGCTCAAGTATTTCAGAGATTCTCTTTTGCTTTGGCAGAATCTCTAAACTGTATTAAGGTATCTTTTATTTACTGTATATGTATATGTTATAAGAGATTATATAAGTCATTTATTGTGTTTGGATATGACAAGCTAATGTTAATTAAGGGGGGTGACCTGTTTTTGTTCTGTCCTCTTCTATCTTTCTGTGGCTTGTATCCATTTGGCCCCATTCAGCCTACTGTTTTAAGACGTTTATCCCCATCCAGGTGTCAATTTTTTTACTGGTGAGCGGTAGCGAGCCAGCATATTTTTTATCTCTGTTTGACAGCAGGCTAAATTTTTACATTTTTCGATAGAAAAATGTCTCCGGCAAAGTCGGATTTCTTCATATAATGCTGGCTCTCTATCGCTCGCCAGGAAGAAATCGACACCTAGATGGGGATAAACGTCTTAAGATAGTTGGCTGAATGGGTCCGAATGGATACAAGCCAGAGAAAGAGAAAAAAGGACAGAAATAACAAAAAGCAGGTCACCCCCCTTAAGCGGGGTTGGGTGCTATTATGTGCTTGTTTGTTTATCTTTCTATATTTTGTTTTAAGTTTCCTCCCAAGACCTCAATCAAGCTTAACAAAAAACACCCCTAGACCTCCCTTCAAGATACATTCTACATTTTTCGGTAGAAAATGTCTCGGCCGTATGCCGATTCCTTCTAAAATAACATGCTCGCTATCGCTCGCCAGGAAAAAATCGACACCTAAATGGCACGAAATGTTTTTATATCGATAAAGAAATGGGACGAAAGGTTTTAAAATCGCCAAATTAATGGGCGAACGTCTTACAATCTCAAAACTAATGGTGCTAAACATGAGGGAGAAGGAGGGTCAGAAAAACGAACCATCCCTCCTTAAGCTTTGCAATAAATATTCAGACTACGAAATCTACCAACGCATGTATTATGTTATGAGTGTAAGGATTTTATTTATGGCACAATCAATATTTTGTGAAAATAATCAATGGCCATAGAAATAATAGGAAATTGCCGTCACTCTAACATACCCAACCAAAAATACCAACAGTATCTAAGCCTTCTCTCTCTCTCTCTCTCTCTCTCTCTCTCACCTATACAGCCACGCACACACACACACCCAACACACGCACGAACAACACCTAAGCCTCTCTTCCGAACTGCCGACTAAAAGGAAAAAGTCAATACAAAGAACATGTGTTGAACCAGACGCCGAGGTTCTCACAGCCAGTTGAGCTCCGTAAAATAACAAAGGTATAACATTACCTGAACGGCCAACATGCTCAGCTGGTTAAGAGGGTAGTGGTTAGCTTTTTGTGTAGATATTTATTTATATATATTTATGTTATAGTTTCCTCGCTAGACCATCATCAGACTTAAAAACACCCCCTAGACCCCCTTCAAGATAAATTTGTAAATTTTTCGGTAGAAAAATTTCCCGACCGAAGGCCAATTCCTCCAAAATTATAGGCTCACTATCGCTCGCCAGGAAAAAGTCGACACCTACTGTAAATGGAACGAAAGAACTTAATATTGACAAAGAAATGGTGTGAAAGGCTTCAAAATCGCCAAACTAATGGAACAAACGTCTACAAATGTCAAAACTAATGAGGCTATATATGAGGTAGAAGGGGGTCCAGCCAAAACGAACCATCCCCCTCACCCTTAAAAGAAAATCCTGATGAAAAGAAGGCAAAGTGGGAATAATAATTCAGAGTTGTTCGGGATCACTTTTTTTTTTTTTTTTTTTTTTTTCTACCCTTGATTAGGTTCTTGTTTTACCTGTGGAATTTCTTTAAGGGGCGAATGGTTGCTTTTTCTCGACCCACTTCTCCCTCATGTTTAACCCCATTAGTTTTGAAATTTTAAGATGTTCCTTTCATTAGCTTAACGAATTTAAGACCTTTCGCCCCATTTCTTTGTCAATATTAGAACCTTTCGTGCGATTTAGGGGTCGATTTTTTTTCCTGGCGAGCGATAGCGAGCCTGTGATGCTACAAGGAAATTTGTCTACAGAATAATGTACACATTTATCTTGAAAGGGGGTCTAGGGGGTGTTTTTTATAGCTTGATGGAGGTCTAGCGAGGAAACTAAACATAAACATAAATAAACATACCTAAAAATCAACAATCCCCCCTTAATGGATGTAACACTGTCAATCAACAATCACCCCCTTAATGGATGTAACACTGCCAATCAACAATCACCCCCTTAATGGATGTAACACTGTCAATCAACAATCACCCCCTTAATGGATGTAACACTGTCAATCAACAATCACCCCCTTAATGGATGTAACACTGTCAATCAACAACCCCCCCTTAATGGATGTAACACTGTCAATCAACAATCCCCCCTTAATGGATGTAACACTGTCAATCAACAACCCCCCCTTAATGGATGTAACACTGTCAATCAACAATCCCCCCTTAATGGATGTAACACTGCCAATCAACAATCACCCCCTTAATGGATGTAACACTGTCAATCAACAATCACCCCCTTAATGGATGTAACACTGCCAATCAACAATCACCCCCTTAATGGATGTAACACTGTCAATCAACAATCCCCCCTTAATGGATGTAACACTGTCAATCAACAATCACCCCCTTAATGGATGTAACACTGTCAATCAACAACCCCCCCTTAATGGATGTAACACTGTCAATCAACAATCCCCCCTTAATGGATGTAACACTGTCAATCAACAATCACCCCCTTAATGGATGTAACACTGCCAATCAACAATCACCCCTTAATGGATGTAACACTGTCAATCCCCTTAATGGATGTAACACTGCCAATCAACAATCACCCCCTTAATGGATGTAACACTGTCAATCAACAACCCCCCCTTAATGGATGTAACACTGTCAATCAACAATCACCCCCTTAATGGATGTAACACTGTCAATCAACAATCCCCCCTTAATGGATGTAACACTGTCAATCAACAATCACCCCCTTAATGGATGTAACACTGTCAATCAACAACCCCCCCTTAATGGATGTAACACTGTCAATCAACAATCACCCCCTTAATGGATGTAACACTGTCAATCAACAATCACCCCCTTAATGGATGTAACACTGTCAATCAACAATCCCCCCTTAATGGATGTAACACTGTCAATCAACAATCACCCCCTTAATGGATGTAACACTGTCAATCAACAATCCCCCCTTAATGGATGTAACACTGTCAATCAACAATCCCCCCCTTAATGGATGTAACACTGTCAATCACACAATACTCATCTTAAGAAGCAGATATATAACTATATAACTATATAACTATATAACTAGGAAATACTATATCAAACTGTTGCTTCATGATACTTCGAAAACAGCAGATGATACGTGCAATCGCTCTCATTATTTATGTGTTGGTGGTGTAATGGTTTAGCTGCTTATGTTTTGGGTGTGGTGTCCCGAGTTCGAATCCCGGGAGGACCATATGTATCCAAGTGTATTGGGGTTTGTTATGGAGGGTTAGTTTTAATTACACATTCGAAGCTGTCTCGAGTTGAATTGAATATCTTCATTAAGGGGGGTGACCTGTTTTTTTTTATTTCTGTCCTTTTCTCTCTTTCTCTGGCTTGCATCCATTCGGCCCCCTTCAGCCAACTATTTTAAGACGTTTATCCCCATCTAGGTGTCGATTTCTTCCTGGCGAGCGATAGCGAGCCAGCATTATATGAAGAAATCCGAAGAAATCCGAAGAAATTTTTCTATCGAAAAATGTACAAATTTAGCCTGCTGTCAAGCAAAAAATGAAAAATATGCTGGCTCGCTACCGCTCACCAGTAATTTGTTTACACCTGGATGGGGATAAACGTCTTAAAACAGTAGGCTGAATGGGACCAAATGGATACAAGCCAGAGAAAGATAGAAAAGGACAGAACAAAAACAGGTAACCCCCCCTTAATGCTTTACCTGATAATTGACCCTTTGAGTACCAGCGAGGTGTTATAGTGTATTCTGGCTATATTTAGACGATATTTTCCAGCTTAGGATGGATCTGAGATAGTTAAAAAGGTTGGATGAGATTGTTTGAAGCCTTATTATTGTTAGAGGTCCTTCCTAAGCTGAGTAATTTCGTCTAATAATTGCCAGACTGTGACGAATGGGTTAAATGTCTAAGGTTCGTTTATTCAGTTAGAGGCTTCAGACTTAATAAGAATGTATGACCGCAACTGTGTATGGAATGGAATGATTAAGTCACCCTGGTAATTTACAGTATAATAGTTAGCCGGTTAAGCCTTTGAATACCAGCGACATGTGTTATATTTTATTCTAGCTATATTTAGACGATATTATGCAGCTTAGGAAGGGTCTGTGTTAGTTAAACGGGTCGGTTGAAATAGTCTGAAGCCTTATAATTGCTATAGGTCCTTCCTAATCTGATTAATATCGTCTAGTAGTTGACAGAATATGATAAATGGGACCCCCTGGTTTTGAATGGGTTAAGGGGACAGTGGCTGCTTTTTTTGGTCTATTAATTCATGTATTCACTTATTTTTCAGTTTCCTCGCTAGACATCCCTCAAACTTAGAAAACATCCTCTATACAGTAGCCCCCCTCATGATATATTGGTACATTTTTCAGTAGAACAAATTTTCGGCCTCCTCTTATAATTTCAGGCTCGCTATTGTTCGCCAGGAAAAAAATCGACACCTAAATGGCACGATAGGTCTTAAACCTGACAACGAAATGGGATGAAAGGTCTTAAAATCGACACACTAATGTGCCTAATGGGGCTAAACATGAGGGAAAAGGGGGTCATACAAAAACGACCCATTTTCCCTAATTATCTATTTTTTTATAAATTTCACCACAACACCAAACACCTCCAATGAAATTAATGAAAGCATACATGTGATCCACAGCCTACGTAATTTCAAGCTAATTTCGTACCAACATTATAAATCTCCAATACAGTGAGTATGTTACACATAATATAATTATGAAAGCATATTTCTGTTTCCTGCCCTTATAAACAATTCACGAGACATAATGTAGGAGACGGAAAGTAAAACATATCAGCATGAATTTTACAGTGGCGAGATCAGGTTGGTTATATTAATACTTATAGGTAACAACTGAATGTAAAATATAGTTCTCTCTCTCTCTCTCTCGCTCTCTCTCTCTCTCTCTCTCTCTCTCTCTCTCTCTCTCTCTCTCTCTCTCTCTCTCTCTCTGTATGTATGTGGGTGTTTGTGTCAGTGGTATAGAATCCCAGAAAGAAATGCAAAACTAAAGCAGATATTTTCGCTGCAATTAACCCTCTCGCATTCCTGTGGACTCGGGGGATGCCGTTTAGCATTCAGAAAAAAAGTTATCTCAATCTCATAATTACCTCTCCAAAATTAGCTTTCTGCCCACAGCTCACTCGAAGACAACTGCAGAGGTTGATGTAACTAAACTAATCGTTTCTAAACACCCCTAATGGTCACAAAGGCTTTCAAGTATCCCAGAAAGGCGCAAATCGCATCCTGTGCGTGAGAGGGTTAAACTGGACAAAATCGTCTAAACATAGCTACAATAAAATCGAAAAGTCGTCGCCGGTAAAGAAGGGGTTAATGGCATCATAATAGTGCTGTGCCCTGCAAGCACACATACAGTACATGCAGTACATAAATCCCCCGCTATATACTGAAAGAGCTCACCGCCAAACTTTCGTGGTAAAAGGGCGTGGTTCAGAATTATTAAAGGAAACACATCCATCCAGCCCACAGGGGGTTGTCAGTAAAGTTCACCGATATATCATACATGTCATACATTGCGTAAACAGAAAGGATAGGTGTTGTCTTCCTTCCAGTAAATCTTTAAGGAGGGATGGTACACTTTTTGGTCGATTGTTTTCATAGATTTATTATTTTTCTAGTTTCCTCACTAGACCTCCATCAAACAGAAAACCAACATCCATTAGATCCCCCTTCTAGATTAATTTGTACATTTTTCTGTAGAAAAATGTCCCGGTCGAAGGACGGTTCTTCCAAAATTTCAGGCTCACTATCGTTCGCCAGCATAAAAAAATAAAAAAAACGACACCTAAAAAGCACGAAAGTTCTTAATATTGACAAGGAAATGGGGCGGAAAGTCTTAAAATCGACAAACTAATGGAGCACACATCTTAAAATTTGAAACTAATCGGGCTAAACACGAGGGAGAAGGGGATCTAGAAAAGCGACCCATCTCCCCTTAACAGTAAGAGAAGGACATGGGAAGTAAGAATTTTGTTTGGTCCTTTGTAAATTTTATCTGGGAGGAAATATTGTGAAACTATATGTCGAAGCTAAATCATAACCTGTCTATAGTACTGTACATTCGGCCTAAGTATATTTTGTTTTATAATTGGTATCAGCAATATCTAAACAGGATTTCTTCATTTCGAATTAGATATACAAACATGTTACTACACTTACCCACCCTGTTCAACATCTGACAGACATTAATACAGCACAGAGCGAGCCAAACATAATGACAGCTGAGACATGACTTATTAGCGCCACCGTACAGTCACTCATATAAATTTGAGATCTCTCGCATTTGTTGACATTATGCAAGTATGTCAAGGAGATATTATTTGTGGATTGATCTACATTATTATTGGATTAAAATATATTTATAGCAATTATTATATAATTTATTGCATAGCACAATGTAACCCCTTCTGTACCGGCGACGTCCTTTTAATTTTATTCTGGCTACTATTAGACAATTGTATTCAGTTTCAAAAGGGCCTCCAGCAATTGACAGGCTTCGAACTATCTCACTTAATCCTTTTTACGACCACTGATCCTTCTTAAGCTGCACAAAATCCTCTAAATATAGGTTGAATATAAATAAAAAGGCGTCTCCGGTACAGAAGGGGTTAAACACCAATCAATCACGGTGGTTGTAATTGTATAAACAGGGATGATAATCTCACGAACTATTTAGGATGACTGTACACTAGATAAAATTGTCTGTTGGTTTATGAATGAAAGTGCTCGATGAAAACTGTCTCCTAATCTGATCTTGTTTAAGGGGAGATTTCTAGTTTGTTCCCTAGACCTCCATCAAGCTTAAAATCAACCCCCCCCCCCCCTAGACCCCCTTTCAAGATACATGTGTACATATTTCGGTATAAAAATGATCCTGCCAAAGGCCGGTTCTTCTTAAAATACGCGCTTGCTATCGCTCGCCAGCAAAAATCGACACCTAAATGCCGCGAATAGTCTTAACATTGACATACATTGGGTGAAAAATCTTAAAATCGCCAAACTAATAGGCTAAACGTCTTAAAATGTCAACACTAATGGGGCTAAAAATTTGGGAGAAAGGGGTTCAGAAAAAAAGCCCCTAAGTGAAAATCTCCCCTTTAAACTAAGCAACAATCGACTGACCCACAAGTTAAAAATACCGCAAATGGCATAACACGGGCCGTAAAATATATTCCATAGCCATCTGATTACCTTTCCCCCCTTTGCCCACATATACCTCCCACACCCACTCATTCACCGTAATCAGTTATTGGATCGCTATATCTCTCACGGGCTGGTCTATATTCCATGGGTGCTGGTAATCTATATTCCTCGTTCCAATGCAGCGAATAATAAGCTTTGCACATTACGGGTTTCAATTAATGTGTATTGTTTTATATTCAATGGCCGTGGATATTGGTGGACGTGCCAGTACATTATATAATCATCCTTATACAATTGCCCACGTTGATGATAATCGGGGCGTAGGTAGGGCGATGATCACCGTGTGTGTATGTGTCTGTGTGTATGCATTAATGTGTTTTTGTTTATATTCCAGTTTCGTCTCGAAAGTTACATTTGCAAAAGTATTTTACAAATTGTACACTAGTTTTGCCATTCACCCTATTCTAAAGCACTGTACATTTGATTAAACATTTGGTCACCCCTCACATTATTTCATGGACTCTTCCCAACCTCTACCCCCCCCCCCCCCACCACACACACACACAATACAGCACATCCAACCACACACACCAAGAAACATGAAAACAATACTCAGCATCCGTTATCATACACAAGTATTGTCATCACTACCACATTATCCACCCCATGCCAGCCTCCAGAAGTAAATTCATACTAAAATCACCCACCGATCCATCCAGTCACTCAAAGACAATACTCAGCTACATGCACGGCCCCCTGAAGTCCATCCCTCAGAAACCCTCCTTGCCCTTGAAGGCAGGGTCTACCTGGCTATTGCAATGTGGGCACCATCCAGCCTTTCTGAGTTATCAGAAGAGGCTAGATGACTCAGTCCAGAACACATGTCCGGGCTGTAACACAACACCACACACTATCAAACACTTTATGGAAGACTGCATAGTACAGAACCACACACTCCCTAAAAACCAACCCACCATTCTCTAATCAAATTAATTCTCTATCCTCCTCCTCCTTTCCCGCTAGGAAGAGGATGAGGACGATGGTGAAGATGGTCCCACTGGGGTGGCCCTCACAACCGGGGTGGAGAACTGTCACATCATCAGCAACCCAAGGACCACGCAGGACCTCAACCTAGCGCCCCTCAAGGAAGAGAGAGAGTAAGTGTATGTGTGTGTGTGTGTTTGTGTGTGTTTTTTTTTTTTTTTATGTGAATGAGGGAGACAAAAGAGTTTGAAGCAATTTAAGTCATAGGAAGATAGAGAGAGTATGTGTGTGTGGGAACTGTCGCATCATCCGCAACCCAAGGACCACGCAGGACCAAAACCTAGCGCCCCTCAAGGAAGAGAGAGTGTATGTGTGTGTGTGTGTGTGTGATAGATAGAGAGAGGGCGAGATAAAGTATGTGTGTATGGGAGCTGCCGCATCATCAGTAACCCAAAAACCACATAGGACCTCAACCTAGCGCCCCTCAAGGAAATAAGTAAAGGAAAGAGTGTGATAGAGAGAGTGTTGTGTGTGTGTATGAATGAACGAGAGAGAAAGATCGTGCTTTTGTGTGTGTGGAGTTTGTTCACACAATCAGATTGAATATTGCACGTTATTCTTATCTTCATAGTTTTCAAATTACATGCATCTGCAAATATTGGTAACAAAAATAATGGGGGATGGGCATATCTATTTGCCTTTTTATTGATGTTTGTATTATTTTCTTAGTTTCCTTCCTAGACCTCCATCAAGCTGTAAAAAAACATCCCCTAGACCCCCTTTAAGATAAATTTGTACATTTTTCGGCAGAAACATTTCCTGGCCGTAGGCCTGGTACTCTTACAGGCTCGCTATCGCTCGCCAGGAAAAAATCAACACCTAAATGGCACGAAAGGTTTTAATATTGACAAAGAAATGGGGCGTAAAGTCTTAAAATCGCCAAACTAACGGAACGAATGTCTTAAAATCTCCAAACGATTACGCCCATCCCCCTTTAAGCTTTTCGTTGAGAAGTAGTTTTTGTTTTGTTTTTGTTTTTTAATATCGGGCAAATCTCTGTTAATTTATGAAGGTTATGCACAAATTGTGAACATTAATGTAAATTCGCCTTCAATATGCTATAGATTCCTTAACCCTTCCTTAGCGACGTGTGCTATATTATATGCTATAGCTATATGTTGGCGATATTATGCAGCTTAGAATGGATCTGTGATAGTTAAAAGGGTTTGGTGGAAATATATCGAAGTCTTATTATCGCTAGAGATCCTTCCTAAGCTGAATACAATCGTCTAAGAGTTGCCAGAAAAAGATAAAAAAAAAGGATGTCCCTGGTACTGGATGGGTTAAATATTTGATATCGTATTCAAAAGTTGTTGACATTTTGTACCATAGTAAAGCGTAAATTTAACTCGCTTACATTCCATTCAACCATAACCCTTTTTCATTCTAGTGTCAGTGGAATAACGAGCCCAACTTTATAATATGTGCATACACCAATGTATTAATATTACACATTAGCATATTATGTTGGCAACGATCAGTGTTCTTTAAAGTGTAACAGCCACTATATCTAAATACACACGTACACGCTGAAGCCATCTTCACACATATCAAGAGTCGGTGCAGCACGAGTGAACGATGGGTGACACTCTTCGTGACTCTGGCAAGAACCAGCCCAAGTAGGTCACTGTTCCCAATACACCAAGAGTCAACAAGAGTTGGTACTTGTTCATCCAAGAGTCAGTACGAGTCATGGAGAGTCAACAAGAGTCTCAAAGAGTTTAACATGAACCCAACACGATTTGAGGAAATTTGAAAAATAACGGTCAAATTCCAAGGTACGAAAACAAAGAGTCGGTACGAGTCAACAAGAGTCAACAAGAGTGTAACAAGAGTCACGAAGTGTGCCGTCATCTGGGGTGTCATCGGACAATGTACCGGCATATATGTATGTATGTGTGTACATACAGTATGTATGCTCATGCACACCCCGTAGCTGGGGGGTGGCCGACTCGAGTCAGACCGAACAGAAACATTTAAAGTTCCAATTTTTATGGTTTGGTACGACTTTCGCGTTCCCTCACCCCTTTCTCTGTTTCGTCTAGTAGGTGAAATTTACAATGGGAGGAGGATTCCTAGCCTACCGTCCCCAGAAGGAAAAGTAGGAGAGTAAAATAGACAGATAGAAAATAGTAAGTAAAAAGTATACATTACACATATATAAAACAATATATAAAGAACAGAAATAGCGCTAAAAAAGTCATAAATTGTCGCACACATTATCGCTTGCTCAGACCGAATGACCTCTTCCCCTCTATCAATCTACTGTATTTATCTTCTGTATCTAATTATCTTCCTTATTAATGAATAGAATTATTTTTTGTTTCATGTTTTTTTAATAATTATTTAGTTTCTAATGCCGTGGAAATGAAAAAAAAAATCCTACTAATACATTAATAATTATTATGGCAAAAGAATATAATATAATTTTCCCCCTCCCCCCCCTCTTTTATTCAAGCCGATCTAGGCTATTGACAATTTATTGTTTCAGAAAGTTAAGTCTGTTTCATAACAAGCTTATTTTTGCTCACTTTATTGATCGCTTTCACTTCTCACTGCAGAATCAAGAACATAATTGTTTAATTTTGTTTAATCGACTTGTGTCATTTTGCTCATTATGTGTTAGTGGTGTAATTAGTTTATTTAGCCCATCAAATCAGAAATTATTCACAGATTCCATGGAGACCAAATAACAAATATAAAAGCTGATAAATAAGGGAGATAGCTAGATACAGATGGAAATTAATGCAGTAGATAGAAGTATAAGCAATAGAGAGAGAGAAAGCAGATAGCAGATGACAGGGAAAATTATAATACGAAATGTACACAAATAACACTAGCGGTCCCTGTTTTCTAAAGAGTCACCAAAGTTACGATGTTTTCGATCTGTTTTCTAAAGGGTCTTTGCAATATCGATGTTTTCATGTGGTTAAATATGGTTTAATATAATATTTTGAAGAAGTTGGGTCACAAGCGAGTCACAAAGAGTTATGCAGAGTTCAACAAAAGTCAACACAAGTCACGAAGAGTCAACAAGAGTCAACAGTGTCTACACGTGTGTCCTTCGGACTCTTGACTGGGACAAGAAATTTCATGCAGTCATGAAATTTCTACGCCACGTCACGAGTCCCCAGGACACACCCTGACACCAACATTACTCATACGAGTGTAACACGAGTCACGAAGAGTCACGAAGAGTATGCCAGTCATTGCCGAATATGGAAATTTCATCATTAGTGTTGGACTCGGGCACCGACTCCTGTATGTGTGAAGATGGCTTTACACTGTTACAAGAACACACACACACACACACAATTATTTATTCACATGCATGCACATATTAATAATACACACGCACAGCCATTATCATCATCATCATCATTATAATAAAAACGAATGCATCCCTTTTCTATAGCAGGCCTATTTTGTATCTCTAAAATCTTCTGGCGGTATCTAACATTCATTATTCCCTCACCCAGGTCCTCAGAAGGCACTGGAGCCACGGGGTCGGTGAAGTCTACGAGGAACGGGGCGGCGGAGGCGGTGAAGGGGGCTGCGGGGCAGCAGCAGAGGGCACCGTCCCCAACACAGGCCCTGCTGGTCAAGACTAAGAAGGTCAAGGTGAGGAAGGACACAAAGAGAGAGAGTGAGAGAAAGAGAGAGAGAGAGAGAGGATGTGTGTGTGTGTGTGTATCTGACTTTGATAGTTAATATAGTTCGTAATGAAATAATATAAAATTACTATACGCAAATTATATTAGGTAATAGAACACTGATAACACCAAAGACTGGATGAAAGGATCAAATGGAAGATGCTAAGAATTGTATGGGCTTGGACTCCATGGATGGGAAGAGGCTTACTAATGGGGCTGTCACACTATAACGACTTAAGACGCACCACGACTTAACGAGTGCCGTGTGTCAGGCCCGACGTACGGCGGGTGGTGGAGATTATCAGGATGCATAGCACACGCGGCGCGCAGACGGCGACGTGAATGTGCTGCAGCGGGATCGAACGGCCTCATGCGGCGACATTTGTGGAATGTAAAAAAAAAGGCCAATGACTGACGCCAGCATGCAGGTGTTATGCCGGTGGCTAGCTCCGGACCCCTCCCATCACGCGCATACCAGGGTGCAGACGCTCGGCGCATGTCGCAGTACGACACCAACACACACTCACAGTGTCACACTATCACCGATTTTGTGTCGGCTACTGCATCTAACCAGATAAAAAAAAAGTGCCGCGCCACATATAAAAACCTGCGCCCCCGAGAGTCCCAGCTTCGGTCACACTATCCCCGTCGTACCGTCACATCCTTCGCTATACCACCAAGTCCATCGCTACCTACCGCCATGTCCTGCATCTTGAACAGGACAACACCGAGACTAGCTATTGGCGCCTTCTGACGCCGTTGCCTCCACGTGTGGTGGCCTGTGCCTCTCCGTGCATCCCCTATCGAGAGACTAGTGACGCCCCGGTGCCTCAGCATTATTGTTTACGTCGTAATGAGGCCGCCGCCTCACGTAGCCCCACGGCGACCTACCTTAAGCCACCATGTTACCGCAAATGACCTGCAAATGACTCTGAGACGCCATCCTGCATTCGTTACGTCCATCGCCATGACCTCACAATTGCCGACCCAAGCTTATTCAAGTTGAGCATGTAAAACTTTTTTTAACTTCCGGGCTGACCCATTCTGACCCGTACCGCGCTCCTACATGAGTTGTCGTTCATTACTGATTCGCGCAGCATTTGGTGCCGACCTCATTAAGCCACTATATCATGGTGCGTCGGCACTTAAATCAGCATAGTGTGACAGGCCTTTAAGGATAGGCAGGGATGACCAGACGTGATCAATAGGCTAGAAGAATAGCTGGACAGCAGGTATAGTTGGGATGTTCGTAAATATAGTTGGTGGGGCAAGGAACAGTTTATTATTTCAGGTAGGCCTACACTCTATAAGGCATAAATTATGGTTCATTCTGTCTTCTCGAACAGCTTAAATATATATATACTCTTTGTAAGTCTTTCATCTTCCATTCATTCAACATGTCCATGACAACATATAACATCCTTCATTCCACTCTGGCCGATAGGGGTTCCTGTTGTCCCACTCTCCTACTTACCTCTTCATTTCACAATCTGTCTCTACGCATCACTCCACGCATACTCCTCAAGCAGCTCATCTCCATCACATCCAACCTTCTTTTCTCTTGTATATTCAGAACTCATGCCTCAACCCCATAAATCATTGTTGGTACAACTATCCCTTGGTACATTGCTTGTTTAGCTTTCATTCCGAGATTTTTCACCTACACATACTTCCCATTACTCCAAATTTCCTTACCTCACACACTCTCAGTTTTACCTCCATTCCCACACCTGCGTCCCTGCTTATCACTCCTCCTAGATATTTAAAACACTCCACTTGTTTCAGAATGTTCCCATCCAGTCGTACATTTAGATTCACCGTACGAGCATCACACCATTTCATTTTTTTTTTTTTTAAAAGACCTCCGTCTACGTATTGTGAAAAACCTGTTATCCTCCGGCAAATTGTGGGGTTGAATGAGTGAAGGGGGGGGACAGTGAATGAAGGAGGATGCATGTTTTTCATAATACGTGTTGCTAGCCCCAAACGCGCGAGCAACTGTGGCTTTCAACCATCCGACACATCCCCTTTTATTAATGTGCATCACACATGTTACATACAAATAAGGCCATTTCACTTGTATTGACAGTCACCCTCAGCTTCCTCCTCCCATTTACCACACCAAACTCTTTGGCTATTCGCTGCAGCTTCTCCTCATAATCTGCCACCAGTGCTATGTCATCAACAAACAGCATCTGATTCAACTCCCAATAACCACCATTCTTAAAAAATAAAACAATAAAATACAGATCCTCTACCCATAGATCTCCTTTTTATCTCCATCACCACACCATCCATATATACTATAAACAACCATGATGACATTACTCAACCCTGTCGCAGACCTACATTTACAGTACCTCATAACCATTCCCTCAACTCATTCCCTACTATAACACACGTTCTGCTCTCTTTATAATAACTCTTGACTGCTCTTAACAAATCTCCTTCAATTTAGTTAATCCTTAGCACCTTCCACATTGCTTCTCGATCCACACAACCGCTTTTTCCAAGTCCATAAAAGCCCAAATTGTCTTACAGGACAAATCTGATCCACACACACTCTTCCCCTCTTAAAACCTCACTGCTTTTCTCCTATTGCACCTTCTGTACCCTTTATTACCCTCTCAGTCATCATCCTGCCATAGAGCTTTCCAACAAATGATGGTAAACTAATACCTCTATAATAATAATAATAATAATAATAATAATAATAATAATAATAATAATGTTAAATTAGTTCACATTAATACAATGTTGGTACAACATAATCATGTTTTAAATATGACATGTACCAGCTTTGCATAATTCTAACGCAGGATAGCCCATTAGGCTAAGGCCGTTATCTATTATTCCATTGGGGTCCTTCTTGTGGGATTACGTTAGCTGGAGACAAGGGGGATACAACACAAAGTGAAAACTTAAATGAATAAGAGCGGTATTAAAACAAAATAAAAGAACACACACACAAACATTTGTGCATATATATATATATATATATATATCATACTTTGCTTGATATTTACTCATATCTTATATCGTATTTAGTAGTAGATATAAGTTTGGTGCTCCCTTCCCTCGGCTGTTTGTTTCAGGTGCTCCTTCAAGCTATGTTCAGCATGACAATACCCTTTAGTTTCTCTCCCTTGAACAGATCCAATCCAAAAGGAACGGCTCCACCCCAACCGGAGGAGGTGCAGTAGGGGGGACGGCGGGGGGAGCAGCGGGTGGGGCTACAGGAGGAGGCGGTGAAGGAGGAGAGTTACTGGGGAAGAAGGACAAGAAGGCCGCATCAGCACGTTTTACCATCTATAAGGTCAACAAGGCCAGCAAGAAGAAGAGAGAGAAGTCCTCGGCCAAGAAGGAGAGGAAAGCTACTAAGACACTCGCCATTGTCCTGGGTGAGTCCAAATTGTCAAGGCTAATATTGTTCAGTTACATACATTTGCATTAGGCCCTACACGTCCTACATATTATTCTGTGAAATGCAGGTAGATAATGTTAATAATTCAGACGTCTATGAACTACTTATATAAATTGCTAGCCATTGCTATTTTCATAAGAACATAAGAACATAAGAAAATGGGAGTCTGTAGAAAGCCGATTAGCCCACACAAGGCAGATTTTTCCTTTAAACATTAACAATAGCTTTAGATTCACGATACTATATCTGAACTGAATACTATACCAAAACACAAAATTATATTGTTTTATTAAAACCGTAAACATAGTTAGCTTTAACAAACTTACTTGTTAGGTAAAAGCAGGATTTACATATTTCTTCATAGTTGTGACTTCATGTGTATTTCTAATTGGATTAGTAATGTTGCAACCCAAAGTTCTTGAGTTCGATCCTTATGCATTTCAGGGGAAAATAATTGATATCTTTCAGAATCATTCAAATATCTCTTAAGGGAGTAGTACTCGCTTTTTATGGACCCCCTTCTACCTCGTGTTTAGCATATTATTTTTGAGGTTTTAAGATGTTTTGTCCATTAGTTTGGCGATTTTGAGACCTTTCGCCCCATTTCTTTGTCAATATTTAGACCTTTCGTGCTATTTACAGTAGGTGTCGATTTTTTCCTGGCGAGCGAAAGCGAGCCCGTAATTTCAGAAGGAGCCAGTCTAAAGTTGTGACATTTTTTTAACCGAAAAATTTACAAATTTATCTTGAAAGGGGGTTTAGGGAGTAGTTTATTAAGCTTGATGGAGGTCTAGCGAGGAAACCCAAAAATTTACAAATAAATATATAGCCCAAAAACCAAGCACCAAGGGTTTATATTTTGGTCGATTATTCCATATATTTATTATTTATTTGTTTTAATTTCCTCCCTAGACCTCCATTAAGCTTAAAAAAAATCCATTAGATCCTACTTGTAGATTAATGTGTACATTTTTCGGTAAAAATGTCACAGTCGAAGCCCGATTCTTCCAAAATTAGAGGCTCACTATCGTTCGCCAGGAAAAAAAAAATTACCCCTAAATAGCACGAAAGGTCTTAATAGTGACAAAGAAATGAGGCGAAAGGTCTTACAATCGACAAACTAATGGAGCAAACATCTTAAAATCTGAAAACTATTGAAGCTAAACATTAGGGAGAAGGGGGTCTAGAAAACCGTCCCATCTCCAGCTGAAAACCTATTTGCCTATATCAGTACACTATTAATACGCACGGTCGCGCTAATAAGTCATGCTCAGCTGTCAATACGTTTGGCTCGCTCTGTGCTGTATTAATGTCTGTCAGATGTTGAATAGGGTGAGTAAATATAGGAACATGCTTGTATATCTCACTCAAAAAGAAGAAATCATGTGTAAATAAAATATTGCTGAGACCAATTACTGATCAAAACATAATTGGTGCCGAGATATCACTTATTAGCCAGACTGTACAATCGCGCTAATAAGTCATTCCTCAGCTGTCAATACGTTTGGCTCTCTCTGTGCTGTTTTTTTTTCTGTCAGATGTTGAATAGGGTGTGTAAGTGTAGGAACATGTTTGTATATCTCACTCAAAAAGAAGTAATCATGTGTAAATATTGCTGATACCTATTAGTGATCAAAACATAATTGGTGCTGAGACATCCATTATTAGCCCGACTGTATATTCAATATTTATGTTGTAATGGATTCAACTATAATTTTGTAGCATAAAAATATATGTGATATATTTCTCATAACTACACATATTCCTTATTCATATTATTATTATTATTGTTAAGGGGAGATGGGCCGTTTTTCTGGGCCAACTTTTTCCTCATGTTTAGCCCCATTCGTTTTCAGATTTTAAGATGTTTGACCCATTAGTGTGTCTATTGTAAGACCTTTTGCCCCATTTATTTGTCAATATTAAGATATTTCGTACTATTTAGGTGTCGACTTTTTTCCCTGCCGAACGATAGTGAGCCTGTAATGTTGGAAGAACCGGCCTTTGGCCGGGACATTTTACAAATTTACAAATTAATCTAGAGGGGGATTCTAATGGATTTGATTTTTTTTTTTTTTTTTTTCGTTATGAAGGTCTAGGGAAGAAACTAAAACAATTGTAACTATTTGAAATAATCGACCCAAAACTAAACCCTTCCCCCTTACTTCCTTTAAACATAGGCTGCTTCCTGGTGTGCTGGGTACCCTTCTTCACGTGCAACATCATGAAGGCGATCGGCAAGAAAGCAGGGAACCCAAGTCTAGATCCGGGGCTCGAACTGTTCCTCCTCACCACCTGGATCGGTTACATGAACTCCTTCCTTAACCCCGTCATCTACACCATCTTCAACCCGGAATTCAGAAAGGCCTTTAAGAAAATCCTCGAGTGTCAGAGCTAGCGGGAATATGTAAGGAATATGTTAGCATCATTCGGTGTAGTTCAGAAGTGTGGAATAACTCATCTTGTGTTTTGTATCATTCGAGATTTTTTATTTCTGTTTTTAATTGGTTGCAAGTAAGTTCGACGGGGATTATTGTTAGCCCGTTGGAATCATCTCGTGCTTAATTATATGATAACGGACCAGATCTCTTTATATAAAGAAGATATACAGTATATATATATACATATATATATATATATATATATATATATATATATATATATATATATATATATATATATATATATATATATATATATATATATATATATATATAAACCTAGATGTCGGCTTGGAAGGGAAGAAGATTCTAAATAAGGGATATACTTCAATGTCTTTCTCTCTGTTCGTACCAATAGTCATGGCTATTATGTGGCTTGGTACCCACATGTCTATAAATAATATACTGTACCTGTTTCCTACCTGCATACATACATACAGTCATACCAGAGTGTACATAGGTGTTTATAAATTCATGGCTAAGATATTGGAAGTATTATAGATTTATAAGTCCACATATTCAGGTATTTTATTGATGTCGAAGAAATACACGGATGTAATATGTAATTAGGATATAATTCGTACGCGAAATAAAATTATATATATATATATATGTATGCAGTACATGGCAAAAAATACTCTAATCAGTATAAAGAAACAGTATTTTATGACCAAAAGTATTATGATTATCGGAATCTTAACATTAACTCCTTTTGTACCAGCGACGCCTATTACATTTTATTTTAGCTATATTTAGACGATAGTGTGTAGCTTTAGAAGGATCTATGGTATTAAAAAGGGCAAATTTAGATAGTTCGAAATATTTTAATTGCTGAATAAAAACTGAATAAAACTGTCTCATTATAACCAGAATAAAGTTAAAAGACGGAATCAGTACAGAAGGTGGTTGTTGTTGTTGCTGTTCCCCAGGCTGTTTGGCCGAGCAGCCCCAAGGTCCCAAGAAAGGCCAAGGCCATAACCACAGAACCCACAGAACCCTCCCTGCTTACCACTAATAAAGCCCAGTTGAACGAAGCCACTCCAAGGCGGGGAGCTGATCGAGGAGGGTGCGGAAACGCCCGGGAAACCAAAACTCCACCCAAAGCCCTGTGCCCCTCAGCAATTATGAAAGGAAAGTTGAGGGGCTAAAGAAAAATGTGACGCTTTGGCTCCAAATATGCCAACCTCCAGGTTGGCAGTAAGGTCAATCCACAGAAGAGACGCCGCCACCTGAGATCTAGAAAATATATAAGCAAAAGGAACAGTCTGAGTAAGCTATGGGTATGGCAGAGATCGCTCAGCTCTCACTCTGATAGACCAGCCTATCACCACATGAGGGGGTAATACGTTTCACTTGCAGTTGAAGGCAAATGTTGATTAGTAAAATACATTTATTTTCAATTTGAGAGCATGATCATCACATCCATCTGCACCACTATTACATGATAGTCGTGAATAAAGTGGCTTAGCTCCGTCATCTGCAACAAACATTATCCTTGTATTAGTGTTTTTGATCGTGTACAGTCGAAAGTTATATAACAGTTTTGTACTTTTCACTTTCATTTTATTCCTGGTCACATTACCCAAAGTACCAATTTATTTTTGTAATCCAACCTAGTCATCATTACGCCCTGAATATAAACTATATACTAATTAATTCGTAAATGTTAAAAGCCAACTGAACATCAACATAGTAACTGTGGGATTATTATTGTACTTACCATTAATCATTCTAGATAAATATTTTTGTTTTCAGAGGTGACAATAAAACTACTTATAACTCATCAAAACCTTTCTCGTAGTTCGTCATATGACTGACTGATGGCTAGAGTAAAGATAGAAGCAGACTAGTAATAGATTGGAGGAATTTGGGACTTTGGAATGGAAGACTTATTGGAGGGTTAACTTGGAGGGTATTGGGGTGTGTGATAATTGGTGAAGAATAGATAGAAGTTAGAAATATAGTTAGAGAGTAAAATATTCTGGGCTCAACCAGAGCACTTCATTGTTAACATATTCAGACCAGATGGCTGGATCATAGTCTGTTTTTTGGTCTGTTATACTCTTCTAACTGATGCCCTAAAGCATTCCTCAAAATAACCGGTAACCCTCTATTCACTAGACTTAACCTTTTCCTTCCAATTCATTAAGGGGGCCAGCCTCGTTTTGTTTTTCTCTCACCCTCTCTCTCTGGATTGTATCCATTCGGCCCCATTCAGTCTACTGTTTTAAGACGTTTATCCCCATCCATGTGTCAAATGTTTTTCACAGCAGGCTAAATTTGTAAATTTTTCGATAGAAAAATGTCTCCGGCGAAGCCAGATTTCTCCATTTAATGCTGGCTCGCTATCGCTCGCCAGGAAGAAATCGGCACCTGGATGGGGATAACTGTCTTAAAACAGTAGGCGGAATGGGGCCGAATGGATACAAGCCAGAGAAAGAGAGAAAAGGAGACAAAAAGCAGGTGACCCCCATAAATAACCCTTGCTAAATTTCAGCCAAAGCCCTCCTGGGATCCCACAACACAAGTCCTTCTTCATAAGCTAGCCATGGCATTTATTGTACAACTCAATCATGATTATATTTCCATACATCGTCGAAGCTTCCAATTGTTACTTGTTTTTGCATTTAACTGTGACTTTCTTATATATATATATATATATATATATAAGCTATTATAACTGCGTTAGATGAAATTGCAACTATACTCACAATTACCCACAAATCACCTTCACCAACAGAAGTGTTATGCATTTGTTACATGATTTACTCAAATATAGACCATCTTCTATTCCATACCATATCAAAATTCGAGCGGGAAGTATAAAAAGGCAAATTTAAAATAATGTATGTTCACAGCTGTGTCACTCTTATCACTATACACTTATAACAACAATATCTACAGATCATGTCTTTAGAGTACAATCATTAGCATCATCACTAACAACATACAACCATCTATTATCTCTTTCCTTGACATTGTCCACCATCTTACAATCGTTAAAGAAGATTCACATGAGTCATTTTCCGGGAACTATTTTCCAGCAATTTTGAAATTATTTGGCTCTTCTTATTACCGACAAAACAAATAATAGCTTATACGCGGTGTCATCGAGTCTGAGAAAATGGCAGTCCATTTATATGACAATACAGTAGTTCCAGCCGACTGACTTGTGCGACTTTGTTAACCCCTTCAATACCATGACGTCTTTTTACCTTTGATTCAGGCTGACATTCGATGATTCTATACAGTTTAACCTATGTTATTAAGAGGGTTTATTGAGATCGTATTTACCCATTTGAGTCGTTGTTGTTGTTGTTGCTGTTCCTCAGGCTGTCTGGCCGAGCAGCCCCAAGGTCCCGAGCAAGGCCAAGGCCATAACCGAGCGCCCCCACAGAACCCTCCCAGCTTACCACTAATAATGGCCAGGTGACCGAAGCCACTCAAAGGCGGGGAGCTGAAGTGGGTGCGGAAACGCCCGGGAAACAAAAGCCCCACCCAAGGCCCTGTGCCCCTCAGCAATTATAAAGGGAAAGTTGAGGGGCAAAGGAAAAATGTGACGCTTTGGCTCCCAATCTGCCAGGGTTGGCAGTAGGGAGGTCAATCCACGGAAAAGACGCCGTCACTTGAGATCTAGAAAATATATAAGTAAAAGGAACAGTCAGAGTAAGCTATGGGTATGGCAGAGAACGCTCAACTCTCATTCTGATAGACCAGCCCATCATCTAGATAGATGTAGATTACAAACTAAAGCAAATCGTCTAATGGTAACCAGAATATGATGACAATTATACGTGATGGGGGTGAAGGGGTAATAATGTGTATTTACTACAAGACGAGACACTGGACACGTTCGCAACACCCAATTTACCACTTGCGAGTTTCAAGCTATAAGGAAGTTGGAGCCGTGAACATTGATATTAAAAGAGAAATGTAATAATAATATGGATTTCTGATGGATAAAAAGTATGATCAATTTGGCTTTATGTATTTATTTATGTATTATGACCATATTGTAGCTGAAGATTCTGCTAAATACTGATGGCCACAGCTCCAACATCATTATAGACCAAAACTCGCAAGTGGTCAATTAGCTGGAATTATTTACATACTATTATACTGTAGGTGGGCCGAAATGTGGTCAATTAGCTGGGATTATTTACATACTATTATACTGTAGGTGGGCCGAAATGTTCTCAGAGTCGCTGCAACCGAGTTAATCCATATAGAAGTTTAAATCATAATATGTCTAATCAAAGAGAAAGGGAACAAAATAACGAACACAACTCATGTTAATCGTCATTAAGGGGAGGTTTTTAGTTTGTTTCCTACTCCTCCAGCAATCTTAAAAGTTCAGCCCCTCGATCCCCTTTCAAGATAAATTTGTAAATTTTTCGGTAGAAAAATGTCCCGGCCGAAGGCCGATAACTCTTAAATTACAGGCTCGCTATCGCTCGCCAGGATAAAGTCGACACCTAAATGGCACGAAAGGTCTTAAAATTGACAGAATGGGGGCGGAAATTCTTAAAATCACCAAACTAATGGGGCAAACGTCTTAAAATCTCAAAAGCAATAGTGCTAGACATGAGGGAGAAAGGGGTCAAGAAAAAAGTCCCTCAAGTGGAAATCTCCCCCTAAGTCAGAAATTGTTACCACTTACACCTGTATTAAATAAATAAATAAGTAGCTCCCCCTCCCCCGCCCCCTCCCCCCCCCCCCCCTCCCCCACAACAAAATATAAAATACAAATATAAATAAATTAAATAATAATTAAATAAACAAGCACTACCCCCTAGTGCTTGTTTATTAATGTATTAATTTACATACTTTTATTTTAATTTTATATTTGTTGTGTGTGTGTGTGTGGGGGGGGGGGGGGGGGGGGGGGGGCTGCTTATTAATTTATTAATTTAATTTAGAGTTTCCTCGTTAGACCTGCCTTCAAGCTAAAAAGTAACACCCCCTATGTCCCCTTTAACATTGTTCGGTAGAAAAATGTCCATGCCGAAGGCCAGTTCCTTCAATAATTACATGCTCGCTATCGCTCGCCAGGAAAAACTAGACACTTAAACGGCATGAAAGGTCTTAATATTGACAAAGTAATGAGGCGAAAGACCTCAAAATCGCCAAACTAGTGAACACACGTCTTAAAATCGCAAGACTAATGGGTTCAAACATGAGAGAGAAGGGGGTCCAGAAAAAGCGGGTACCTTCCCCTTGACAGAAAACTACACCTTCAGTAACGCAGTAACACCACTATAAAATTAATACAACACATTATAATTATACCGTCTCAACAAAACTACAATGGAGCAACTTGGTTGAGCCCAAGTACTTTTATCTTCTACTGTACTTCCCATTTCTCAACTTATTCTTCCTCTATCCAAATCTCTAATCTCCTACTTTACTCTAGCCTTCATTCATTCAATTATACCGCCCGAGAACTTTCAGTCTTCTACTGTACTTCTCACTTCTTAGCTTGTTCTTCCTCTGTCCAATTACTCTTCTTTTCTATTTTACTCCAGCCATCTGGTCTGGGAATGATAGACCCCTTCCTACACACATAGACACACACACACTCTCTCTCTCTCTCTCTCTCTCTCTCTCTCTCTCTCTCTCTCTCTCTCTCTCTCTCTCTCTCTCTCTCTCTCTCTCCAACCGCAACCTCATTCCTAAGCTTACGGAAAAAGAAAACCTGATGTTGGTGTAATGGTTTAGATGCTTATGGTTTGGGTGTGGTGTCCCGAGTTTTAGTCCCGGGAGTACCAAATGCATTCATTAATTTATTCAAGTGCATTGGGGTTTGTAATTAATGATTAATGTTAAGAACGGGGTGTTACTTAATCACGATGAATGCAACCTGTGTATCTCAATCTGATTCCGAACAAGAGCTTGCCTAACCTGTCCAAATATACGTTGTCCATGTACAATTATTGTTAAACTTGATCACTTGTTTTCAGGTGCTAACCCTTTCTGTACCGGTGACATCCTTTTTGCATAATACTCTGGCAACTATTAGACGATTTAATTGAGCTTAGGTAGGATGTCTAACAATTTAAAAGTTACAGAGTATCTCAATTCATTCTTTTAGCTACCACACATCATTCTTAAGCTTACTAAAACCGTCCAAATGTACCTAGGGTAGCATACAAAAGACGTGGCCGGTACAGAAGGGGTTAGTGTTACTGGTGTGCCACTCAACGACAGCGGTGTTTTCACTTAAGGGGGCAGTGCTTGGTTTTCTGGACCCCTTTCTCCCTCGTGTTTAACCCGTTAGTTTTGACATTTTAAGACGGTCGGTCCATTATTTTGGCGATTTTAACACCTTTCGCCCCATTTCGTTGTCAATATTAAGACCTTTCATGCAATTTAGGTGTAATTTTTTTCCTGGCGAGCGGTAGCGAGTCTGTAATTCTACAAGGAACCGGCCTTCGGACGGGTCATTTTCTACCGAAAAATATACAAATTTATCTTGAAAGGGGGTCTAGGTTTTTTTTTCTAAGCTTGATAGAGGTCTAGCGAGGACATAAACAAATCAATGAATAAATTAATTAATAGACAAAAACTCCAGCCACCAGCCCCTTAAGTCGGTATCACACGAGAGGTTTTATAGTCAACATTCGATGATCAACATTTTTCTGGCAACATTTCTGGAATATTTTCCGCTGGCATCGAAAACTAGACTGATGGTAGATTAATTTAAATGAAAGAAATACTATAAATGTTGACCTCATAAGCTGCCAGAGCAGTGTTTTAAGGATAAATGTTGAGGGAAAAAGCGCTCGTGTGATACCGGCTTTATATTGCGCAGATTCTGTGTTTTCTTCGCCAATGCTGTGTTAAAATTTTGCGCAGTTTCCGTACATTACTGAATGGCCAGTTTTAACCCTCTGAAGGTTGTGATGCATTTTGACAATTCATTCTGGCTATCAAAATACGAGCTTAGGATGGATCTGTGGGGATTATAAGGGTAAAGACGATCTCAATTAGCACTCTGACTTCCATATACCTTTCCTAATCTGCATAAAATCGTCTATAAATTGCCAGAAAATAGACGAATAAATGGGTATTGGATGTTGAAAGGGTAAATAGTTCGCCGCAAACCTTGATGATATATTGTGTAAAAGAAAGGTGTGCATTCCTGGACAAAATACATCATTAACGACGGCTATTACTTAACGGGAGATGGGCCATTTTGTTGTTGTCTATTAAATTATTTATTTATTTATTTATTAGTGTCCTTGCTAGACGTCCATCAAGCTTAGAAAATCACCTGCTAGACCCCCATTCAAGATAAATTTGTAATTTGTTCGGTAGAAAAATGTACCGGCTCCTCTTAAAATCTCAGGCTCGCTATCGATCGCCAGGAAAAAATCGACAGGTAAATGGCACTAAAGGTCTTAAAATTGACAATTAAATAGAGTGAAAGGTGTTAAAATCGTCAAACTAGTGGGCTGAACGTCTTAAAATCTGAAAACTAAAGGGGCTAAGCACGACGGAGAAAGATGTCCAGAAAAAACGGCCCATTTCCCCTTAATTGACCCTCGGAGAGTGCTGAACGCATTACCGAGGTAATCCTATCGGGCATGGAAGCATACATTCCATTCTCCTTCTCTCAGACTAACTCTAAAAAATCTTGGTTTACTCACGCCTGTTCTACTGCTGTCCGCAATAAAGAGGAAGCATTCAAACGGTACCGACGCCTTAAAACTCAAGACTCTCATTCTTCCTATGTTTCTTCCCGGAATCAAGCCAAATCTGTTCTTCGACTTGCCAAACACTCTTTCATCAATAATAGATACACTGAACTATCCAACTCTAGCTCTTCCCAAGCTTTCTGGCATCTAGCCAAAAACCTCTCCAACAATTTCTCTTCCTCGTCTTTCCCTCCCCTTTCCCACTCTGATGGCACAACCATCACTTCTTCCTCTGACAAAGCTAAGCTCTTCGCTCAAACTTTTGCTAGAAACTCCACCTTGGATGATTCCGGTGCTATTCCTCCCTCTCCGCCCTCCTCTCTCTTACTTATGCCTAATATCCTAATCTCTTCTAAAGATGTACTTTCTATCCTCTCTGGGCTTAACACTAATAAGGCGTACGGTCCGGACGGTGTTCCTCCTGTTGTTCTCAAAAACTGTGCTTCCGTGCTGACTCCCTGCCTAGGCAAACTCTTTCGTCTCTGTCTATCCTCTAACGTCTTCCCTTCATGCTGGAAGTTTGCTCACATTCAACCTGTCCCAAAGAAGGGTGACCGCTCTCAACCCTCCAACTATCGTCCAATTGCTCTCATCTCTTGTCTTTCTAAAGTTTTTGAAACTATTCTTGCTTCCAAATTTCTTAAGCATTTCTCTTCTCATAATCTGCTCTCAGATCGCCAGTATGGCTTCCTTAAGGGTCGCTCTACTGGTTATCTTCTTTCATATCTTACTAACTCTTGGTCATCCTCCTTTCGGGACTTCGGTGAGACTTTTTCTATTGCACTAGACATATCGAAAGCCTTCGATAGAGTCTGGCATAAATCTTTAATTTCTAAACTACCCTCCTTCGGTTTCTATCCCTCCATCTGTGCCTTTGTCTCTAATTTCCTATCCGGCCGTTCCATAGCCGCGGTTGTGGACGGCCATTGTTCCTTCCTCACCCTATTAACTCCGGTGTTCCTCAGGGCGCTGTCCTATCTCCTATTCTCTTTCTAATTTTTATAAATGATCTCCTTAACTGTACCTTAATTCCCATCCATTCATACGCAGACGACTCAACCTTACACTACTCCATTAGTTTTTCAGAACGCCCCAAGCCAGCAATTCCTCAACGACAAACGTAATGAAGCCATAGAACTCTTAAATTCTGATCTAAATACTATTTCCAATTGGGGCAGAGAAAACCTTGTTAACTTTAATGCTTCCAAAACCCAATTTCTCCATCTATCTACCCGTCAGGATCTCACAGCGGACTATCCCTTATTCTTCAACAATACAAAAATCAACCCTTCATCTTCTCTCATTATTCTTGGTGTCTCTTTTTCTTCTGCTCTCATTTGGAAGGACCATATTACCAGTCTTGCTAAGGCAGCCTCCTAGAAGCTGGGTGTGCTCAACCGCCTTAGGGGGTTCTTTTCCCCTGCACAGCTTCTTGCTCTGTACAGGGGCATAGTGCACCCTTGTATTGAGTATTGTTCACATGTGTGTGGAGGTTCCTCTCACACCGCTCTCCTAGACAAAGTTGAAAGGAATGCCTTTCGTATCATTAACTCCCGTCCACTCACCAACTCTCTGCAGTCTCTCTCTCTCCGCCGCAATGTTGCATCTCTCTCGCTATTCTATCGCTACTATAATAATCAGTGTTCCTCAGAGCTATCCCAGTGCATACCACCTCCTTTACGTAGGGCACGTGGTACCCGTCTTGCAACTCAATCCCACCCTACTCTGTGCAACTTTCCAACCCAAGAGTGAAACGTTACTCTCAAACTTTCTTCTACTCAACAGCTGAGCTCTGGAACTCTCTCCCAGAATCAGTCTTTCCCTCTTCCTATGACTTAAATTGCTTCAAACTCCGTGTGTCCAGGCATTTTGGCTCGAACTTCCCTTGATTTTGGCCCGGTCACTCTTTCAACTATGGGGGAGGCACTCGCTATAGGCAGTAATGCCTTTTGCCTCCCTCAATCACATAGAAAAAAATAAAAAATAAAAATTAACGTGATTTTCCAATGTCTCATCTTGGTACTCGGGAACTTTTGATTGTGTCTGTACACTTCCGTATTGCTGTATAGGTCTCCCTCGATTGACGGTTGGGTTATATTCCTGAAAACCCGACATTAAGTAAACAAAATCGTGCAGCGAACCCTAAAATGATTTGGGTAAATGGGGATGCGTTCTTCGACCAGCCAAAACCCAAACCCAACCACCTAAACACTTATAATAATATCGTAAATTGACCACTTGCGAGTTACTGGCTATAAGGAAGTTGGAGCCGTAAGCATCGATATAAAACAGAAGTGCAATATTTATGTAGGTTTCTGATGGATAGAAAGTATGGTGAATTTGGTTTTCTGTATCTATATCTGTACTAAGACCGGATTTCAGCTAGTAATTCTGCTAAATATCGATGTCTACAGCTCCAACTTCCTTATAGCCTGATAATGAGGAAGAGTTGTATATACCATGGTGCTCTCACATCAGCTCTAGTATTATCCTAACTTGAGTATTCCTGCTGCAATATTCACATTGGATTTTGGTTAAGGGGATAGGGTTTATATATTTGGTTGGTTTATTTAGTTATAAGATATATTTTGACTTTCCTCACTAAACCTCCATCAAGCTTTAAATAAAAAAAAAAATAGACCCCCCCCCCCCCCCCCCTCCCGGCCGAAGGCCAATTCCTCCTAAAATTACAGGCTCGCTATCGCTCGCCAGGAAATTATCGACACCAAAAGGGTCCTAATATTGACACAGAAATGGGGTGAAGAGTCTTAGAATCGCCAAACTAGTAGGGCGAACGTCTTATAATCTCAAAACAAATGGGGTTAAGCACGAGGGAGAAGAGGGACTGAAGCTCGGTCAAGATGAATACGTCTTCCAATCCGATATAATAATGCCACAAATAAATTAAAATTCCATACTTGAAATTTTGTTTAACCTTCACCACCATTACGTAATGTTCATCATATTCTGGATACCATTAGACGATTTTATTTAGTATTTAACAAACCTGTGCAACTCAAAGGGGCAAATACGATCTCAATAAACCATATGAGTAACATAGGTCCTTCTTAAACTGCATAAAATCATATAATTTTAGCCAGAATCAAAGGTAAAATGGCGTCATGGTGTTGAAGGGGTTAATAAAGACAATTAACCTGTCTGTAACATATACTCTGCTTCTTTGCAACTGACGATAAATTGAATTCATTAGCGGATAATTAATCGATACCTAATGCAAAAATATGAAACTACAATCTCTCTACATCAGATTAAGACCAAGTATATATAATTAGCACCATATTTCACCACAAAACCTTCAGAATAGCTGACATATCTTGATGGGAACTTTCCAATTCACCGTCAGTTGAAAAGAAACAGAGTATAGTGTAAAAGTAGCAATCTATGCTATTAACTTGAATGATATATAGTGATTATTTTGTATAAGTTAATAAACAAACAAAATGCTTATTAAGTAAACCAAACTATCTGGAGTTTTTCATTTTTTGAATTTTCCAACCGGTCATGATTAATTAAATTAAATTTCAATTCAAAAGGTTTATTGCCATGAACATTTTACAATATTATTGACATATGTTGGGTTATAATATATACTTTGTTTTCATGACAAGGAGGGCTGATACACAATTGCATATATATATATATATATATATATTATATATACATACATTATGCCTTCTTTATTATTCTTTATTATTTATTTATTAAAATTATTAATATTATTATTATTATTATTATTATTATTATTTTTATTAAGCTAAATATGTTGGTTACATGGGTCTATAATTCAGAGAGAAGGTTGAATTAAAAAGAAAAGTTAATATTAATTACACTGAAATACATGCACTGGTATGCTCTACTGTGTACTAAGCCACCAAACAATGGACATAAGTGCGCGGATAACAAATAACATCTCACGATAGCCACCTCAACAGATTTATTATAAGGGGAGTCTCCTGCCTTTCTCTCTCTTTTTCTCTCTTTATCTGGCTTTTATCCATTCGGCCCCATTCATCGAACTGTTTTAAGCCGTTTATCCCCATCCAGGTGTCGATTTCTTCCTGGCGAGCGATAGCGAGCCAGTATTGTATGGAGAAATCCGGCTTCGCCGGAGACATTTTTCTATAGAAACATTTACAAATTTAGCTTGGTTTAAACAAAATATATATATATATATATATGCTGGCTCGCTACAGCACGCCAGGAAAATTTTGACACCTGGATGGAAGTAAACGTCTTAAATCAGTAGGCTGAAGGGGGCCGAATGGACACAAGCCAAAGAGAGAGGGAGAGAAAGAGAGAACAAATCTAGGTGGGCCCCCTTAAAGTATTTGAATTAAATGGTTCAATCTAACCTTAACGAAGTAATACAATAAGTCAGAATAAAAAGGGACTATGATCTGATGGAGAATATTCATGTTGATTGTGAACTATACCGCAGTCACAGCACAGAACATATTACACACACAAAAACAATTTCACTTATGTCCAAAAGCGTAGTCAAACTCTATTTCGATCTTGAATGTTCAGAGTTTCATTGAACCTTCTAATAATTTTCCAGCTAATATACTGTATAATGCTTAACTATAGTCTGTTCATTCAAGGGACTGGAGTTCTCGAAAAGGGGTTCCAGTCTTGACGCTATTCTGACTTGCAGTGTGCTGGCTTAATAATCCATATGGGTTGATAGTCTCTGAATTCCTATATTAACTAAATTTTTATTGTAGTTAGGCCAGTAATGTCGACCTATGATGTCTTTTAACCCACATAGTATTGGACAAATCGGGCTGATATTTTTACCAGTTGAGAAAAGTCAATCAGTAAATAGGTGGGGAAGTTTACAGCTCATTTTCTCTAGCCCTATTTGAGTTACATGATTAATGGTAATATATTCTGGCCTATGTAAAGTGATCAGCCTGTAACTTAAGGGGGTGACCTGTTTTTGTTCTGTCCTTTTCTATCTTTCTCTGGCTTGTATCTATTTGGCCCCATTCAGCCTACTGTTTTAAGACGTTTACCCCCATACAGGTGTCAATGTCTTACTGGTCAGCGGTAGCGAGCCAGCATATGTTTTATTTTTGTTAGACAGCAGGCTAAATTTGTACATTTTTCGATAGAAAAATTTCTCCGGCGAAGCCGTATTTCTTCATATAATGCTGGCTCGCTATCGCTCGCCAGGAAGAAATCGACACCTAGATGGGGATAAACGTCTTAAAATAGTTGGCTGAATGGGGCCGAATGGATACAAGCCAGCGAAAGAGAGAAAAGGACAGAAATAACAAAAAGCAGGTCACCCCCCTTAAAATAAATTGACCACTTACTATACTCTGTTTCTCTTCAGCTGACGACAAATTAAATCTCATAGTCGCTGATTGTTCAATAGTTAACGGATAAATATGAAACTATGATGTCTCTGCATCCTATAAAGACCAATCGTATGTAATTAACTCCATATTTCACTACACAATCTTCAAACTAACAAAAACATCTTGGTGGGAACTTTGCAATTTACCGCCAGATGAGATGAAACCGACTATAGATTGAGGATACAAGATAGTTTATGCTGCACATATTGATTTGCAACACATATACCAAGCTGTGTAAGATTAGAATTGGTGAAAGTAATGTTGGTTTTCTTTTTATGTACTTAATTCACATAAAATGTATTTTATCTTCTATAATAAGTTACTATGGTCTGTTCATTGTAGATTGGGCAGAAATTGTAACCTCTAACCTCTCATAACTAAAAAAGGACTAGAGTAATTATGATAATATTTCTACCAAATAGGAAGACCTGGCTAGGGAATAGGTGTGGAAAGTGAAATCTCATTTGCTCTAGTCCTTTTAGAGTTAGAGGTTAGAGATTATGATTTGTGCCCAACCTAAAATGAACGGACTATAGTCGATGTATGCAACTTGAAATGCCGAGCCCTAAGTCGCTAATACTCCCGTTTTTGTCCAGCTGATGATATATTGCTTTCTCTCCATCCTGATTGCTACGCTATTACCATTATTTAGTAGTGTAATATGTTGCTAATTATAACAAACTTGTCAATGATATGATGCACAGATATAGCCGTATCATATTATTCCAGTAAGAATCAAGAAATCAGATGCTAAAGGATTCAATATACCATCAGCTGGAAACAAATAATCTACAGTGGTCAATAAGTCAGCCAGACAAAGGTTTATATAATATTTAATAACTAAGCAATGTGTACAGTCACGCTAAGAAGTCATGTTTCAGCTGTCATTACGTTTGGCTCGCTCTGTGCTGTATCAATGTCGGTCAGATGTTGAATAGGGTGAGTAAGTGTAGGAACATGTTCGTATATCTCACTTGAAATGAATAAATTAAAATTTAGATGATGCCGATACCAATTACTGATCAAAATATACTTGCTGCCGAGACATCACTTATTAGGCCGACTGTACACAGAGGATGAGGAGCCGATTTTTGAGCAGAGGAAAAAAATTACCCTGTGGCCGAACATTTGAACCGAGAAGTGAGATTAGCCTATAATCTCCATTAAATTACCCTTGCAAGTATTTGGACGATTTTTCACTTTGTTCAGGCTATATTTAGACGATGTTATTCAGCTTCGGAAGGTAAAGTATATATCAATTGATCCTCTGACCTACATAATTCCTTCCTAAGCTGAATAAAATCGTCTACCGAGAGCCAGAAATAAAGGAAGAAATGCGTGTTCCAATACTGAAGGGGTTAGAGTATTATTAACTCCTTCAGTACCGATGACGTCTTTTCATTATATTCTAGCAATTATTAGACGATTGTATTCAGCCTGGGAAGGACGTCTACCCATTAAAAAACTACCGACTATTTTAATTATTCGTTTTAACTGCCATATATCTTTCCTAAGCTTCTTAAAATCGTCAAAATCTAGCTGACATCAAGTGAAGAGACGTTCCCGGTAATGAAAGGGTTACTTCCTGTCCACTCCACCGTATTATCATTACTTTCAAACAAAAGAAGGTGCTTGCTATATTTACTGTTTCCTAGAGTATTATAAATATATATATACAGTATACATAGTTTATTTTGGGGGGTAGGGGCAAAGTACATAAAGTAACAGATGATATATATATATAAATATATGCTATGTGTCTGTGTGCTGGTGAGAATACATTTTATATTTACTACGAGAGTGTGTATAGATTAAACTTTATATCGTCTTAGTGTTAAACAGATAAATATATACAGTATATATAAATACATAAATATATTATAATATATATATATACACAAACACGGCCTGAGTTAATTTCCTCCAATTGAGCATAAGGCTTAGGCTTATATTAGTAATTAGAATATGTTAGTAATGATCATCACATGTTAGGACGTCCCACATGGTAGAAGTATCCAAGCTTAAGTACACCCTAGAATAAAGAACCCTAGATCCCACCAGGCCTCATGCTCGAACAAGGGCATTCAATCAGGTCTAATATTATAAAACATTAATATTCTGGGCCCTATTAAGAATAATTTGTATATAATAACTTAACTGTAATTATATGCGTGTACAAAATGTATCATGGGGTGTACATAGCGTGGGGATGTATACATGTAGTGACGCAAGGCAGTGTGTGTGCGTGTGTCTGCGTGTGTGTACCTCGGCTTAGTCATACACTACCCTATTGCCTCTCTGTAGTCCAACTTTATCAATAAAAATGGAATTCCTGTATGTTGTTATCTTGTTTACCCATTCCTTGCTAAAATATGTGCAGCTTCTGACAAATGTTTTTGAGCTCTTGCAATTTTCTGTATGCAAAAATATCCATTTAAATTGATGATCAGATCAAATCAGCTATATTGTAATAAATACATGTTATGTGTATATTTATACAGAACTGATTTGATCTCAACGTCAATCTAAACGAATTTATTCGCGAACAAGTATATCGCATAATCTTACGAACATTTGTCAGTAGCTGTACAGTTGGTCAAATAAGTTCTGTTCCTCTCTGTGATCTTATACACTCAGATATAATGCGCACTGTTGAATTACGAGTGTAGTTTCCAATACAGTGGTTACCTCATCTGACTAGTTTTAAGGGGGGATGAGCGTATTAATTGATCATTTATATATATTTTTCTATTGTTTTTAGTTTCCTCCCTAGACCTCCATCAAGCTTTTAAAAGAAACATCCCAGAAGACCCTCCTTCAAGGTAAATTTGTACATTTTTCGATAGAAAAATGTCCTGGCCAAAGGCCGGTTCCTCTTAAATTACAGGCTCAGTATCACTCGCCAGGAAAAAAATTGACACCTAAATGACACGAAAAGTCTTTAAAATTGGCAAAGAAATGGGGCAAAAGCTCTTAAAATCGTCAAACTATTGGGCCGAACGTCATAAAATCTGAAAACTAATGGGGCTAAACATGAGGAAGAAGGGGGACCAGAAAACGACCCATCTCCCCTAAACTGATAACTAAATGAAACCACGCTTGCAAAAAAGACTATTCATGCTCATTTACATATACACGATCACGGAGAGAAACAGAACTTATGTGGGCAACTGTACCATTAGTTCTCCTCCAAGTAATGTAGCACACATGATTCTGACTCTACTGTACAGTTGGCCAAATAAGTTATGTTCCTCTCCAAGACCTTATACATGAAAATATAGTGTCCATGATTGAATTGGGAGCGTTGTTTCTTGTGCAGTGGTTAAGGCATCTGATTTGTCAACTTATAATTCAAAGAAACCACACTCGCAATTCGTTCATACTAATTTTACTTCCATACATACAATCACGACGAGGAACAGAACTTGTGTGGCCAACTGTACATTCTTAGACAAGAATTTCTGAATACACAAAAGAGGCTCAATCGTGATTCAGTGGCGCAATATATGTATATAATGGTAAAGCTATACTGGAATATTTATATATATGTATATAATGGTAAAGCTATACTGGAATTTACTAGCTAAGGGGGGTGGGCGCATATATTAGTTCATTTATATATATACCCGGTATATATATATATATTTTTTGTTTTATGGTTTTAGTTTCCTCCCTAGACCTCCATCAAACTTAAACAAACATCCATTAGATCCCCCTTCTAGATTAATTTGTAAATTTTTCAGTAGAAAAATGTCCCGGCCAAAGGCCAGTTCTTCCAAAATTACAGGCTCACTATCGTTCGCCAGGAATAAAATCGACTGCAAAATAGCACGAAAGATTTTAATATTGACAAAGAAATTGGGCGAAATGTCTTATAATCGACAAACATCTTTAAATCTGAAAACTAATGGGGCTAAACATGAGGGAGAAGGGGGTCCAGAAAAACGACTCATCTCCCCTTAATGCTCACCGTCTTTAATAATTAGGAACATGTTAGGTATTCATGACCACGATTGTATATTCCTGAACACTAATCGTGGCTTTAAAGTGGCTAACGTATCCTGAATGCAATGGAATATGCTCACACATTATTTACCCAGAATTAACATGTCAGAGGTTCGCTTATGCTCTCTGAAGATTCATATTAGTTCATATTTGTTTTCATCAACCCACCAATTACCTTTACAAATAAGCCTAATTAAATAAATCAATGAAATGATTTGTGTTATAATTAAATTTACTCCCGGGGACATCAGTCATGGCTTAATCGAAGTTTACCCAAATGGAATCGAATCCATTTACCTACCTACCGGTTTCTCAAAATAGTTCGACAATGAATCAAAATCATGCTTCCAAAAATCATCCAGAAGTTTCTGACCCCGACTGTACATTCGAAAAAATAATTGCTTGTCTAATATGAGCCCTCGGTCACCATAAACGAACCTCAGAACTCTTAAATATGCGTGAGAAAATGCATCTTATTTCGTGATCCCTTCGAAAACGTTTGGCTACGATTTTAGTGCTAGAGTGTACTATGCAATCGTTAGCATATTTATAAGGTTATATCAATTCGAATGTTTGAACTATTAAAATAAAGTTCTGAAGCAGCTTTGCTATAATAAAGCATTATAATTGTCTCGTTTACATTCGGTACTGATCTTAAATGGATGCGTCGCCATTGACTGTATTTAATGTATTCACCTAGAGCATCTCAGTCTGATAGCAACCAGTACGGTAAGATCATGTTTAGCGGGGAGAACTGTTTTCAGATGCCTATTTACTAAGAAACTTTGAACAATATCTTTAACTTAACCTAACGAAAGCTATAAGAGTTCCGCGACTACGGTAGGGCCGGATCGGGCGTGTAAATCGCCTGAGGTTGCCCTTAATCCCCCAAGACAAGACAAGACAACCTAACGAAAACCTAACCTAACCTAATCTAGTATATTAGTGGACTATTCCTGAAGGTAAACATATATTGTTAACATTACCAAAATACTGAGATATAAGTACAGGTTTTCCAGCTACACAGGATTTAACCAGCCGTATTACTGTATCCAAGGACGAGGCTGTTCGGCCAGGCAGCCTAGGGAACGACAACAACAACAACAACAACTGTATGCAAGGAACACTAAAGGTCGTTGCACAATGACACGACAGCCCCTTCAAGACTGGCACGAACACCCACGACACATACAAATCCTGTGTCTTGCCGAATTTACTGGAGATCGCGGCGAAAATGGCTGAAATCGTTAGAGTTGTATCGCTACCGTATCTCTTCCGCACGACTTGCTAGGACTCTGGCGATGCCGATACGGTGGAGAAACGAATGCTACGAAGAAGATAGGAAAAGTTGTGCGAAGGGTACACGACTAGTCCACGGAAAAGATACGACCCAAAAGACTGCGATGCAACTCAGAAGAATCGTATCGACACCGTGAGACTTGCAACCGGATTGAAGCTAAATGCGTTTTTTTTTTTTTTTTTTGCAAACTCGATTGTTGCCAATTTTCCGCACGGAAGAGATACGGTCCGCACGGCAGGCTTACGCACCAGACGACGTTGATACGGGCCATACGGCTTTGATACGGACCATACGTCTTTGATACGGCGAGTTCGTGGTGGAGACCAGACTCGGACGATTTATTACAGTTGCCGGGGGAGGCAACAATGTTAAGTGCGGGTGTACCGCCAGCCTTGTTTACACTATGCGTAGTGGCGTCGGACCTTTGCCATCATGTTCCCGTCTATTTTGACTGCCTTTGGATACAATAATATGTTGAGGGGGGACTTTGCCCACCTCACCCACCCATGACATATTGTCATCATCATATATATTGCCAGCAGGGGGCATATTACAAAAAAAATCACCGTCAAAATAGACACGAAGTTAACCACGGCGATCGACAAATGTAAACATTACGGCGGCGGCGGCGCGGGAGACGTCGGACCTTTGCAATCATGTTCCCGTCTATTTTGAATGCCATTGGATACAATAATATGTTGAGGGAGGCTTTGCCCCCCACTCCCCCCCCCTCACACCCCCCCCCATGACATATTGTCACCATCATATATATTGCCAGCAGGGGGCAAATAACCGAAAAAAATCGCCGTCAAAATAGACGAGAAGTTAACCGCGGCGATCTTCCTATGTAAACATGACGACCGTACGACGGAATCTACATCCATCCCCCGTGGGATTCCCACGAACTTTCGAACAGGTCAAAATCTCATATCAACCCCCGATACGTCGCTTGGACCGTGAGAGTCACCCACGGCTAATTTTTTATATCCACGATTATGTTGCCGATTCGCCATCAGGCTGAAATTTTGAGTCGGGAACTCGCCTGTCAGTGTGCAACGATCTTAAGGCCTGGTAAGCGAAGTGACAATTTCAATTTGTTTGAAATGCGTCACAACAAAGCTGGGATGGACAATGGCTTGAAATTAGGTAAATTTGGCATGCAGTAGGCATTGTTAACGCTTTTTGTACAGGCTACGTCTTTTTAACTTTATTCTGGCTACTATTAGACAATTTTTGTGCAGCTTAAAAAGTGAACAGGTTCGAAGTATCTCTCATAACCCTTTTTACTACCACAGATCCTTGGTACTTATTACCGAAACTACAACTAATTATTTCTCAATATTTGAAGGCTATTATAGAATAAGGATGTTGCAAAGATCATATTAATATTTGTTTCAACCTCCGGAAAAACATTTTATGTGCACTATATAAGCCACTGTAATAACAAAACAGATCTCTTTATAGCTCTCCCTATTGACGGCAGTGAAAATCTTATTAAGCCCCTTACTGTCAAAATAGATTCTGATTTCAATAAATCATGGGAAGAGGGCCCCCCCTCAACCCATCCTGTATCCAAAGGCAAACAAATATATGCATATTTACTCTGAAAATTATTTATATCTGAGTGTTTTAAGATCGTTGGAAAATGAGAGAAATAACATTCTCCGGGGATTGTAACTAATTTCAACTACTGTATAATGATGAAAACTACCTACAACCGAAAAGCTAAACCATGGGAAAATTAGTGGTAGTTTCGGTTATATTTTCCGATCCTTCTTAAACTTCACAAAATCGTCTAAACATAGCTACAATAAAATCGAAAAGACGTTACCGGTAGAGAAGGGGTTAAGTCAGTGCATTATACCCTCGCTTTTTCAAGGATCATGCATTGCTATGGTGGGCCATATAATATTGTTTATTAGTTGGTAATCTTCTTATCTTACTAACTCTTGATCGTCCTCCTTTTGGGACTTTGGTGAGACCTGTTCTATTGCGCTAGACTTATCAAAAGCCTTTGATAGAGTCGGGCACAAATATCAAAGATTCAAACTACCCTCCTTTGGTTTTTATCCCTTTATCTGTGTCTATATCCCTAATTTCCTTTCTGGCCGTTCCATAGCTGCAGTTGTGGACGCCATTGCTATATAAAATGTTCTTATAATAGTTTAGTTTTTATCATAAGTAGGGTTTTCATTTATTCCTATTCACAAGTGTATAAGAATGGCAACTGATTCTTGAAAACTATAAGATTGTGGCCACGACTGTACACATTAGTCACGGGTATGTAATGACACTTCGAAACATTTTATTCACCTTTGAGTGAAACGTTATCTTGCTTAGAATCGGTACAGTTTCAATGTTTTGTCGAAATCCCATAGGCGAGGACTGGAATTTACATCAGGAATATTTTATACAGGTAATGATGATAAAGATGGTGGTTTCTATAAATGTTAGGTCGCCTTGGTGTTAACGATCTATTATTTTATGATACAGAACGGTAGTGTGCTTTATTCAAAGGCTTTATTCAGAGTAGGACCATGGAAAATATACGTGACACAACAGAATTAACCCCTTCTATACCGGTGACGTCTTTGTAGTTTTAATGGAGCTATATTTAGACGATTTTGCGCAGTTCAAGAAGGATCTGTGGTAGTAAAAAAGGTTAAGTGAGATAGTCAGAAGACTGTTAAATGCTGGAGGCCCTTTTTAAACTTAATAAAATTGTCTAAGAGTAGCCAGAGTAAAGCTTAAGACGTCACCGATACAGAAGGGATTAAGGGCTATTGCAATTTGTTGTAATGGTAGTATATTATCGTTCATAATCCACTAAAATATTAATACACTGCAAGAAGAAAAAACAGCGAGAGAGAAAGGGCAGACAAACAATATTAATGCTTCGTGACTGTCTCGTTGCTTCAGTAAATTTTCAGTGACATCTAGGTAACAAAATTGATTCCGAACCTTCCACCAAACACTATTATTGGAAGATGAGAGCGAGTGAAAATGGTGTGGCCAGTAACATATGTGCTATCAACAATAAAAGAAAGTTCCCCCAACCAGCTATTGAGTTAGTTAGTAGTTAAAATAGGACTTCAGAGGCTATCAATCCTTCTGGATTATTAAGCCAGCACACTGTAAGTCAAGAATAGCGTCAGGACTGTAGCCTCTTTTCGAGAACTCCAGTCCCTTGAGGCAATGAGTGAATTCGAGATACCTGGGGGTCAACAAAGGAAGGATATGAAAAAATGCAATTTACACTCCACAAAGGCTTCGTAGTTTCGATCCCAAGGTGTTTCGGATTCACACAGGGGCTGATTAGGGGAACGAACTTTTTTTGTTAACAATACAAATATACACATATGTACAGAAGGTTCATACCTTACTGTGGAAAGTCAATAGATATCAGATTAGTTGCCGTGTGTAGCTTTACAGTGCTCACTCTAAATTGTGTTCTATCTCAAAAACATTTATTCTACCTTAACACTCTTAAAAACCCGGATACTACATCCTTCACAATTAAACTATTGTATAAACAGTGTATAATTTGTCCATCGTAATTTTAATGGGATTATTTATCAACTACTGCAGTTAATAATAAAATGGTGAGGTTTGTTAAGTCTCGCCTACTCTAAGTTACCCTACAAAACCTAATGTGAAATCAATAATTACTCTACACATAATTATGCTATAGCATCAAATGGAAGCTTATAATATATTACACATTAATATAATACTTCGTAAAGAAATCTCCTGTCTCCCCCAAATAATAATCTAGTATTGTGAAAGAACGATAGATGGCGTGATTGGGGGTTACATTATTGAGTGCGCTGATAGAAGTTACTTCTCTGTCTTTAATAGTTTTTGCTCCTCGCCTCACACCAGCTGCGGCCGCCATTTCTGACTGTTGTTTATATTGTGATAAGTGCACGGAATAATAGTGTTGTATCAGTGTTACAGGAGCCATCGGTAATTAAATAGTTTACCTTCGAAAACTCAGGTTAGTTGAGCCCTTGTGTTTTAAATTTGACCTTTATAATCATTGTGTTGATCTTATATTTTGTTTCATTCCAATGGCCTGATCCCTCTCGCTTTCATTTATCTTTTCTTGTTTTCTCTCTGCATTTCATATATTTACCTCATTCGGTATATACTATCTTTTGGAACGACAATAATCGGAAAATATTCAGGTTATTTTAATACAACGAATTTTCCGAGTGCTTTTGTATAATTTTGTTTGATCATTTGCATCAATATGTAGTGCTTGTAATTAATTAGAAATCTCGGTCAAACCTATTTTCTCCATTATCGATTGATGGTGATTTGAAAAGACATTGGCCTAACCGATCAAATTGGATTTTCGGTCACGTATGGAATATAATGTTCAAAATGTGTACTATACCTTTGTCATAGAGTATTAGTCACCGCAATGTAAGTCTTTACCGCTGCAGAATAAATTATTTGGTAGCATTCAAGGAGAGACTACTGCACGACTCTTCTTCTTACCTCTGACCGGGTATAGGCTATCCTAGTGTTTACTACCCTATACCCCTTTGAAAGGACATTAGCCTAACCTAACAACCTTACCTAACCTAACCTAGTATTATAGGTGGGGGCTGCCGCCCCCACACCCCCGCTTTGACTTAGATTTTTGGTGTATTTGTCTGTGAAGTGGGTATTTTTCAATTTGTTGATAACGAAAATCCTCTATGCGGGCTATATGGAGAAAAATATGGCGAATCTATTGGTGCCTATTTTCCCTAATAAATTGTTTCTCATAACGTCGCACTAGTGTCCTTGAATATTATCAATTATTTTTCCTTAGACTTTGTGGGTTAAATAAGGGTGGAAGGAAAAATGGTGGCCATCTTGGATCAGCTGAGAACTAATATTTTTCACGTTTTTGCCGTATTTTTAGTATTTTGTCATTCTATTTCAATGCTAACCCTGCGAGGGTCTGGGGGCGGCAGCCCCCATGTTAGGTTAGATTGTTAGGTTAGGGTAATGACAAAATATGGTTTTAGGGGGCAAGTTTTAATATTGCAAAATAATGGGTAAAAATGAATTTGCAGAAGGAAAAACGGTAAGATCCTGTGTAGCGGGTGGAACTGTTTTTCAGATGCCTATTTACTAAGAAACATTGGTTATACTGATGTTTTGGACCGACAGTTAGCCCATCGATCTGTTTAGGCCTAATAGGTCCGGTAGAGCATATACATCATTGCTATATATGGCATTAAGAGCTGAAATGTATTATAAGGGAGAACAAAACAAAAACGCTAAAATACATGTATAGGCCTAGGCTACTGTAAAACAATAAGTTTTTCAGCCAGAACCCAACCAGTGGGGGTGTGGGGGCGGCAGCCCCCACCCATATACTAGGTTAGGTTAGGTTAGGTTGTTAAGTTAGGCTAATAGCCTAGCACATAAAAAAAAAAAAAAAAAAAACCCAACCAGCGGGGGTGTGGGGGCAGCAGCCCCCACCCATATACTAGGTTAGGTTAGGTAAGGTTGTTAGGTTAGACTAATGTCTTCCCAAAGTTGACTATTTTTATAACATGAAATATTAGGCTACCCAATCCACCCCGTGAAATCCGAGCCAGCTTTCGTCAAAAGTTGGCTCGGGTATTCACAAAATTGGGTTGTATGGGTTTGCAATTTGGGAAAACCCGAGCCAAGTTTTGATACAAAACGCTATATTATTGTATTTTTACGCTTTTAACCCTGTCATTTTCCCTGAACTTCATAGCCCTCCCCACTAGTGGGGGGCGTGTTTTAAGATTGTTGGATAATGGGTAAATACTCATTTCCGCTCCTCTTCAGTATAAAACAACACTATATCTGAAGGAAAAATTACAAAAAACAAAATAAAACTTACTGAAATCGCTGTCGGTCCAAAAAGTCAGGTTTACCGAAACATTGCACAATATATTTAATCTAACCTAACCAAACCTAACCTAGTATATTAGTGGACTATTTATGAATGTAAAATGTAAAAATGTGTTGTAACATTATCAAATTATTGAGATATAAGTACAGGTCCACCCGCTACACAGGATTATACCGGAAAAACACCTTAAAACGCACTAATTAATGAAGGAACTGATGAGAAAAAGGATTATAATACAAAAAACACATACGTGAAGGAAAATCCAATTTGACTGCCTAACCTAACAGCCTTACCTAACCTAACCTATGCTCGTATTATGGGTGGGGCCGGCCGCCCCCTCACCTCTGCTGGATGGGTACTAATCCCTTAGTACCCATTTCGGTTTAATTCTAGTTTCGCTTTCACAGCATACTCATACATTTCTATGGCTACTTTAGAGTTGTCATATACCATACTTAATTCCTATATATGTCCAAAGTAGCGGAAATGCATTATAAGGAATTATACTTACTGTAAAAAAAAAAAAATCTCCCCATATGCGGCACCATAGCTATTACATAATACGAGGTTAGGTTAGGTAAGGTTGTTAGGTTAGGCTAATGTCGTTAATGTAGTTTATTATCATTATATTACGTCTTTTACCCAGCAATTTCCCTGATCTTCATAGTTGGTCGGGAAACTATGCCTTTACAACGGCGCCTCCCTTTTGTCGCTGTGTACGTGAAACTAGAATTTTACCCCCATTTCCCCCGGGGATTAAAAGTATATAGAAATGAAGCATATGATGATAGGAACCCAAAACTACCATTATAAATTTGTTACCTATATTGTTGCATCTCCTGTATATTTACCGTTAATTGTAATTCAGACACCCCAACAATCTAGGAGTTTACTCGATTTAGTCAACTTTGAAAAGACATTAACTTTACCTAACCTATCCTAGTGTTATGGGTGGGGGCTGCCGCCCCAACAATCCCCGCTGATTGAGTATTAAAACTATAAACAAATTAAGGGATAAAGTCTATGGGGTTTACCCTGCAACCTTCAGCTTTGGCTGTTGATAATGGGAAAGTACCAATAAAAATATACTGACTTCTTGTAGGAGAAGTTCCACTCTCATTGGCTACTAAGCATTGGGGAGGAGCCTCCAAGGAGGCTAGAATGTAAACAGTGTCCTGGACTGGCTGTACAAACAATAACAATGATAATGTTATAGGGGAGTGAAAATCAAATTGACAAAATACGAAAAGTAGCACTTATCAGCACATCACTAAGGTCCCCTGAGTAAGGTAACCGCGAAAAAAAAATCCATGAGACCGGAATCCCGTAATCGTAATCGAGGAGTTGTTGTTCTGCAGAATACCCTCACATTTTATTAGCATACATTTATATTAGGTTTTTCCGAGGGTTAAACACATTTTCATATGATATTTAGAGCTATCAATAACTGGAAGTGCCATATTGACAACCTTGTTACGAAAAAGACATTTTAGTAACATACTTTTTTATTAGGTTTTGCCGAGGGTTAAAACAAATTTTCATATGATCTTTAGAGCATATAAATTCTATATTTATCTTCAAATATATAAAACAAAATTGTGGTATTAAGATAAAGTTACAGTATACACAATAATCCCATCAATCTTTGTGTCTAATAGGTCTGTTATAGCATATTTAGTATTTCTATAGATGTCGGTAATAGTAGCAATAACAATCGCCGCCTCCTAAAAGGAGCACTTGCACATTATCGAAAGAGATACCCATCTTTCTTATAGTATGGTTTATATTTGGGTGCGTTTCAAAGTCTTAGGAGTATTTAGCCATATTTACTAGTTTTTAGCAATATTTCATGACTTCCATCGACGCTATAACCGACGAATTTACCTTCACACCTCCGTTTTCTGTGGACCCATATCCTTACGATGCACAGTGGTTTCGTGTGCGCGGTTTTCATTCTCCTGCAGTATTTGTTTTAGTATTTTGACTTCTACATCATATTTAAGAACAGCGAGGGTCTGTGGGAGGCAGCCCCTAGGTTAGGTAAGGTTGTCTGGTTAAGTTGTTGACATATTGTCGTCGGAAGTGTCGGTGTGACACATGTCTGCCATGAGTGCAGCCTCGCCGACTAGCGGCGGCGGACGTGTCACATAACTACCCCCAAGTCAGTAGTAGGGCTTCCTAAATAAGGCAAGTTAAACCAAAACAAAAAAACGGTTCACAAAGGACAATAAAGAGGGTATATAAACAAATCTTGAGCGGTAGTGTCGACGTCGGACGTCTGGGATTTATTTCTAAAATAGTTTAAAAATAGTAAATATTGTTGAAAACTAATAAAACTTCAAAATGCACCCACAAATTTACCATACTTTAAGTAGGATGGGTCACTCTTTCGGTAATGTGTAAGTGCTCTTTTTAGGAGGCAGTGATTGTTAGTGTTACTATTACCTAGATGTCATTAAGAGCTGAAATGTATTATAAGGGAGATGCCGGTATATAAGAAAATATAATTAAGTATATGTCAAGCGTTTGCCTGCTTTCAAGCACATGTATTTTCACAGTATGTGTTTTATATTTGTTTTTATATACCATACTACATTGTTGTATATGTCATTACCGTCGCAAATAAATTAAATGGGACAATTAAAGCAAGGTAAAAACAAAAAATGATAATATCCCTATCGACGGCGGAGGTGTCAGAATTGTGGGGCAAAACCTTAAGGGGAGGTTATCTAAAATAATTTGTACATAATGCTATAATTATTTAATCTATGGGTTTTAGTTTCTTCATTTATATTACATTAAAACCAAACTAACTTAGAGACACCTATCTCAGTTTATGATAATCTATCCTGTAACATACAGTATATACAGTAATTACTATTACAACGTTCACTATTAATTCGAACGAATGTATGTATAAAAATGAATGGGTCAATATTTACGAGACGCAACAATATAGGTAACACATTTCTAATATAAATTTTGGGTTCCTATCATCATATTCTTCATTGCTATATAATTTGTATCCTTGGCAAAACAAAAATCTTGGGATTTTTTGTATTCATTAACCTAACCAAAAAACCTAACCTAACCTAACCTAATAGCCCCCAAATACATGTAGGTTAGGTTAGGTTAGGTTTTTTTGGTTCCCTGGGATAAAAATTATATAGCAATGAAGCATATGATGATAGGAACCCAAAACTACCATTAGAAATGTGATAACTATATTGTTGCGTCTCGTAAATATTTACCAATGAAGGAACTAATAAAACAGTCATAATTATGATACATTTAAATGAGTCTAGTGGTATTGTGTAAAATAAATACAGTTGGTGAAGCCTGGAGAGTTAGTAGGCTATAGCCTAATGACAAGCAGTGAATTTTGCATGAACATACTGTATCGAAAGTCAATTAACGAGATCTGCTGTAAGATATAATATCACTATATATTACCATAACATGTCTCGAAGGTCACAAACAAAAAATAATACATTCATAATTTAAAAAAGACCATGTAGGCTACCCCGACAGTTTTTGCAGTCTTTTGTGACGTAATCGTATTTTCCTGAACATTCGTACTAGATATATTTATTTAAGCTGTGTACTTCGACAGACTAGGCATTAGTTCGTTCAAGTGAAGGCTGAATTGCTTAGCATAGCATTATATAATTGTAAATACCAATGCTAACTGATTTATTTGTTTTCAAGTTGGCGACTTTTGGCCAATGGTTTTCAATCACGATCGAAGACAGTTGGTTGCCCCGATTGACTTCGGAGCAACACAATTTAGGCAACAGATTGCCCAGATTGCAGTTGGTTGGCCGGATTAGTGCCCGTGTGATAGCCCCTTAATCAATCCTGAATCAAATGAAGAACTGACCCGCGAATACCGTGAGCTCTTAAGTTTTACTATGTCTGTTGTAAGACACTTTTCAAATGTTTTTTTGAAAATCAAGGTAGACGATATCAACTGCTTCATTTTCGTCATAATATACACTTATTTATCGTGAGCAATGTTAGAGGTTTTTCAGACATGAGTTTTTTTTCGGAAACCATGCTTCGAGTTTTTGATAATTATAGGGAATAGGCTCGCAGCCTTATTATACATTAATTTATTAGGGACGATGTATGTCTATGGAATCCTTATACTGTACTCCTGTATAATCCACTGTGGGAGAATAATTTTGATCACATTGATAAAACCCGATATTAATAGAAAACACTAATCAATTCTAATCAATCGCAGAGCTCTTTCGGTCATCCCCACTGTTTACAAACACCTTCTTTATGCAGTATAATCGATATTTACCCCCTGCTGGCAACATAAATAACGATTTTCATAATTCATGGTGGGTGAGAGGAGGGGGGGGGGGAAGCCCCCTCTCAACCCATCATTTATCCCACATTGGAATTATAACTAGGACCGTGAAAACACTCATTTCTCAGAATCTGGAGAAAAAACATGAAAAATACGGGTGCGAGCCTATTCCCTACAAATACCCTTCATTGTTTGGTATTGATTGTTCATGAGAAGGGTTAGTGGTTTTGAAATTTCATTTTTTACTTTTTTAATAACTTGCCGAAAAAATTGGGTCCAGGGGATTTATAGGATTTTAATTTTGATAAGGCATCGGAGATATGTGTATTTGTATTTCAATGTTGCATAGGGAATTGATTTTATTTATGGCGATATATGAGGAACATACTTAATGTCTTACTCAGTAAACACCAACGCTAAAGAGATATTGATACGGTTGCTCATTTGTGACATCATCAATGTGTTCCCCTTTTTCGTCAACTAGCGGGCCAAATGTCGAGGTAACTACTTGTTTACATCTGATATAGCTATTAAACGCTTTTGGATTTAACTTGCTTAAGGTTGCAATATGTTGGTAATTCTGCAGAACAACAACTCTTGTTATTTTATTTTGATATTGTAATGTTTTGTAAGTGTGTATTTTAGTGTTAGAAAGTGCGGAAAGCACTTTTTATTAGCATTTCCATTGTTAATTGTCATTCTGATACCCCAACGATCTAGGGGAGAGTTTGGGAATGCGGAGTTTACTCGATTTATTCAACATTGAAAACACATTATCCTAACCTAACAATCTTACCTAACCTATCCTAGTATGCCGCCCCTACACCCCCGCTGGTTGGGTATTAGAACAATAAAAGATTGACGGGCGCCGAAAGAGAAGTCGATGAAGTCTACAGTGTTTAATGCGCAATCTTCAGCTTAGGCTGTCGATAACAGGAAAGTACCAATACAAATATACTGACGTCGTGTAGGTGAAACTCCACTCTGATTGGCTACTGAACATCGGGGAGGAGCCTGCAAGGAGGCTAGAATGTAAAGAAAGTGTCCTGGACTGGCTGTACAAAAATAACTGAAAATGTTATAGGGGAGTGTAAATCAAATTGACAATATAAGAAAAGTAGCACTTCTCTGCGCATCAGTAAGGTCCCCTGAGTAAGGTAAGAGCGAAAAAAAATCCAGAAGACAGGAATCCCGCAATCGAAGAGTTGTTGTTCTGCAAAATACCCATTAGTTTAAATCTTTATAAACGTTTTCCAAATGTTCTCTATATGTTAAATGGTTTATGAAATTCCAATTGGTAACACTGAGGACGTGTTTCTCGGCTTGTGAAAATCAGCCTTTCTGAAAATAAGTACTTTCTCTTGACTTTTGTTTGGTTTGATGTTAACGATGTTATTGTTGAAGGTTACTGAGCGGTGATTGCTTGAACTAAATCCATCGCCTACCACGACTTGGTTTACTAAATCATCTTTTGTTCCAATGATGAGATCCTGAATATTGGTGTCACGCGCGTGGAAGTTGACAAACTGATATAACGAACTTTACAGTAAACTTGTATAGAGATCCTGTCCTGTGTGGAAGGTTTTAAGTTCGCACTATTAAAGCATTTACAAATGGAAATTACCAAGATTAAGGGGAGATGGGTCGTTTTTTGGTCTATATAAATATATTTTTGAGTTTCCTCGCTAGACCTACCGGTACATCAAACTTAAAACAAAAACGAAACATCCATTAGATCCCCCTTCTAGATTAATTTGTATATTTTTCGGTAGAACAAATATCCCAGCCGAAGGCCGGTTCTTTTAAAATTACAGGCTCACTATCGTTCGCCAGGAGAAGTATCGACACCTAACTAGCACGAAAGGTCTTAATATTGACAAAGAAATGGGGCGAAATCGACAAACTAGTGAAGCAAACATCTTAAAACATCTGAAAACTAACAGGGCTAAGCATGAGAAAGAAGAGACCAGAAAAACGGCCCATCTCCCCATTACAGTATCCTTATTATCACTTATCTCTATTAGTTGGTTGTATAATTCTGATTCGATGGTGATGGCTAGGCTGGGGGCCGGTAAATTAGTTCCAAGGTTACCTTGTCGTTTGATGTATTTTCTAAATTGAATATATATCAAGATGATTTAATGTCTGATTGGAGGCAAGTACATGATAAAAACTCTCCTTTTAAGGGGACAGTGGTTACTTTTTGGGTTCTATTTATTTATATAGTCATATATTTTTTAGTTTCCTCGCTAGACATTCATCAAGCTTAAAAACACTCCCTAGACCCCCCCTTCACGATAAATGTGAACGTTTTCGATAGAAAGATGTCCCGGCCGTAGGCCGGTTTCTCTTGAAATTACAGGCTCGCTATCACTCGCCAGGAAAAAATCGACACCTAAAGGGCATGAAAGGTCTTAATATTGACAAAGACATGGGGTATAAAGTCATATAATCGCCAAAGTAATGAGTCTAACGCCTTATAATCTAAAAACAAAACAATGGTATTAATCACAAGGGAGAAGGGGCCCAGAAAACTCCTCCCCAATTTATCATACCAGTGTCACGAACGGAGAAGAGCTAGATGCATTAAGTTGATGTCATTGTCAAGCTTTGAATGAGGACTTTTTGTTACATACTTTATTGTTTATGATATTGATTCACAAAGGTAGAGCAAAAGATGCATGTTACACTCGGATACCCTAGTGTCTAGCCCACTCATTAATAATCGTGGACCCCGTACCTATGTTGTTATATATGCAATTACAATTATATGGATTTATTTTTGGATAGTATTTGTTTGTCAATAAATAGTATTTATAATTTTGTATTTTGAGCATAGACAATCTTACCAATATATTAGTTTCCAGAGATATGCTTCCATAATTAGAAATAGGTTAATTCCACGAATATTTATGAGTGGGCTAGAGACTATGGCATCCGAGTGTACAATATGCCTTCAGAGAGGTGTACGGTTGGAGGAATATGGCTGACGTGTAAGAGTTAATGTGCATTTTTGACGAAAGTGCTACTAAGATTTTTGTTTACATATGATGATATACACAGTATATCTATATCACTATCAAAATTGCAGTGGCTGTTGTGGGCCATAAACTACAATTACACCGGTAAGTTGATCCCATTTGAACTATATAATTAGCGTATTGATATTCAAGTTTTGTTTCGTGGAATTGACATGAACGCAAGAATTTCAATTGAATGACTTAATTCGTCTTTATTGCATTGCCTTTCGTTGCTGTATGCGTCTCATTATCGCTGTTGAAGTTATGTTTTGGGACCAGCAACGTTGTGCAGGGTAATAACTAACTAGGATCAGCAATAAGAGAAGGAATAGGATGAGGGAGATAACGACTGGTGATATTACTGCTCAATACTAGTTTAAGCTATTTCTCATTTGTTTAATTATTTGTTTCAATTACACTCAATCTCATTCTCTCCCACCCCTACTTTCTCTCAACAGAACCTCATTCTCTACCTCATTATCTGTATACCTCATTCTCTACAGTACCTTATTCTCTGTATAACTCATTCTCTGTATACTTCATTCTCTGTATACCTCATTCTCTGTATAGCTCATTATCTGTATACCTCATTATCTGTATACCTCATTATTTGCATACCTCATTCTCTGTATACCTCATTATCTGTATACCTCATTCTCTGTATACTTCATTCTCTGTATACCTCATTATCTGTATACCTCATTCTTTGCATACCTCATTCTCTGTATACCTCATTCTTTGCATACCTCATTCTCTGTATACCTCATTCTCTGTATACTTCATTCTCTGTATACCTCATTCTCTGTATACCACATTATCTGTATATCTCATTCTCTGTATACCTCATTCTCTGTATACTTCATTCTCTGTATACCACATTCTCTGTATATCTCATTCTCTGTATACCTCATTCTTTGTATACTTCATTCTCTGTATACTTCATTCTCTGTATACCACATTCTCTGTATATCTCATTCTCTGTATACCTCATTCTCTGTATACCTCATTCTCTGTATACCTCATTCTCTGTATACCTCATTCTCTGTATACCTCATTCTATGGGTTCCATGTCAGTTGAACCAGTGCCACTTTAACCAGTGATAACTCAACCAGTGGCCACTTCAACCAGTGACCATTTCAACCAGTGACCATTTTAACCAGTAACCTAACCTAACCTAGCCTAACCTAACCTACTGGTTAAAATGGTCACTGGTTGAAATGGTCACTGGTTGAGTTAGCACTGGTTAAAGTGGCTCTGGTTGAAGTGGCACTGGTTCAACTGACATGGAACCCATTCTATGTATACCTCAGTCTCTGTATATCTCATTCTCTGTATACCTCATTCTCTGTATACCTCATTATCTGTATACTTCATTCTCTGTATACCTCATTCTCTGTATACCTCATTATCTGTATACTTCATTCTCTGTATACCTCATTCTCTGTATAGTGGAGCAGATAACTGCAAATTTCAGGAGAATCGTTCATTTCCGGAAACAAGCACCAAATTTGGCACACATACTCCTTGGGGATTGCTCTTTTGATAAAACCCGTTAGCCACCTAAAAATTCAAGATGGCGGCCATTTTTCAAGATGGCCGCCATTGAATATACAGAAATATTGCATTTCGCAATAAAATCGCAAAGACTTGTCCAATTTGAATGATCTTGGTGTCAAATCATACATTTTTAACTATGTAGAATCCGAATTTGGAACCATGGACTTACTCACTAGCTTCCTTGTACCATAATATCAGTCCCGGAATCCTAATATTCTGCTAAATTAGAGGTTCATGTTACGTCTGACTCGGCTAAAATGCATGGTAGTGTATATCGTATTAGTAGTGTTAGAGGTTTAGTATGTGTAGCATCTTCCTGTACAAGGCTTCCAAACTGGACATGACACGATGCGGTGTGGGGGGGGGGGGGGACGTTGAGAGACTTTCAGCGGAAGGTGTAGAGTAGTAGCCTAACAGAGCGGATGTCAACGCACAGCCAGGGCACACTGGTGGCACCGCTGCTGTGAAACTCAGCATGGGGTTCAGTATCAGCTGAATAATTCGTTTAGTGTAGCTAAATAATTAGTTTAGTGTCCCAAATGCTGTCTAATAAGCCCCGCATGTTTAGTTAGATAGCCGCGCCTGATTTGACAGGGTGTGCCAGCGCGGGAGAGCCGAGCCAAGAGTAACGGGGCTTTACATTGCTTTGCATGTAGTTACCTGGATGGTGTACAGATCGCACGGGACTTAAATGATACTGGATGAACGATCGGGCTAGGTGTAGATCATATATTTGTATTCCCGAACCTAGTCGTATCCCATACCTTATTGTGCATGATTGTGATCAAGGTGGTAAAAGGATAACCCCTCGGCCTTGATTCACTGAATACAGATAATTATCATACTGTGATTATCTGTTATATCTGTTATCATATAACATACTGTGTTATATCATACTGTGATTATCTGTTATATACTGTGATTATCTGTTATCTATTATATATGTGTTACAGATAATTATCATACTGTATTCACCAAGATGGCAAATACAGATCCAGGACCGTCTAAATTCCGGACTGACTGGAGCAAGTGTTGTCTTTGCCAGAAGAAGAGTGAAGAGCTCAAGTCACCACGTGCACAACAACCACAAGAACATGATGGGTACACTATGATTGCGACTACTATTCCCCTCTTTCACGCAATTAATGAGATGCCTATTGTTCTGGATCCAGCCAGACTTGATGATGGTGGTGGCATTGAAGAAACTCTGAGGAGGAACAAGGCGCAGTATCACCAAAGTTGTTGCCTTATGTTCAACAACACGAAACTGGAGAGAGCTAGAAAAAGAAGAGCAGTGAGTGCTCAGCCAGTAGAATGCCAGATCAAGCTGCGTAGAACCAGCCTTGAAGGCCAAACGTGTTTTATATGTGACAAAGAAGCCCCATCCTCTGAACTCAGACAAGTTATGACGATGAACCTCAATAAGAGACTTAATAAATGTGCCCAAACTTTAAATGACGGAAAACTTCTTGCAAGACTCAGCGGTGGAGATACTATTGCACAGGAGCTCAAATACCATTTTGCATGCTTGACAGACCTGTACAATAGAGAGAGGACGTACCTCAGAGCCACCAAGAGACTGGAACAGGAACGTGCACCCGAAGAGGATGCCTACCCACAGGCATTCTCAGAGCTAGTCACATATCTAGTGGAGACCACCAGATCTGGCGAGGGTCCTGCAGTCTTCCGACTTGCAGACATAGTTCACCTGTATGCCCAGCGCCTGGAACAGCTGGGTGTTGATGCACCTGCTGTCAACTCCACAAGACTGAAGGAAAAACTGCTTTCAAAAATACCTGAGTTGGAAGTGCACAAACAGGGAAGGATGTTCTTCTGGCTTTCCAGAAAGATGTGGGCTTTGTCTTGTCAGAAGCCTCTGACTATTATAGTGAAGCTATTATCCTTGGCAAAGCAGCTAACATCTTGCGAAGACATATGCTGGACCACAAGTCCACATTTGATGGAACCTTCCATGAGGGGTGCATCGAGCAGGCCATTCCACTCACTCTTCTTCAGTTTGTGGCCATGCTTGAACACGGAGCGGACATCAAATCTCAACTGAGGTTTGGCGCATCAAAGACAGATCTAGCAATTGCTCAGCTGCTTCAGTACAACTGCTACGCATGGTACAAAGAAGGAGCAGCAACTCACAGACACTCCAAAGACAGAGAGACCCCATTCCCTGTTTACATGGGGATGTCCGTCTACACAAAGACCAGAAAGAGAAAGTTGGTGGAAATGCTTAACGAGCATGGCATCAGCATTTCATACGACAGGGTGCTACAGATATCTGCACAGCTGGGAGATGCAACAGTCAGCAAGTACGTGGAGGATGGGGTGGTCTGTCCACCAGTTCTGCGAAAAGGGCTGTTCACCACATCAGCCATGGACAACATAGACCACAATCCCACTGCAACGACAGCGACCACTTCTTTCCATGGAACCAGCGTCTCTGTTTTCCAGCACCCAACCAAAGAAGACAAAGGTGAAGAGCGTGGACAGCTGAAGTTCGGAGAGGAGAAAGTGAAGACAGTTCCTACATGTACATCCAATAATATATCGGACTGATGGTGCCTATGATATGGGCACTTTTTACCCTAATTATGATTTCGGGACTGATATTATGGTACAAGGAAGCTAGTGAGTAAGTCCATGGTTCCAAATTCGGATTCTACATAGTGAAAAGTGTATGATTTGACACCAAGATCATTCAAATAGGACAAGTCTTTGCAATTTTATGGCGAAATGGAATGTTTCTGTATATTCAATGGCGGCCATCTTGAAAAATGGCCGCCATCTTGAATTTTTAGGTGGCTAACAGGTTTTATCAAAAGAGCAATCCCCAAGGAGTATGTGTGCCAATTTTGATGCTTGTTTCCAGAAATTAACGATTATTCCAGTTATCTGCCCCACTAGTATACTTCATTCTCTGTATACCTCATTCTCTGTATACCTCATTCTCTGTATACTTCATTATCTGTATACTTCATTATCTGTATACCTCATTCTCTGTATACCTCATTATCTGTATACTTCATTCTTTGTATACCTCATTCTTTGTATACCTCATTCTTTGTATACCTCATTATTTGTATACCTCATTCTTTGTATACTTCATTCTCTGTATACCTCATTCTATGTATACATCATTATCTGTACTGTATACCTCATTCTATGTATACCTCATTCTCTGTATACCTCATTCTCTGTATATCTCATTCTCTGTATACCTCATTCTCTATATACCTCTCTCCCTAAATACGTCTCTCTACATATACCTCTTTATATAAACCTCTCTACATATACCTCTTTATATAAACCTCTCTACATATACCTCTTTATATAAACCTCTACATATACTTCTCTACATATGCCTCTCTACACATACCTCTCTACACATACCTCTCTACATATACCTCTCTACATATACCTCTCTACATATGCCTCTCTACATATATATCTTTACATATGCCTCTACATATACCTCTCTACATATACCTCTCTATATATACCTCTCTATATATACCTCTCTACATATACCTCTCTACATATACCTCTCTACATATACCTCTCTACATATACCTCTCTACATATGCCTCTCTACATATACCTCTCTACATACTGTATACCTCTACATATGCCTCTCTACATATGCCTCTCTACATATACCTCTCTACATATGCCTCTCTACATATACCTCTCTACATATGCCTCTCTACATATACCTCGCTACATATGCCTCTCTACATATACCTCTCTCTATATACTTCTCTTTATATATCTATCTCTATATGTACCTCTCTATATATCTCTCTTTATATATACCTCTCTCTATATATGCTTCTCTATATGCCTCTCTATATACCTCTCTCTATATATGCCTCTCTATATACCTCTATATATACCTCTCTCTATATATACCTCTCTCTATACTGTATATACCTCTCTCTATATATATACCTCTCTCTATATATACCTCTCTCTATATATATCTCTTTATATATATATCTCTCTATATATACCTTTCTATATATATCTCTCTATATATACCTTTCTATATACCTCTATCTATATATACCTCTTTATATACCTCTCTATATATACCTCTATCTATACCTCTCTATATACCTCTCTCTATATATACCTCTTTCTATATACCTCTCTCTCTATATACCTCACTCCATATATACCCCACTCTCTATACCTCACTCACTTTATACCTCACTCCCTATATACCTCACTCCCTATATACCTCACTCCCTATATTCCTCACTCCTTATATACCTCACTCCCTATATACCTCACTCTCTATATACCTCACTCTCTATATACCTCACTCTCTATATACCTCACTCTCTATATACCTCACTCTCTATATACCTCACTCTCTATATACCTCACTCTCTATATACCTCACTCTCTATATTAAAATGTTTGACGTATGACCAGGCCGGGCTAAGAACCCTGGCGTCTAGTGTAGCACTCTAACACCCAAGGAATATGAACTGTACTCGCTAAAACCAATTTAATCTACTAGACTACCGAAGAGGTAAAAGTGATAGTTTGGTTTGGTTCCATTCAGGGTGATCGCAGCCTTTCACACATACACCCACAGTATATACACTCTAAGAAGTATATACCTATCAAAAATATATTGGTACTTGTGTCGTCACGAGGAAAGCTCCACGCTTGCTACCTCCTTATTTACTGACGGTGGTTCTGGTAAATCAAAGCATTTCGAATACTGGTATATACGGTTTTGTAAGAATAGTTATAATGAGTTGATAAAAAACTGAACAACTTAATTCTAGTATATATCTGGCCCCAATATGTTCGTATATATCGATAATGTTGGTGTTAATGAAGCCTTTCTCATCATCTTCTGGGCTTCTGATACATATTTTATCGAAATATAACTTCTGAAGTAGTTTCAACATTATGATATCATATGTTGGGATATTACAGAAGGAATTGACTTCATAATTATGCGTATGCAGTTTACCCCGTATATTACTGCAATGTATCAATAAATATGGTCAAAATGCCGAGAGGGGACAAATACACTCTTTAATCATATTGTGTTTCCTTGTTTACACTTGAGCAAGAGTCCCAATACTCTGGTAAGCAATATTGAGTAGGTTAGTGTTTATGTATGGTTTCAATTATGTACTGGGACCAACTTCATTTGTGACATTGCTGTTAAACATAATTACATTACACAGAAAATCCTCTGCTTCCATCTCCCCAAGCCGTAGCTAATCAACGTTTTTGTTTTGTTTTTATGAATTGGTAAAGTAAACGGCAAATTTATAATTTTAGGACGGACACAATATTCAGATACAAATATATTTCATAGTCAATGAATACGGTTGCAAACACACGCCTTCATCAACAAAGCTCCCCATTGTGATGCGCCTGTACCAAAGGGTCAGTTCGAATTGTATGTACATTTAAGCGGCTCGGTGGTGTAGTAGCGGCTTGCTGGTGTAGTAGTGGCTCCCTGGTGTAGTGACTAGCGTCTTGGACTTCCACCCAAAAGGTCCCAGGATCGGGTGCACGCCTTACCGTCCCTCATGAGCAAGGGGATGGGGTAGTAGTACAGGACCCCAATGGAAATACGCCTAATCGGCCTTATTGAGCTATCTTTAGCTGGCTTAACATGCGCTAGCTTTAAGAACTATTATTATTACATACATAGTTTATTATATATGCCGAAATACTCAGTGGATTAATATAATGATGTTGGTAACCAAGTGGAATTTTTCTAACTGAATTATTGACTATAGTACAGCACTAAATGGGGCCTAAGATACAAATATTATAAGATATTTGGTCAAATTATAACATTTTACCCATTATCCAAATAATATTATGATATAAAATATGAAATTTAGTTTTTTTTTCTGAGTATATAGAGTTCACCATTATTTTCGGTTTAAATTAATATTGATAAGTCTCAGTTGATGTGCTATTTACTTTGAAATATTGTTATTTTATTTATAAAAGCATATAACAAACTAAATGTATAAACAATATATTAACAGTGAAAAAAGAAAGTACATTTGTTATCGTTTCTCAGTGTATTCGTCTGCGCTGGTTTGCGTGTGACGAAGTGCTGGTTGGAATTCGAGAATCGGGTGGGTTTACTTGTTAGTGTATATACTTTGCATACACCCACACTCAAACACTAGTAACCATATATATATACCAATGAAGGGTATTTACTCCCTGGGGCACTTTCCATTAATGACCTCGCTAGTATACAAATAGAGCCCTATATACCTCATTCCCTATATACACCATTCCCTATATACCCCATTCCCAATATACCCCATTCCCTATATATATACCTCTTTCCCTATATACACCATTCCCTATACTGTATACCCCATTCCCTATATACCCCATTCCCTATATACATACCTCTTTCCCTATATACACCATTCCCTATATACCCCATTCCCAATATACCCTATTCCCTATATATATATACCTCTTTCCCTATATACACCATTCCTTATATACCCCATCCCAATATACCCCATTCCCTATATAAATACCTCTTTCCCTATATACACCATTCCCTATATACCCCATTCCCTATATACCCCATTCCCTATATATATACCTCTGTCCATATATACACCATTCCCTATATACCCCATTCCCTATATATATACCTCTTTCCCTATATACCCCATTCCCAATATACCTCATTCCCTATATACCCCATTCCCTATATACACCATTCCCTATATACCTCATTCCCTATATACACCATTTCCAATATACCTCATTCCCTATATACACCATTCCCTATATACACCATTCCCTATATACACCATTCCCTATATACCCCATTCCCTATATACCCCATTCCCTATATACCCCATTCCCTATATACCTCATTCCCTATATACACCATTCCCTACATACACCATTCCCTACATACACCATTCCCTATATACCTCATTCCCTATATACACCATTCCCTATATACCTCTTTCCCTATATACCCCATTCCCTATATACCCCATTCCCTATATACCTCATTCCCTATATACCCCATTCCCTACATACACCATTCCCTACATACACCATTCCCTATATACCTCATTCCCTATATACACCATTCCCTATATAAACCATTCCCTATATACCCCTTTCCCAATATACCCCATTCCCTATATATATACCTCTTTCCCTATATACACCATTCCCTATATACCCCATTCCCAATATACCCCATTACCTATATATATACATCTTTCCCAATATACACCATTCCCTATATACCTCATTCCCTATATACCCCATTCCCTATATACCCCCTTCCCTATATACCTCATTCCCTATATACCCCATTCCCTATATACCCCATTCCCTATATACCTCATTCCCTATATACCTCATTCCCTATATACCCCATTCCCTATATACCCCATTCCCTATATACCTCATTCCCTATATACACCATTCTCTATATACCTCATTCCCTATATACACCATTCCCTATATACCTCATTCCCTATACACCCCATTCCCTATATACACCATTCCCTATATACCTCATTCCCTATATACACCATTCCCTATATACCTCATACCCTATATACCCCAATCCCTATATACACCATTCCCTATATACCTCATTCCCTATATACACCATTCCCAATATACCCCATTCCCTATATATATACCTCTTTCCCAATATACCCCATTCCCTATATATATACCTCTTTCCCTATATACACCATTCCCTATATACCCCATTCCCAATATACCCCCTTCCCTAAATATATACCTCTTTCCCTATATACACCATTCCCTATATACCTCATTCCCCATATTCCCCATTCCCTATATACCCCATTCCCTATATACCCCATTCCCTATATACCTCATTCCCTATATACCCCATTCCCTATATACACCATTCCCAATATACCTCATTCCCTATATACCTCATTCCCTATATACCTCATTCCCTATATACCCCATTCCCTATATACCCCATTCCCTATATACACCATTCCCTATATACCTCATTCCCTATATACCTCATTCCCTATATACACCATTCCCAATATACCTCATTCCCTATATACACCATTCCCTATATACCCCATTCCCTATATACCCCATTCCCTATATACCCCATTCCCTATATACCCCATTCCCTATATATATACCTCTTTCCCTATATACCCCATTCCCTATATACCACATTCCCTATATACCTCATTCCCTACATACCCCATTCCCTACATACACCATTCCCTATATACCTCATTCCCTATATACACCATTCCCTATATACCTCATTCCCTATATAAACCATTCCCTATATACCCCATTCCCAATATACCCCATTCCCTATATATATACCTCTTTCCCTATATACACCATTCCCTATATACCCCATTCCCAATATACCCCATTACCTATATATATACCTCTTTCCCAATATACACCATTCCCTATATACCTCATTCCCTATATACCCCCTTCCCTATATACCCCCTTCCCTATATACCTCATTCCCTATATACCCCATTCCCTATATAACCCATTCCCTATATACCCCATTCCCTATATACTCCATTCCCTATATACCTCATTCCCTATATACCTCATTCCCTATATACACCATTCCCTATATACCTCATTCCCTATATACACCATTCCCTATATACCACATTCCCTATATACCCCATTCCCTATATACCCCATTCCCTATATACCTTATACCCTATATACCCCAAACCCTATATACACCATTCCCTATATACATCATTCCCTATATACACCATTCCCAATATACCCCATTCCCTATATATATACCTCTTTCCCTATATACACCATTCCCTATATACCCCATTCCCAATATACCCCATTCCCTAAATATATACCTCTTTCCCTATATACACCATTCCCTATATAACTCATTCCCCATATACCCCATTCCCTATATACCCCATTCCCTATATACCCCATTCCCTATATACCTCATTCCCTATATACCCCATTCCCTATATACACCATTCCCAATATACCTCATTCCCTATATACACCATTCCCTATATACCTCATTCCCTATATACCCCATTCCCTGTATACCCCATTCCCCCTATATACACCATTCCCTATATACCTCATCCCTATATACACCATTCCCTATATACCCCATTCTCTATATACCCGATTCCCTTTTTTTTTTTTTTTTTTTTTGTGTGATTGAGGGAGGCAAAAGGCATAACTGCCTATAGCGAGTGCCTCCCCCATAGTTGAAAGAGTGACGGCCAAAATCAAGGGACGTTCGAGCCAAAATGCCTGGACACACGGAGTTTGAAGCAATTTAAGTCATAGGAAGCGGGAAAGACTGATTCTGGGAGAGAGTTCCAGAGCTCAGCTGTTGAGTAGAAGAAAGTTTGAGAGTAACGTTGCACTCTTGGGTTGGAGAGTTGCACCGAGTAGGGGTGGGATTGAGTTGCAAGATGGGTACCACGTGCCCTACGTAAAGGAGGTGGTATGCACGGGGATAGCTCTGAGGAACACTGATTATTATAGTAGCGATAGAATAGCGAGAGAGATGCAACATTGCGGCGGAGAGAGAGAGATTGCAGAGAGTTGGTGAGTGGACGGGAGTTAATGATACGAAAGGCCTTCCTTTCAACCTGGTCTAGGAGAGTGGTGTGAGAGGAACCTCCCCACACATGTGAACAATACTCAATACAAGGGCGCACTATGCCCCTGTACAGAGCAAGAAGCTGTGCAGGGGAAAAGAACCCCCTACGGCGGTTGAGCACACCCAGCTTCTGGGAGGCTGCCTTAGCAAGACTGGTAATATGGTCCTTCCAAATGAGAGCAGAAGAAAAAGAGACACCAAGAATATTGAGAGAAGATGAAGGGTTGATTTTTGTATTGTTGAAGAATAAGTGATAGTCCGCTGGGAGATCCTGACGGGTAGATAGATGGAGAAATTGGGTTTTGGAAGCATTAAAGTTAACAAGGTTTTCTCTGCCCCAATTGGAAATAGTATTTAGATCAGAATTTAAGAGTTCTATGGCTTCATTACGTTTGTCGTTGAGGGATTGCTGGCTGGGGCGTTCTGAAAAAGTAATGGAGTAGTGTAAGGTTGAGTCGTCTGCGTATGCATGGATGGGAATTAAGGTACAGTTAAGGAGATAATTTATAAAAATTAGAAAGAGAATAGGAGATAGGACAGAGCCCTGACGAACACCGGAGTTTATAGGGTGAGGAAGTGAACAATGGCCGTCCACAACCGCGGCTATGGAACGGCCGGAAAGGAAATTAGAGACAAAGGCACAGATGGAGGGATAGAAACCGAAGGAGGGTAGTTTAGAAATTAAAGATTTATGCCAGACTCTATCGAAGGCTTTCGATATGTCTAGTGCAATAGAAAAAGTCTCACCGTAGTCCCGAATGGACCCCATTCCCTATATACCCCATTCCCTATATACCTCATTCCCAATATACCCCATTCCCTATGTACCCCATTCCCTATATACCTCATTCGTTATATACCCCATTCTCTATACACCACATTCCCTATATACCACATTCTCTATATACCTCATTCCCAAAATACCCCATTCCCAATATACCCCATTCCCTATATACATCATTCCCTATATACCCCATTCCCTATATACCTGATTCCCTTTATACCTCATTCCCTATATACCTGATTCCCTATATACCTCATTCCCTATATACCTCATTCCCTATATACCTCATTCCCTGTATACCCCCTTCCCTATAAACCTCATTCTCTATATACCTCATTCCCTATATACTTCATTCCCTATATACCTCATTCCCTATATACCTCATTCCCTATATACCTCATTCCCTATATACCTCATTCCCTATATACCCCATTCCCTATATACCCCATTCCCTATATACCCCATTCCCTATATACCTCATTCCCTATATACCTCATTCCCTATATACCTTATTCCCTATATACCGAATTCCATATATACCCCATTCCCTATATACCCCATTCCCTATATACCCCATTCCCTATATACCCCATTCCCTATATACCCCATTCCCTATATACCCCATTCCCTATATCCCCCATTCCCTATATACCCCATTCCCTATATACCCCATTCCCTATATACCCCATTCCCTATATACCCCATTCCCTATATACCCCATTCCCTATATACCCCATTCCCTATATACCCCATTCCCTATATACCTCATTCCCTATATACCTCATTCCCTATATACCTCATTCCCTATATACCCCATTCCCTATATATTCCATTCCCTATATATCCCATTCCCTATATATCCCATTCCCTATATACCCCCTTCCCTATATACCTCATTCCCTATATACCTCATTCCCCATATACCTCATTCCCTATATACCCCATTCCCTATATACCCCATTCCCTATATATCCAATTATTACGATCGGGTCTCGTATAAATCAGTGGCTCTTATACATTGGACTAGACTGGCATAAATGCAACAACGGAAACGCTAGATCCAACCCCTGATATATAATCCCGTCGAACAAAGAACACATATACCCTCCAGAGTTATATCTGCGATAGCGGGGTATCTTAACTCTCAGTAACAGGACAACCAGGAAGGAGGACCGAAGACAGCGAGGGCGGCAACCTGCGAAGGAATTAAATGCTAATCTGTCAAGAACCGCGAATTTGGATAAAGCTCCACCAACACGACCCAAATTCAAAACCGCCAGGGATAACGACCGAGGACCGATGTCAGCCATGAATGTAAATATAGATCCGATCAGAACCAAAAATTTGATTAAAGAACGTTCTGCGAGTTCTAAAACCGCAACTTTAAAGGTTTCTATGCAAACACTCGTAGCATACGCAATAAATTTTCAGATTTAGAGGAACTAGTATTTACTGAAAAATATAATGTGATTGGTATAACAGAATCTTGGCTCAATACAGTAGATAGAGACTTCTTACCAGAGTATTCACTTCCCGGTTATGTAATGTTTGAGAAAAGCCGAATAAATAAAAATGGAGGTGGCGTTTAATTTTATATCAAAGAAAGTCTTAACCCGACCCTCTTGTCAAAACCTCAAATTGTGAACGTCGACACATCTTTTGTGCTAATAAAGAATAATAAAGGTACAAAAATAATACTTGCATTAATATACAGACCTCCAGCTCAATCAGTGCAAACTGACCGAGAAATTTATGAACAAATTGCAGATGTAAGTAACTCACCAGATACCGTATTTTTTAGCGACTTTAATTTACCTGTGACCAAGTGGGGTGATACTCTTACTTCACACTCCGGACATGACTTGTATACGAACTTGCAAGAGAGTTCGCTTTATCAATTTGTTCGAACACCGACCCGTGGTAATAACGTTCTTGACATTGTACTTGCAACAAAAGAAGAATTAATAGAGAATTTGAATGTTCGTGATGAATTCAGTAACAGCGACCATCGTTCGATAACTTTCACTTTAAACTTTACTAGTAACGAACCAAATAGTAGCATCGAAAAAGTCCCTAATTTCAAGAAAGCAAACTTTCATAAACTTAGAGCTATGTTTAAAGAAACTGACTGGATCTTTTTAATTAACAATAACGACATAAATTCATCTTGGAAGTTATTCGAAACCACTTACCTAAAAGCAGTGCAAGACTGCATACCATCGAAAATACGGCGTCCAGGCCATAATAATAAGCCCAAATGGTGGAATAAAGATATTTCAAACTGCCTGCTTGCTAAAAAATTGGCTAATGATAGATTAAAATCCTCACAAAATGACGAAGAACGGGTGAAATTTGTAGAGCTACGACGCAAAGCCAAAGAGTTAATTAAGCAAAGTAAAAAGACCCTAGAGTTACATATTGCGAATCAAAGTAAAACAAACCCGAACGAATTCTATAGTTATATCAGAAAGAACAAAGTGGTTACTTCAACTGTTGGACCGTTAGTCGATGAAAATGGAGAATACACCAAAGACGAAGTACAAATGAGTAATGCCCTCAATACCTCAAGACCTCAGTGATATCCCTACACCATCGCCGATTCAGATTGATAATTCAGATGTTCTAAGCAATATCACCGTTACAGAGAGAGAAGTATTGAATTGTTTAGATAAACTCATGGTAAATAAAACGCCTGGACCTGATACAATCTCGCCTAGAGTTCTAAAGGAAGCTAAGGATGAGCTCTCCAAACCACTGACATTACTATTCAATAAATCCTTGCTGTCTGGAACTATGCCTGATCAGTGGAAGATAACCAACGTAACACCGATATTCAAAAGAGGCAGCAAATCCCTACCCCGTAACTATCGTCCAGTTAGCTTAACCTCAGTTGTATGTAAAATGCTAGAAACGGTCATAAGAGACAGACTCGTAAATCACTTAGAGGAAAATAACATACTTAAAGATACTCAACACAGCTTTCGTAAAAAAACGTTCCTGTTTAACAAACCTCTTAGACTTCTTCCACGATATCCTCAACCTCTACGATGAGAGTAAAGCTGTAGATATTATATACCTTGATTTTCAAAAGGCCTTTGACAAAGTTCCCCACAAACGTTTACTGCTAAAACTAAAAGCGCATGGAATACAAGACGGTGTGTTGAAATGGATAGAAAATTGGCTCAGCGACAGAAAGCAAAGAGTAGTCATAAACGGTAAGGCATCTAAATGGACCAATGTAAGTAGGGGGGTACCCCAGGGATCGGTACTAGGACCAATTATCTTTCTAATTTACATCAACGACATAGATGAGGGTCTCACCTGTACAATCTCAAAATTTGCTGACGATACAAAAATTGCAAATAGCGTACTCTCAAAAGATCAAGTTGACGATATGCAACACAATCTAGATAAATTGTCACATTGGGCCCAAATTTGGCAAATGAGTTTCAATGCGGATAAATGTAAAGTACTACATATCGGATACCTAAATGAGAAAGCAAACTATTCGATGAATGGCACTCAGCTTAAGAATGTAAATAGAGAAACCGATCTGGGAGTAACAATATCGAGTAACCCAAAACCGAGTCAACAATGTTCAGATGTTGTTAAGAAAGCAAACAAAATAATTGGCTTTATAGGCAGATCATTTGAGCATAAATCCAAAGACGTAATCCTAACCCTTTACAATTCCTTAGTCCGCCCTCTTCTGGAATACTGCGTTCAATGCTGGTGCCCTTATTACCAAAAAGACATAAACAAGCTAGAACGAGTTCAACGTAGAGTTACCAAAATTATACCTAGCCTAAAGAACAAACCATACGAAGAGCGTCTTGGAGAATTAAATCTATTTCCGTTAACCCAGCGCAGATTAAGAGGTGACTTAATTCAAGTGTTCAAAATCATCAAAGGCATCGACAATATGAACTGTAGTAAGTACTTCACTATCGACTAATCTAATTACACGCGGGGAAACGGTTGCAAAATTATTGGTAAATCTTTTAACTCACACGAATCTAAGAATTTCTTCTTCAATCGAGTTGTCAACTTGTGGAATGGGCTTCCCCGAGACGTTGTAGACTGCAGCACTGTTGATTCATTTAAATTCCGCCTAGACAAATATCTCCCGTCAAACCCGCGACTGACTGCGTTTGTAAATGAATAACTTTATTTTATCCTCCCCTCAGTTACTAACCCCTATGTCCCCTACTAACTTCCTAGTCCTGCCACGTTAGTGGCAGGGCAGTAGTTCCCTTTCCAATGTTCCCTTACCCACTCTAAACCACTGTTTGGACACTTGATCCTCAGTGTTTTGGAGGACAAGCAGCCTAGAAGGGTCACTAGATCTGTTGTTGCTTGATTTCCTTTGTACTTCCTTTGTACTAGTATCTATGTGCTTCTACTATAGGCTGATGTTCTCTGAAACAGCCTATTACCTATAACATATGGTTGCTTAGTTATGGTACACAAGGAAAAAATAGTTAACTTAATTAAATCACAAGAGTGATCTAATGAAAACAAAAAAAAGGTTTACTTAACGTTACTTTAATCAATAATATCTGTCACTCCTTTATGAAAGAAAGTGTTGTAAAGTCCTCAAGCACCGAACAAGGAATCTTCTGAATAATGTCGGATGCTACTAAGAAGAACTTATCGGAAATGGAACCACAACATAGCAGGAGGCAGGACAATGCACGTGTAGGCTAAATACACAAAAGGCTGGACATATAATGTTATTGGACACAAGAATATTATAAGCGGTGCAACTGTAATAATGCTCGCCACGAAAATGTAGTATTCCTATTAACAAAACCGGTCTATGCTGGTTGTGTCTCTACAGCAACCTAGACCTCAAAATGCTTGTGTAACAATAATGGGTATGCATAAAAGAGTATATGATCTAATCCAGCTAATGTCTACCCGGGTTAATAAAGTCTAGCTGGGATGCGCAAAGGTACAGAATTCTGGTGGAGCAAGGCAGCTCCTAGCCTAGTGTGGACCTTGGGTCTGTGCGGCCTGATTACGTTAATATGAAGGGGTGCTCTCTTGAGGATTCTCGATCACAAGTATCGAGTATCCTCCTGGCGCCCCTCAAAAGTAAAAGCAAATAGAGTTAGAACAGTGTTGGGTGGATTAGGCAAGCAGCCCTCACGCACTACACAGTCTAAACTCCAAGGTACACAGACAAAAGATCCACCCAGGTAACCCACAGAATCCGTAATTTCGTGTAGCTCAAAAGTAGCCTACACACATTGAAAACACCAACAGCAAGGTACTTGATCCCTAGTCTAGCATTATTTAACCCTGTAGAAACATTAGTGATTGATGGAGACAGTCCGAGCAATACAATCTCCCAAAAAGACAATGACTATCTTCAACCTTAATCTAGTACAGTGAACCCTCAAATTACGCGCAATTTATCTACGCGAAATAAAACTACGCTCTAACCACAATTGAGGAAACAAATACGTAAGTACGCTCATATTAAATGTACGCGGCGCTGAGCAAAAAAAATTACCCTCCAACGTCGTCACTGTTGACTGTGGAGAGAGAGACACATCTCCCGTACCAAACTATTATGTATCTATATAGCACAACAGGATATTATGAATCTATTAAAAGACTGTTCTTCGTTTTACATTGCATGTATCATTTATTGAGCTAACAAAATCGGAAATGGAAAATCTGTTTCTGTTCGGTAGTTGGAGGCGAGATTGTTTACACTTCTTTCGAAAGTCGCTTCAAAGCCCACTGCTCTTCCCTGGCTAAATGATATGAAGCCAATTCTTTAATATGTATATGAGCTATTGAACTATCTCACTTGACACTATGTAGGCTATATGAAACTATAGGCTATACTATGTAGGCTATATGAAACTATAGGTTATACAGGGTGTATTACTTTTCGACTCAAAACTTTACCAGTAAGCCTAGGCGGCTAGGCCTATTATTTCGGTCGATCCGTTTCGGGCGCAGTGCTATCGATCGATGGCGCAGATCCGGCATTGCTCAACCACTACCAGTGTGAGTTAATTTACGTTTGTGTCTTATTTGTATACATTAAATGTATTTTGTGTGGTAGATTAGGTTATGAAAACATATTTGTACAGTAATATGTTATATATTTGTGGATTTTAGGTGATGAAAGGTAGAAATAGTACAACTTTCGGTCGGATCCAGACCGATACCTATTTTCCCCATTTATATTTAACTCCCATGTATGCGCAAACGAACGTACGCGCCGACAGCACAGTACGCATCCCACGCGTAGTTTGAGGGTTCACTGTACATAAGAAATGTGAGATCAAGCATATAATACAGTCTGGCCACCAATTCAAGGTGTGGATGCAGAGAACCAGAGGGGAATTGATATTAATAAAAGGTGAGGAAGTCGTGGAAATGATAGAGGCAGTAGGAGAGAAAGATTCTAAGACAAGAGTGGGGGACAGTTCAAGGGAGATGCTTAGAGTATGCTGTCTGGGAAGGATCTGACAAGGATATTCCATGGATCTCCTGGCAGGAGTCCCAGTTCGCAAGAATGGCACGAGGGCGCGCGACAGTCGCCCAGTAAGCAGCCGCGTAGTAGGCAGAGTTAGGCAGGAGCAACGAATCCCGCGAGGCCTATGTAAGGGGGCCAGCCACGCGCCGCACTCACTACCAAGTCACACCACCTTGTCTCTCTCTCTCTCCCTCTCCCGCTCGTCTTCCCATCATTCAACTACTTAACACAATACTTTCAATTGACTAAATAAAATAGAAAGGATTGTGACAGACGAAAATAAAGAACAGTTCTGAACTGTCTGCAACACAAGCTTTCTCGAGAAGGAAAGTACACAATGATAGGTAGACTGTAGCTATATTCTCTGCCCTGGCGAGTCCTAGCGAGTAAGCCATGCGGTTCAGGGGGAAGCGGTGAGCGTCACACCCCACCCAAGATTTTTAAGAGGCTCCAACTATGAGCTCTAAATCTGACACGCAGAACTCATACAAAATTCGCCACTCCTAGCCACCCAGCGACAATGAAATGTAAAGCACAGTTCTCATCAAAATAACACATTATAAAAATTAACAACCCTTCCCAACACAATAGATTAAATTACATAGTTATGCTCAGAAGAGCGAGCTTCACTAGCCCAGCCTTCTGAGAGGAGTACAACTCAGAATTTCTGCTATAACATACTTAAAACAAATTTAACTATCAAAGAAAGAGTTTTTATAGGATTTTTATAGTTTTAATATGTTTATGGCGGCTGCACTACAGGGGCAAGCCTAGTTTTTACTTCTATACCAACACAGCAACTCCGCCTTTACGACCCAATACGCTGGGCTACACACGCGAGCCAACAAGCACCAGACGTAAACATACTAATCAAACCAAAGTAGGAGGCTACCCTTGTGGTATTCCAGTTATGGAATTGATTCAGGAACTTGAGGGGGTGATGGTCGGTGTAGATCACCACAACTGGTCCATAGGCTGGAACATACACCTCAAAGTGCCTGAGCGCTACCACAATCGCCAGCAGTTCCTTTTCAACTACTGAATAGTTCTTCTGCGCCGAGTTGAACTTTTTTGAGAAGAAACTGACAGGGTGCTCCAGCCCATCTTAGTCTGATTGCATCAGAATGGCACCAGCCCTCACACCACTGGCATCAGTTGCCAGCTGGAATGGTCGGATAAAGTCCGGGGCCCTGAGGTTTGGGTGAGTACACAACAGGTGTTTTACTAGCAAAAAAGCCCTCTCACACTCAGGCGCCCACTTAAACTTTCTATCTTTGGTCAATAGGACCGTCAGAGGAACCAGCACAGTAGAATAGCCCTTTATAAAGCGGCGATAGTAACCAATCATGCCCAAAAACCTCATGATCTGCTTCTTGGTGGACGGCCTGGGGAAGTGGTTAATAGCCAATATTTTGTTCTGTGGGGGGCACACCTGGCCCAAACCCACCATGAACCCCAGATACTTGGTTGACCACCAAGTTTGCCTCGCTTAATTTCTTAAATAGGGATTCTACATGTTCACAGTGGCTCTTGAAATCGTCATCGTAGATAATGACGTCGTACAGGTACACGGTACAGTTCGGAATGTCAGCCACCAACTCGTTCATCAAGCTTTGGAAGGTCGCTGGTGCGTTCTTTAGACCATACGGCATGACATTACAACGATATGTAGCACCATCCACCACAAAACTACACACCTCTTTCGCCCGTTCAGACAAAGGCACCTGCCAGTAACCTTTTACCAGGTCCACCTTGGTCAAGAACTTGGCCCTGCCAATCTTGTCTACACAGTCATCGACCCGGGGAAGAGGATATGGGTTGGTGGTAGTCGAGCCGTTTAGCCTGCGGTAATCAACACAGAAGCACGCCTTGCCATCCGGCTTAGGTTGCAGCGTTACGGGAGATGTCCACTTTACCGCCCCCTTCTCGATCAGTCCCTGTTGCAATATATACTCCAACTCCGCCCGGAGGGCCGGAAGTTTAATAGGGGGCACCCTATAGGGCACTGATTTGAAGGGTGGGTGGTGTACGACGTCAACGTCGTGCACCTCATGAGTAGTGAGGCCTGGATGTTCCGCAAATACAGTGGGGTATAAACCGAATAGGCGCTCGACAGCCACACGCTGTTGCTCAGGTAGGTGTTGCAAAGCCTCATGAGCCGCCTGTCTCGTGTTTCCCGCCCACTGATCTGCAGAAACATGATAATCCCAGTTGTCATCCACCTGCGCATGACTGTCCCGTTCTCCTTCTCCACCTTGACTGCTGAAAGTCATCACGGGGACAGTGAGAGGCTCAGGTGGGCGCCTCACATACTCCTTCATCAGGTTGACATGACATAACTGATTCCTCTTACACCTGTCTGGAGTGGCCACCAGGTAATCTAAGTCCGAGAGCTTCTCTGCTACCCTATAAGGACCAGCGTACTTTGCGGATAAGGGGTGACCTACAAGAGGGAGTAGTATCAACACCTCCTGACCCACGTTAAACTCCCTGAGTTTCACCTTGTGGTCGTACCTGTCCTTCATGAGGGCCTGAGAGCCTACCAGATTGCGGCCAGCCAACTCCAGACTACGCAACATTCGTTCTCTACTCTCAAAGACATACTTAAGCATAGAACATGGTTTAGCGGTGCCTTCCCATATCTCATTTACCATGTGGAGAGGCCCTCTGACACGGTGTCCAAACACAAGCTCATTAAGGCTAAACCTCAAACTCTCCCCAGGTACCTCTCGTCCAGCGAATAACACATACGGCAGGCCAAGATCCCAGTCCTTGCCGTTCTCAAGACAATAGCAGCGAAGCATGCTTTTTAGAGTGGAATGCCACCTCTCTAACACCCCCTGACTCTCTGGGTGATAAGCAGATGACACTACAGTGACTATCCCGTGCTGCTTCATTGTCTGAACGAACAAGTTGGAGGTGAAATTCGATCCTTGATCTGACTGTAACTCCTGCGGGTATCCGTACCGGGAGAAGTATAATAGCAAGTTATGGACCACCATCTTCGCCAAACCCATTCTCATCGGGTATGCGTCTGGGTACCGAATTGCTACGTCCATGACTGTCAAAGAGATATTTATTTCCGGCACTTGTGGGGGCAAGGGGGCCAACCATGTCGACTACTACTTTACTAAAGGGAGGCCCGCTGACGGGAATTGGGTGTAACGGAGCCTTTGGGATGCACTGGTTAGGTTTCCCGACCTTTTGGCACACACTGCACATTGCCACCCATGACACCACTTGTGCTCTCAAACCAGGCACCAAAACAGTTTCCCCAAAGCCGCCACCGTCTTATGGACACTCAAGTGTTCCGCCATCGGTACATCATGAGCCAACCTTAGTAGGCTATCCCTGCATACCCTCGGTACGACCAGCTGGTCTACCACTCCTGATCCACCCTCCCAACTTCTCTGCGGGTCTTGGAATCGCCGATACATGATGCCATCAATGAAAAAAAAATCTCCAGACTTTGCATCCCTGTCCTCTTCGAGTTCGACAGCACCGTTACTACACTTTAGAACCTCCGGGTCTTCTAGCTGCAATTGGCGAATATCTGAGGGAGCTAGCCTGTCTAAGTGTTTGCGAAACAACTCATGCCCTCCCCCAACATCGAACTTTGCATCCCGTTGCTCTCTCCGTGTATACCGTTGCTGCCTCTGAGTCTCTTTAAGCCCTGCCTCTACACTCTCAGTGACAGGTGGTGGTGCTTCTCCAGACTCTAATAACGGTGCTAATACTGAGTTCCCGAGAAGCGATGCTGGTACTAGACTCTCCACCGTATCAGCTTTCAGCACCTTCTCATGACCGTTCCTCCGCTTATTTAACCCTTAATTAGCGGCGAGCAACATAAGTCGAGTTAAAAAAAGCTGGACTATGTGGCGGCGCTCGACATAGGTCGAGTGGCAATTTCAGCACGTAATGTGGCTGAGAGAGAGAGACAAGTGGTGGCAGGAGACTAGCGAGCGTATGACTGCTCCAGACCACCGCGGCGAACCTACTGACACAAATCTCAGCTCCCTCCTCCCTCTCTCACTCGCTACATACTCAATTATGTACCGAAACTACCGAATTACCTGCTTTTTGCACTCGCGTTGCACGGTTATTGCAAGAAAACTATCCATCATACAAGGATCGTTATGGTGTCATTCGAAAGCTCTGTTTATGCCCTTTCAGGGATAGGTACTTGTTTTACGTTCTGGGTCTTATTTAGGCATGAAAATGATCACGTAAACAGCCCTATTTTGGCTAAAAACACCCCGCTGTGCGGTACATATAATAAACCGCATAGGCCGCTCGTAAGGTGTTAAAGACTGTTGGTTAGGCTGTGACTCCCTGGATGCGAGAGATCTGCTTACAACACACGCCATTGGTTGCACCTGACACTTCTCAACCCACTCCTGTTCCTCCCTACTCACGTCGGCCGGCTCCTCCGCAACGACTAAGGAAGAAACCTTAGAAGCAGGCACCGCAAAGTCATTGCCGAGAAGGAGGTCGACGCCCCCAACAGGCATTTTCTCCACGATTCCCACATCCAGTTCGCGAGTCACACCGTCAACTTCAAGCTCCATTCTAACAAGCGGGTATGACCTAGTTGCATTAACTCCCTGCACCACAACTACACGCGCCGCGTTTATGGGTCTACCGGTGAAATTCTTCAAGAGTGTCTGAGAGGCATCTGTGTCACGCAAAAGCTGTACCCCGTGCTTCTTGCCCCCCAACTTCACGCAGCCATGCCCTCTATGGTCGCAAAAGGCATCGCGGACAGGGTTAGAGCCTTCCGGATCCTTCTTCACTGGCGGTGCTCCATCCTCTGATCTTATGCCTCCAGCAAACACAGAAGACTTCTGGAACACCCCAATGCTGCGAGCCAATGACACAGCCGCCGTGGGAGGTCTACTCGGACAAGCTTTTGCCATGTGCCCCTCTTTGTGACAGTGATAACACTCAAATTTCCCCTTGGATTTATACTGAGGTGTAAAAGTCCCCTGACCCTTCTTAAACGGGGCAGTGCTAGGTTTGTGATCAGTCTTGGTGTCATTGCTTTTAAATTTATGTGTGTCCATATTCCGGGGAGGGGGAGGGTAACGTTCCTTAACACCTACATCGTTTCTCTGTGCAGAGCCGCACCCCTGAATTAGTGTCAACCGAAGATCAGCCATCTCTGCTGCTTCTACGAGAGTTCTTGGGTTCTTCTCTTTAAGGTTTAAAGTCAAGTCGCCGCCCGTACACTTATAAAACTGCTCTAGAAGCATCAACTGTTTCATCTCATCAAACGTAGTTGTCTTCTCTGATCTGAGCCAGTTTCCCATAGCGTCGGACAGGTCCCGGGCGTGCTCCAAGAAGGTACTGTCTCGCCCATTAGTCACACCCCGGAACTTTAACCTATATGTCTCGGGTTGTAGCTCGTATGCCCGCAGGACAGCCTCCTTGAGCTCCTCATAAACAACGCAGGACACCAAAGGCAGTGCATCGTAAGCCTTGAGCCCCTTACCTACGAGTCTAGAGGACACAAGGGCCGCCCACTTAACTTCAGGCCACTGATGCTCCCGGCATTTCTTCTCAAATCAATTGAAAAACTCTGTGACACCAGACTCGTCAAATACAGGGACCAGTTTGAGAAGGTGCGACAGAGACTGATCATGCGTACGGTTTCCAGTACCGAGTCGCTGTCCCGTCGTCTCAACACGAGACTTCTCTAAATCCATGTCGGCACAGTATCTTGTAGATTCTAGTTCAGTCCTAAGCTCAGCTTCCCTCGTCTGTTGCTGCATCCTAGCCAGCTCTTTTCTCTCTTCTATCTTAGTTAGCTCTATCTGCTGTTGACTCTGATGTTGCATCTTTGCCATCTCGAGCTGAAAGAGCATCTCCAGGGTCAAACCTTGAGGAGGAGGAGATGCAATGATGTTAGAAATACCCGGTGATCCCCCCAGGGGCAAACCACCCTGCCAGTCACTACCCCCCTGTGGAAGCGTGCTCAAGGTCGGTACTCCAATAGGAGGATTGGGAGTCGAGTGAAGGGGAAGCTCGGCCAAAGGGCTCTGAGCACTCACCCTACCTCGTACGCCAGTCACCCCACCCAGCACACACGTCATCAGGTCATCCTTGGTCATGCAACTAGTACATACATGACCGAAAGCTGTGGCTAAGCACTGGAGACCGTACCGATTCATACCCACCAACCGGTCGGAAGTAACAGGCCATTGTAAAAAATTCCTTGCATCCTCCTCACTGTTCACCAAGTTAACAACCTGCCCATGCTGCTGCTCCTCAGCTTCTACATCACGTACTGTGTCTTCATCCTGCACTGATCCGCTATAAGACATGATGCTCACTGAAGATTTTTCACTTTGATACACAAAAGAGAAGTACCCCAAACTCTTATACCACAATATTCACAATAAAAAATTCTCGGAGACAGCTTAAGTGCTATATTACTTTGCTAAACAAATAATTATTGCATGTCCTCAAAAAATATTCTACAAAATCAACAAATATTCACTGCCTAAACTGTGAGAAAAATCTGCACAATAACCTGCAATTATATGTCAGTTCACCAAATCCTGAGCTAGGTCGCCATTTGTTACGATCGTGTCTCTTATAAATCAGTGGCTCTTATACATTGGACTAGACTGGCATAAATGCAACAACGGAAACGCTAGATCCAACCCCTGATATATAATCCCGTCGAACAAAGAACATATATACCCTCCAGAGTTATATCTGCGATAGCGGGGTATCTTAACTCTCAGTATCTATGTGCTTCTACTATAGGCTGATGTTCTCTGAAACCGCCTATTACCTATAACATATGGTTGCTTAGTTATGGTACACAAGGAAAAGATAGTTAACTTAATTAAATCACAAGAGTGATCTAATGCAAACAAGAAGAAGGTTTACTTAACGTTACTTTAATCAATAATATCTGTCACTCCTTTATGAAAGAAAGTGTTGTAAAGTCCTCAAGCACCGAATAAGGAATCTTCTGAATAATGTTGGATGCTACTAAGAAGAACGTATCGGAAATGGAACCACAAAATAGCAGGAGGCAGGGCAATGCACGTGTAGGCTAAATACACAAAAAGGCTGGACATATAATGTTATTGGACACAAGAATATTATAAGCAGTGCAACTGTAATAATGCTCGCCACGAAAAAGTAGTACTCCTGTTAACAAAACCGGTCTATGCTGGTTGTGTCTCTCAAAAGCAACCTTGACCTCAAAATGCTTGTGTAATAATAATGGGTATGCATAAAAGAGTATATTTATGATCTAATCCAGCTAATGTCTACCCGGGTCAATAAAGTCTAGCTGGGATGCACAAAGGTACAGAATTCTGGTGGAGCAAGGCAGCTCCTAGCCTAGTGTGGACCTTGGGTCTGTGCGGCCTGATAACGTTAATATGAAGGGGTGCTCTCTTGAGGATTCTCGATCACAAGTATCGAGTATCCTCCTGGCGACCCTCAAAAGTAAAAGCAAATAGAGTTAGAACAGTGTTGGGTGGATTAGGCAAGCAGCCCTCACGTACTACACAGTCTAAACTCCAAGGTACACAGACAAAAGATCCACCCAGGTAACCCATAGAATCCGTAGTGTCGTGTAGCTCAAAAGTAGCCTGCACACATTGAAAACACCAACAGCAAAGTACCTGATCCCTAGTCTAGCATTATTTAAACCCTGTAGAAACATTAGTGATTGATGGAGGCAGTCTGAGCAATACAATCTCCCAAAAAGACAATGACAATCTTCAACCTTAATCTAGTACATAAGAAATGTGAGATCCAGCATATAATACAGTCTGGCCACCAATTCAAGGTGTGGATGTAGAGAACCAGAGGGGAATTGATATTAATAAAAGGTGAGGAAGTCGTGGAAATGATAGAGGCAGTAGGAGAGAAAGATTCTAAGACAAGAGTGGGGGACAGTTCAAGGGAGATGCTTAGAGTATGCTGTCTGGGAAGGATCTGACAAGGATATTCCCATGGACCTCCTGGCTGGAGTCCCAGTTCGCAAGAATGGCACGAGGGCGCGCGACAGTCGCCCAGTAAGCAGCCGCGTACTAGACAGTGTTAGGCAGGAGGCAACGAATCCCGCGAGGCCTATGTAAGGGGGTCAGCCATGCGCCGCACTCACTACCAAGTCACACCACCTTGTCTCTCTCTCTCTCTCCCTCTCCCGCTCGCCTTCCCATCATTCAACTACTTAACACAATACTTTCAATTGACTAAATAAAATAGAAAGGATTGTGACAGACGAAAATAAAGAACAGTTCTGAACTGTCTGCAACACAAGCTTTCTCGAGAAGGAAAGTACACAATGATAGGTAGACTATAGCTATATTCTCTGCCCTGGCGAGTCCTAGCGAGTAAGCCATGCGGTTCTGGGGGAAGCGGTGAGCGTCACACAATTCCCTATATACCTCATGCCCTATATACCTCATTCCCTATATACCCCATTCCCTATATACCCCATTCCCTATATACCGCATTCCCTATATATCCCATTCCCTATATACCTCATTCCCTATATACCTCATTTCCTATATACCTCATTCCCTATATACCACATTCCCTATATATCCCATTCCCTATATACCTCATTCCCTATATACCCCATTCCCTAAATACCTCATTCCCTATATATCCCATTCCCTAAATACCTCATTCCCTATATACCTCATTCCCTATATACCCCATTCCCTATATACCCCATTCCCTATATACCCCATTCCCTATATATCCCATTCCCTAAATACCTCATTCCCTATATATCCCATTCCCTAAATACCTCATTCCCTATATACCTCATTCCCTATATATCCCATTCCCTATATACCTCATTTCCTATATACCTCATTTCCTATATACCTCATTCCCTATATACCCCCTTCACTATATACCTCATTCCCTATATACCCCCTTCACTATATACCTCATTCCCTATATACCTCATTTCCTATATACCTCATTCCCTATATACCTCATTCCCTATATACCTCAAACCCTATATTCCCCATTCCCTATATATCCCATTCCCTATATACCTCATTCCCTATATACCTCATTCCTTATATACCTCATTCCCTATATACCCCATTCCCTATATACCTCATTCCCTATATACTTCATTCCCTATAAACCCCATTCCCTATATTCCTCATTCCCTATATAGCTCATTCCCTATATACCTCTTTCCCTATATACCTAATTCCCTATATACCCCATTCCCTATTTACCTCATTCCCTATATACCTTATTCCCTATATACCTCATTCCCTATATACCTCATTCCCTATGTACCTCATTCCCTATATATCCCATTCCCTATATACCTCATTCCCTATATACCTCATTCCCTATATACCTCATTCCCTATATACCTCATTCCTTATATACCCCATTCCCTATATACCCCCTTCCCTATATACTTCATTCCCTATATACCTCATTCCCTATATACCTCATTCCCTATATACCCCATTCCCTATATACCTTATTCCCTATATACCTCATTCCCTATATATACCCCATTCCCTATATATCCCATTCCCTATATACCTCATTCCCTATATACCTCATTCCCTATATACCTCATTTCCTATAAAACTCATTCCCTATATACCTCATTCCCTATATATCTCATTCCCTATATATCCCATTCCCTATATATCCCATTCCCTATATACCTCATTCCCTATATACCCCATTCCCTATATACCTCATTCCCTATATATCTCATTCCCTATATACCTCATTCCCTATATATCTCATTCCCTATATATCCCATTCCCTATATACCTCATTCCCTATATATCTCATTCCCTATATATCCCATTCCCTATATATCCCATTCCCTATATACCTCATTCCCTATATACCTCATTCCCTATATATCCCATTCCCTATATACCTCATTCCCTATATACCCCATTCCCTATATACCTCATTACCTATATACCTCATTCCCTATATACCTCATTCCCTATATACCTCATTTCCTATATACCTCATTTCCTATATACCTCATTCCCTATATACCACATTCCCTATATACCTCATTCCCTATCAACCACATTCGATATTTCATCCTCTCTACCTCTCTTCACGCTTTTGTTTTTTCTCTTCCTCATTCTCCTTCGAATTCATGCTCTATTCTTTAATCCCCCTCCCCCTCTTCTCTCTCTCTCTCTCTCTCTCTCTCTCTCTCTCTCTCTCTCTCTCTCTCTCTCTCTCTCTCTCTCTCTCTCTCTCTCTCTCTCTCTCTCTCTCTCTCTCTCTCTCTCTCTCTCTCTCTCTCTCTCTCTCTCTCTCTCTCTCTCTCTCTCTCTCTCTCTCTCTCTCTCTCTCTCTCTCTCTTCAACAAATCACATGGACGGGGAGGGAATGTAATTTTCTGGTACCAATGGCCGAGGGTGCTTGGGTAGGGCTTCCTTCAGAGACCACCGGATAAAGTTACTGACCACCTCTCTCACTCTTTCTTTCATTTTGGCTCTCAGTATCCTCTCCCTCTCTCTCTCTCTTGTAAATAGTCGGTCAGACCACCAGGATAAAATTTAAGCCGCGTTTTGGATGGGAAATATAGCCAACGATGTTAAGTTTGGGTCCGACCATGGTCCAACTTCGTGTTGACAACAAAGGAAAAATAAAATGTTGGCATTTCAATATGTTTAGTAAAAAACGAGTAGCTAACAACCACCCTAGTGGATACTGTTGACCTTAAAGATTGGCATAAAGGAATATTATTAACTATGGATAGACACAAATCATAACATGGCTAATGCTAATTATGTAGTTATCCAATCGGTGATTTACAAAAATGCTTGAAAATTTGAATGTGTTAATGTGATGTGAATTTTTTAATCCGCACACCGTGGGTATGCGGTGTAGGGGCACGTCCTTCTGGTGGTAGATGGAGGTAGCACTTGTCAGGTGTCAGACCAACATACCCACCGGGGAAAATTATAAATGGCGTTGTTGACGAAAGAAGGTTTTCTGTACCTGAACGACGCTTGGCAGCGGATGAGTGCGCCTCCTTTACCCTGCTGCCTTGTAGGATAAGCTCCTTTGGGTAAAGGCTTGGTTCACGATCAGCAACTATGGCTGCGTGTTCACCACCTAAATAATGCTTTATTAACTCTGCCTAATGGCGGCCTGCTGGTGTGCAAGGCCTTACCTTACGCCCACTCCTGGTTCCCTGGGGGTACATCTTGGCCAGAAGGACGTGTTGGATACAGGTTATAGTTTTTCATAGAGTGGCACTTCCCACCTAGTAGCACAGGGACCCAAACATTTAGGCAACGTACCAGGAGGCTGCTCTATCAGTAGACCTTTGATGTCAGGCCAGCTGTAGTGGCGTGTACATGCACGGACTGCGGACTGCGGTTGGCTCTAGTGGGGTGCCCCAAGCCCCTACCCTAAGTAGACCCTAGGATGGCCCAAAGTCACATAGAGCTGGATATAAGGAGACAATAGCCTACTTTGCTGGCAATTATAATCGATGCAGACAAATCAAACACAGAACCACCGCAAGTATGTAAACACAAAATTACAAAATGAAACTACCTCAGTTACTCACAATTTCAGACTCGGAAGAACAGGTGAGATTGTGGAAATGATGGAGACACATGAAGTGGATGTATGTTGTGTCTAGGAGACCCTGTGGAAAGGGGTGAGTGCGAGGTGGATATTGGGAAAATGAAAGCTTGTAGTTTTTATGGAAGGGTAATAAATGTGGCACAGGGGGGTGGGGTTCTTTTAGCAGAGAGGTCGGCGGATCAGATCGTGTGATCGAAGATAATAGATTTAATGAAGGACTGATTATGTTTAGATTGAAAGTAGGTGTGAGAGTTCTTGTTTTATCAGCATATGCCCCCCAAGTAGGCTCAGGTAGAGAAGTAAAAGAAGATTTTGGAATGATGTACTAGGGGTGGTTATGGGATGCAAGAAAGGGGAGGTAGTAACTGTGGAAGGGGACGTAAACGGGCATATTGGGGCATATGCTGATGGTTATATGGGGGTGCATGAGGGACAATAATATCATTGGAAGAACTTGGAAGGTGAATACATACTGAAGCACTGTGTTGCCACTGGGGTGGTGGTGTGTAACACCGTGTTCAGGAAAAAGAAGAGCCATCCGATAACATATGTGATAGGTTGCACTATGATCAGTAAAACTGACAGGGAGTGAGTTTGAGACACCAAGATTATACCAAGTACGGAAAGCATCTCCCAACACAAAATACTAGTGAGCAATATGTACATAACCATAGGCCCTGTGAGAAAGAAAGTAAATTTCACAAAAAGGGATGTATATCTGCTAGAAAATGAGGAGTACAGAGATAATTCTACAATGGAATGATAGAAATTGAAAGCTTACACTATTGGATAATGGAACTTTATAGAATGCAGCCTTCTTGATGTCACAAAGTCAGTGGCAAAACAATGGGCCCACCCAGATACAAGATCTGGTGGTGGAATAACTTGGGAGATACGATTTCTATCGGAGGAGGCGCTGAAGCTGGCTCCATTGCTAGAGGCAAAAGTGGCTGGGGAAAATTCAGAGAGTTGTTGCCTTGACCATGAGAGGACTCTCACTTCACATGAAGGTAAAGTTTTTGTTTTGTGTGTTAGAAATACGATGACCTATGCCTCGGAAACGTGGCCAGTTAAAATGGAAGATATTAATGGATTGGATTTAAATGGAAAGAAAATGGTGAGGAGGATATGTGAGGATAAACTCATGGATCGGGTATCAGTTGAGGAACAAGGAAGGCAACTGGGCCATCGGAGAGTTGAATTGTGTGGTTTGGATAGGGGGAGAGAATGTATGATCATAATTGGGTGACGAGATGCTGGTCTGTAAACGTGGCGGGCGCTGCACGTAGGTGTAGACCTAGAATGACATGGGATCAGGTACTTCGGTCCGGTCTTAACATAAAGAACCAGACTCCAGAGGCAGCCCAAAATAAGGGCACCATGAATGCCGCCATTTAAAACATAAGGCTGAAACCACACTCTTTATGGATGGAGCGGTCTTTTAACTTGTATGTCAGTATGTACACTAATGTTTACAAAAAGTCAACATTGACGTCATACAAAAGTCAACAGGTACCCTCCCGTCTCTTTAATTTACTTTCTTGTTTCTCTCTCTCCTTTTCTCTCTCTCTCCTTCTCTCTTTCGCTCTCTCTCTCCTTCCTTCTCTTTTTCTCTTTCTCTCTCTCTCTCTCTCTCTCTCTCTCTCTCTCTCTCTCTCTCTCTCTCTCTCTCTCTCTCTCTCTCTCTCTCTCTCTCTCTCTCTCTCTCTCTCTCTCCTTCTCTCCTTCTCTCTCTCAACAAATGACAGGGACGGCTATGGTATGGGGTAATTTTCCTGTACCAATAGCCGTGGGTGCTGGTATGGGGCTTCCTTCACAGACCACCGGGATAAAGTTACTGACCGTCATTATATCCCTGCTACCCCTAAAACGCCCCTCATTCTCTCTCTCTCTCTCTCTCTTGCAGTAAAAGAAAACTTGTTAGAGGGTTTGAATGGTAATAACAGCGATCGATCATCGTAGGATCAGCATAAAGTTTAAAAGTAATGAACGAAATAGCGGCAATGTGAAACAAATATCAACATTTCAATAGTGCCAATTTTGTACACTTTGAGCAATACTTAAGGAAACTGATTATAGCTTTGTGATTAACCTGGGAAGCGTAAGCTATTGGTAGTTCAAACCCTCCCGCCAAGCGAGGATATTTTGTCTCGTTCCCGCCTAAAATTGTTATTATACCATAAATATCGTTATTACTTATTCGTATGCTCCTATTTTACGTTTAACCCCTACTGTACCGTAGGATACAGTAATAAAAGTCCCCCCCAGTCCCAACCAATGTGGCCATAATATAGGTTTGATTCCCAGAGGGAAGAAATGAAAACCTGAGTTTGAATCCACAGACTGCCACATGTGTTTGTAATATTTCATTAATCTATTTTAGGAGTAGAGTTGGTTGTTGGATAGAACATAATAATCTAGTAGTGGCCCCGAAAAAACTTTGTAAAATATAAAAGAAAATAAAGTATTAGAAATACTATAAACCAAGCTTCCCAGAAATTGTGGATGTTTTGCCGTGCGGAGTATCCTCTGTGAGACGCTGCTTTATGAAGCATCATTCCGTCTTCCTCTCCCTGCGTCCGTGGCGAGTGGACATGCGGGACCGTCTCTCTTCATTCTTCGTTCATCCGCCTCGTAGTGAGTCCTTGCTCATTTGTATCTATCTGAGACGTTATAGAATAAGTTTAGATTAATGAGAACAGTCGTCCCCATTGGCACGGTCACAGGAAGTGTGTTTAATTTAGGGTACTATTGTGTTGTGACGTCCATGCGGTCCGCGTCGGACCTGGGTGCCTCATGTTAACTTTTCCTTTTCAGCATTACCTTCACCTTTTAGCTAGTTAGGAGGCTGTGTGTTTTTTTTTTTTTTTTTTTTTTTTCTATATTCCAACTTACTTCCTCTCGTGCATAGGCTGAGAGCCTTAACATTCACCGCTTTACAATGAACAGTGAAGCCCGTGAGGTCTTGTTCCAGTCTAGGGAGTGAGACATGTGAAGCACGTAGAGTACAACGAGCACCTGCCATCTTGCCTTCACATGAGGCACGGTGCTCACACATGGCCCGAAACGACCCCATCTCTGAAGCCACCTCGTTCCCGTGCTTCACTGTCTCACCCCCTACACTCGGACTCTCACACTTACACACACACACAACGTCACCTGATGAGCAGATACCTCACCAGGCATTGCACCCCTATAGCATATTTTGAATATGGGAATATTCATACAGTGCTATTTAATCAGGGAACAATGAGGGTATTTTATAGACGTTTCGGCGGGCTTGTGGTAATGCACTGATACCAGGTACAGCACAAATTCCATCCCAATAATATCTTCCCATTGATACATCGTGATTTGAACCCGGGACCTTTGGATTACCAGGCCAGTGGCACTCCACCACACCTCCCCTAATGCGGAGCTCCTCTGCTTAGCCATCTATCTGATGGTGTTTCTGGTGTTTTGGGCGTCTTTCTGACGCTCTCGTCCACGTGTGGCCCCACGGGGTGTGGAACGTTCTGGAGCCCCTGTAGCGCGAGGCGACATGCGGTAGCCGGTTGCTATGACGTCGTGGGGGGTTAGGCTTCACATGTTTTTTCGTGTTGCTTGCCATATGTCTCGTGGCTAGCCTCGTGATAGGGGTATGTGTCTGTACTAGGCTTTATTATTGATTCTTGATATAAATAATAAGAGTAGCCATTTATTTTTACTTTCACTCTCTTTTGATGTTATGTTACATGAGCGAAAAGTGTCAGGTTGTGTCCTGACGTCTCTGGTATGTTTTGTGTGGTTCTAGCTGGCCCGGCCACACAAGGCCACACAAGGCCACACAAGGGGTGTTTTTTCCCTCCGGTGCTTTTTGCCTGCATTTGGTGCCGGAGACTCGCTTCGGCGGTTTGGAATCTACCCAAGACACTCATTTTGGTTTTAATACCTTCCATCCCCCGGCGGGTGGTCTAACTGCTTGAGAGGTTTTTCGACCCAGCCGTCTGGCCTAATTTATACGGATATCCTCACGCGGCGGGTACAGTCTACACTCCGTCTCCACGGCGGACGTTTCTAAGTGAGATAAACTATCACTCTTTTAAGATCGATTAGTTCCGTTACTTAACTCATTGGCTGCGGGTGACGTTCCGGAATGTCCTGGCAATTTACAGCAATTTCCAGGCTTCAAAAGCTTGTAAAAGCCGTAGAAATCGAGTGTCAGTGGACGGGAGCGTGAGGGACCCACCTCCGACCCTCAGAGCAGCGAGCCGCTCACTGAGGGAGACTGTGTCTCGCGCGGGTGTCTCACAACAGTGTTGCCGAGCGAGCGACAGCTGATAATTAGCGGTTTTCCCGCATGTCTATGGCAACGCTGCGGGTGAACCCCGCCACCTACAGTAGAAAGCTCGTTCTGGTCTCATTTTGAAGCTATTTTCGCCTAGTTTCTGGCAGACTACAGTTCATTTAATGCAGATGCTTGATTAATAATTCAGTAGTGCCTGAATATGCCCTAAATAGCCCAAATATGCCTGCAGCGTAAGTGTTAATCCTAATCGGATAAACAGTTGTATAGGTCATGGATACTGAGTTTTATCGACAAGCAGCTTCATGGTATAAAAGGGGACTTTCAGCACAGCTGATATGACTCGCCTATACGTGTGAGATACCTCAGGCCGGAAGTCTGTCATTGCGACGGCGAGGCCTATTAGGGGTATCAACACTCGTCCGTATGTTAACGGTAGTTTCTTACAGTTTCTTACAGTAGATCCTCTGGAAAAAGGCAAACTAGGCCTGTGTATCCAGCTCAATGCCAGTACTTGCACTGCTGCGGTCGTTCACGGTGTTGGCGGCGGCGGTAGCAGACGCAACATTTTTACTATTCTGTATTTTTGCTTTATAATCAAACTTTAAATCTTGTCTTCCCCATGCTTTATCAAGATTACTTTCAAACTTCCTTATTGATTCGGAATCGACTACATATGGGGCAGTGCGTTCCACTCATTTACCACTCTATCATAAAATGAGTTCTTTGCCTTTTCAAGCCTATTTCTTTCTTTTTAAATTTTCTTAGAGTGTCCTCTCGTTCTTGTTCCCTCCCGCACCAAGAAGATACCTTCACACACATCCTCATCTTACATTCCTGACACTATCTTAAAAGTCTCCATCATATCCCCTCTCTTTCTCCTATATGCCAGTGTCGGAAGCCCCAGTGTCCTCAACATCTGCTCATAGCCCGTGTTCTTCAATGTTGGTACTAGCTTGCTAGCTCTCCTCTGCAATTTCTCCACTGCTTCTATATCCTTTATCATATATGGAGCCCATATTCCAGGTGCGGCATAACCAGCGCTGTATAGAGATTCCTGAATATTTCTTCGTCAAGTGACACAAATGTCCTCCTTATCAGCCCTACAATTCTATTGGCTTCGTTTATCTTTTCCGCTAAATGTTCTGAGAAATTTAACTTATTGTCTATCACTACTCATATATCCTTTTCTGCATTAACTTCCTCCATCGCTTCATACATAATGTATCCTAGCTTGTCTATCTTGCTTGTCCCAATCCGCATGTACTTGCATTTTTTTGGATGAAAAGGCATTAACCAATGCTCAGACCATCCCTTCATGCCCTCCACATCTCCTTGAAGCAGACCCACATCTTACTTATTCCTCACTCTTCTATACAGCTTAGTGTCATCCACATACAGGTATATCTCACTTCCATTAGTTATAACTTCAGGTAAGTCGTTGATAAATATAACGAACAGTAGTGGTCCCAACACAGATCCGTGAGGTACCCCACTTGTAATTTCTCTCCACCCCGAGCCTATTCCATTCACCAGTACCCTCTGTCTCCGATCTTTCAGGAAGGCTTCTATTCATTTCACAAATTTTTCCCCTATATTATAGCTTCTAACTTTCTCTATTAACCTTTTATGTGGGACCTTATCGAAGGCCTTCATAAAATCGCAATATACCACGTCTATAACATCACCATCCTCCAGAATTTGCATCCAATCATCTACCACCTTAATTAGCTGTAGTACTGTCGACCTCCCCGGCAAGAATCCGAACATTTCCCACTGAAAAGTTGGTTTGATTTCATATGCCCCATTATTCCTTCTCGAATTACCGTTTCCATTAGTTTACACACAACACTTGTCAAACTGACTGGTCTATAATTTCCTGGGTCATTTCTCTTTCCCTTCTTAAAAATAGCTGTTATGTTCGCCTCTCTCCAGTCCATTGGGATTTGTCCTGTATTAAAAGATACCTCAAATAAAAAATGTAATGGCACTACTAACATCTCACCTCGTTCCTTTATGATTCTTGGATGTATCCCATCCGGTCCCGGGGACTTACTTCTGTTCATTTTTTCTATAGCCCTTCTTATTCTAGCATGGGAAAACTGTATTAGTTCTAGTGCCGGTGCCTGTTTGATGGGAATAGTAGGCACTACATCATCCGACTCCACTGTTAGTACCTCCCCAAAGTATTTCCCCAGCACCTCTGCTTTCTCCTTATCAGTTTCTGCTCTATTCCTACCATCCATTTTTCTTATCAGTTCTGGGATACCTACTCTTCTTGTTAACTTTTCCTGAATGTACTTCCAGAATATTTTGTAATTATCCTTCACGTTTTTTGCAATCTCTCTCTCCCTCACCCCCCTCCTTGTCTCCCATCTTATTTTATTGTTTATTTGTCTACGTTCCAAATACACTTCTTTAGCTTCTATACTGGACCCCCTGTTCTTTTTTAACACTTTTAGTCTATCCCACAACCGTTTCTTTCTTCTTATCAGTGTCCAAAGCTTTCTTTTCATCGGTAATTCTGGGTTCGTTCTTTTCCTCAATGTTGTTTTATCCTTATATTCCCTTACTGGTACACATTTGGATATAGCATTCTCCAGTTTAACTCTAATTTTCCTCCACATTCCTTCAGCGTCTTCACCGTTCAAGTATTCCCCCCAGTCAATGTCCAAACACCTTCTCAGCATCTCATAATCTGCTTTATCATACATATATATTTTTTATTGCTTCTATTATCCCTCTCTGTTTTAATATTGCAACTAAAACTTATACAGGCATCGTCACTACGACCTATAGGGCTATCCACATTGACATGTTCTACTATATCTTCCTCATTGCTAAAAATCAAATCAAGTACACTCCCCTGCGTCCCATCTCTATATCTTGTCATCTCTGTAATATGTTGCGTTAAAAAACAATCTCTCGCTGTCTCTATACACTTGTTTTCCAGGCTACACTGTCCCGCTGGAGTAGTACAATTTGCCCAGTTGATCCTTGGCAAATTGAAATCTCCAATCAAGATCTTATTTTTGTTCTCTCTATTATCTATTTCCTCCATTGCTTTCAGTAGGTTATCATCCTCTTCCCTACTATTATTTGGGCTTCTATATATAGAGGCAATTAGAATTGACCCTCTTGCACATTTTACTTCAATACACAAATACTCACAATACTGCTGTCTCATATCCACCTCATTTACCTTGAGCTCTTTTCTTACATAAATAAACAGTCCTCTTCCAACCTCTGCTCTAATAGCATTCCTTTCATACAACTCAAAACCCTCCACACTATACTCCACCACACATATCAGTTCTCTTTTATTGTCCTGGGTAAACACATCAACATTGCTAAACATAATCCTTAATCTTTCTACCATTCTTTCAGCAGCTACATCATCCCGCTCCTCCTGTCCGTGCCCTACTCCCCCCCCCCCCCCCCACCCCCCTCACACTACCGGTACTGTGTCTGCAGCTTCTTCTTTTCCTGTCTCTCCCCCAGACGCTTCCACCCTGCTCTCCACCTCTGCCACAACTTCTATCACATTCTCTTCCCTCCCAGATCTCCTTCTCCCTTCTATTCGTATAAACCACTTCTTCAATTTTCCGTCCCTCACTCTCCAGAAAAACTTCTTCTTATCCTCCTCACCCAACTTTCCAATTTCCTCTTCAGCCTTTTCCTGTAGTTCGTTTATATTTTTTCTTTGTTCTATGCTCAAATCCTTCTTTAATCTTATATGTTTCAGTTCTTCATTTGTGTTTAGTCTCCAACTAAAATTTGTCACTGTCTCTGCCACTGCCCTGGTTTTAAACTGTACCCTTATAGGTCTCATCTCCCACCTTCTATATCTACCTATCCTACTGACTTCCTCCACCTGCCCATCCCATCCACATCCATCTACATCAACAGCTTTCATGACCTCCTTCACTTTCTCCATATCTCTCACTTTTCTCACTCCATTATCATTCATATGAGCCTCTATATATCCATGCATGATCACACCTCTATCCCTGTCCATGGCCTCCCTCACGACACTCTCCTTGTTCTTCATGACTCCTATGACTGCACTCTCAAAACTGTTTTTTGTCTTGTTAATTTCCTCCTTTTGTTCTTTCACAATTTCCTCCAAATACTTAACTTTCTGTTCACCTACCACCGTCCATGCAGTTGACTCCTTCACCTACCACCGTCCATGCAGTTGACTCCTTCACCTACCACCGTCCATGCAGTTGACTCCTTCACCTACCACCGTCCATGCAGTTGACTCCTTCACTTCCTTGAATCGTCCTTCGTATTCCTTCAGCTGCTCCTTTAATGCCACATTTTCTGCTCCCAATTCCTCTACCTTTTTTAGTACCATCTCTAGGTTGTTATTAACTTCCGAAATAGGCCTACATTCACTTCCTTCACTAAGCCTATTCCCTGCCCCACCCGACGCACCACATAGTTCGCACAACACCTTGATTTTCTCACCAATGTCCCCCTTCCACTTCTCCTTATCACTCTTCCACTTTTCCAAATCCTTCACAACATAAATAATCTCTTCTACCTTCTTATCTGTGCTCCTAAACCCACGAAACCGTCCTAACCTTTCTTCCATCTCCGAAATTCCCGCCGTTCCGTCCGCCATGTTTGTTTACAATCACTACAACTCCAGCTGACCCGTTGATTACACTACTCTTCTCACAATATATATCACCCCTCCACCACACCAATTTATCTTCAAAACACTTCACTAGTCCTTCCTCTCCTCGCTCGCTCAGTATGTATTCGAAATTCCGTTATAATTATTCGTGCCCATGATAATATGCCGGAGCCTCAAAACATGCGTCCGCCTCCCACCATCGCCTCGACCGCTTATCTTAGTGGTGTGGCGCGTAACATTCTTTAAGAATGAGACAATCAATCGTCGGTAAGGCGGTGAGATTGTTGTTTCTTTAACATTCTTAAAAGAATGAGACTATCTAGGCAAGGATACAGAGTATCATTGATAAGTAGTTTTCCCCTCCCATGAAAAGACCATCAAGGTTTTTCATTACGGTTAATGAAAAGACCATCAAGGTTTTTCATTAAGGTTACGAAGGACAATTAGAGGTGCCGGGGTGCTAAGTCTAATGCTTGCCTTCCATGATACGTACCAGGAAGATACGAAGGAAAATTAGAGTAGCAAGTGCGCTAGGTCTATTTTTCCGGCGTATTCTCGATATGACTAGGAGTGTTAATGTCTTGGTTTATACTTATGAGCATTGATTCTTGGAAATGTGTATTTCCAGGGTACACTCTTAGACCCCGACGGCGTTCCCCAAGGTAGGGGGCCGTGCCTAGTAGAGGGTTAAGCCATGCGCCTGTTACCCTCCGTATTGCACCTACAGGTATGTACTTTCCTTTCTTTAATCAGAAGTGGATTATGTGTGTACCGTGGTTGGTTAGCTCTAGTGATATTTAGCTATTTCCTAGTAATGGTGTATACACACTAGGCCAAAAGGCACTATTGGTTATGAAGGCAAACTTCAATAACTATTCAAAGGAGGCAGCCCAGGTTTAGTTGTACGACGCTGTGGCTTGGTGGAATCGTTTTCATGATTACTTCTCCGATTAGTTAACGAAGCGGTCTTTAGACTACCCAAGTTGATGGGTGTGGTGCTAAACTTCCCTATGAAGCACTAGGTTTAGTGGCCCTTTCAGTAATCAAGACACACTCTTCTGACTATTCACGAGGCAGAGGTTCTAGTGGTCTATGGGCTTGTTGGCCGACTGGCAGGTTTTCTCACTACTTTCCAACATGTCAGCTCTTGACCTCGGGGTCAAGTTACAGAACCTTATCGTCACAGACTTCTCAGTCGTTTCATTACCATCTCTCCTTCAAGCGTATGGTTAAGGTGGACAATGTCCTTCTGACCTAGTACCCGGGTACTTGTGCAGGTGCAAGAACCAACGAACCTAACTGTATCTATTTCCGGCGACGTGTTAAGGTTTTTCTTTTTACGCCCTCTGATGCTTCAGCGCTTGTATGGGCTTAGTGAGTTGGTTTTTTCCGACATCATGGTCCCAGTTCTCTGTAAGAGATATTCACCTTCCATTTTATTCGGTGACCTCTTTTCCTTCTTTGAGGGGGTCCCAGCCTACTCTACCGGACGTACTTGAAGTTCGGTAAATTTGGTGTCATGTTACGACTGAGGCAGTCGCCCTTTACGTGGGAATGGCGACAACAGGTAACAACCCAGACACGGTGGGGCAGGCACTTGATTTTAGCTTCCGTTTCTTCCTTCCCCTTTGGATAGGTACGGAACAAGGAAGGTTACATCGATACAGGTTTGGAAAGAATAGCATGGAAGAATTTCAGGTTTTCCCGTTTTTCTATTGTCCACTCTCCACGGAGATGGCCCACCGGTGTTCACTATCTCCATGCTTTGGCACCAAGTGAGGATGAACGGATCCCCGGCTCATCCTTTTACTGGTTTAGCGTGAGATATTTTCGGTCACAGGTATCGACGCATCTCCTCTGTAGGCTTTAGCCTGACTTTCCTGAACAAGATGACTTCCTTTTGCCCTACATACGCCGCTTCGTTGCTGATTAAGCATCACGACACCGGGTATGATAGGTTGAGGACTTTTCGATTTAAGGCTATTGCTAGGGTGAAAAGAAAAGAGATTCGTATAGGTGCCAGTCGGAACGACTTAAGCACTTACTACTTTTCACACTACATAGGGCGTCCTCTCCGGCTACAGGCGGAGAACGGGCCCCAAGTCTTTAATTTTTTCCCGTTCTTACCGGTGGCTATGATTTCATGTTTTCTGGTAGACCAGGTGTAGCCCCGTAGTTTTTGACACTGACGACCTTCACGATACAGGAGCAGTCTTACTTCTTTTCTTTTCCCCGTTGCTTACCAGCCAGTCTGTTACGTCAGGATTCATGGTAGACTGGGGGGACATTTTAACTTTAACTACCTGCCCGGTACAGGAGAAGTCCCATAAATCCCTAAGCCCTACACTAAACTTCAAATTTAGTCGTAAGAACCACCTAAATGAACTTTAAGTTCCAGTAGCCTAGACTTCCATACCGTGACAGGGTCTTGCTGAACAAACTGAACTGCCGGGTAGGTATTCCGGCGTTTTAGTGCTATAGTCAGCCTTAGAGTGTGACCAAAGTAATTTTCACTTTGTGTCAGCCTCCCGAGGACCCCGACCAACTCACAAGTCTAATTGCCACCTTCCAAAACGATCTCTCAATCCTGGTTCCAGTACTGGGAAATGGGATATGAAGGTCGTTTTGCCGGACACAGCCTGTTACAGAGAGGAGCCTTTTCGGACGGGCCACCAATCTTAAGCACAATTAGTGATAAACAATGGCGTCCGTGATAAGTTGACTTTGACTACCTCGTCTAAAGTTGTCTCGTACCGTCGTGGACAGGACTCCACTTAACCCGGGCGTTGCCCGGCATCTCCGGTTTCACTCCATTAACAATTCATATGTAAAATGCTACATGGGATTCAGATCAGGTTTACACGTATTCTGTGTTGTTGAAGACGTATTTAGTCCTGACAGAAGCCGTTTGGCATGTCCCAATACACGACAGGTTCCAACATTTTGTTGCTATGAGGATCTAGCCTCAGGCTGAGGGAAATTTCATGGAATCCCTCTTAACCTGAACATGACTCCGTACATCCTGAACAAACTAGTCTGACAGGGTCGGCTTTTCTTGTTGTTTTAATACAAAGGATCACGACAATGGGGTCCCTCGCCGTCTGGCTCATGAGGGTAGCACAACTAGAGATACCATGCCTCAAGTAGGTTTATCTGGATTCACCTTTCAAGTCAGTCGGACAGGTTGAAGGCCCAGAGTTTAAATCTTGGAGGTAAAAGGGCGGTTACCGCTATTATTAGCGGAACAATAATAGCAAATTCGGTTTTTACCCCACCTCTTGCTATAACTCGAGGTTTGAACCTACAACACTGCGTTTCTTCAGACGTGGTCTTTCCCTCCGCATACGGTATGTTGTAATACCAAGGCTTCGGAAACGTATAGTTTGGGGGTTAGGCAAACCTCAGATAAAGGTCTTAGGCCCCACTCCATGGAGGTTCACTTCAATGCAATTGAGTCCTCTTTTCCCTGTGATGCTTTCCAGCTCTTGGCTCCACAGTCACGTGGACGTAATAGCTTTACGAAGGTGCTCTCTGACTGCAACTTCTTGCTCTCAGACACGAGGGTCAACAAGGTCTCGACTTGCTGTTAGAGTGGTCGGAAAAGTTTTGTCTGCCGATCAGCTAAACCTTCATCTTCAGACGAGCTGAGCTGCTGGGCGTCACCTACGTCTGAGCAGTCACAAGATTTTAGCATGGGGCTCAGGCAATTAGTTGTTTCTATGAAACCGAAGGAATTAGGTGCTCGTCTTAAAACTCCTAGCTTGTACAGCCCCTCGGAGTTGGCTCTCTTCTTTTAACTACATCCTGGCATGGACCAGAACATGCTATCTTGCACAAGTCTTCGGTGTTGGCCCGCCAAATTTCACTATATCCGGCATTGGCCTGGACTTGGGTAATGGAACGGAGCTCCGTCTCTTCCCCTCCGACCGTACACTACACCCACAGAGTGTCACTATTTCCTGGTATTGACCTAGTCATTGATGGGTCCCAGTTTTTGATGTTAGTGATAACCTGTGTTTGGTTACCAACCAGGCTCGGAATTAGTCAGTCCGGGGTAAGCCCCCCCTTTTCGACTAGTTTTCCTCTGTCGTTGTGGCTGGACTTTGGTTGTCACAGGTATAGAGGAAACTGATCAAACTGAAGCTTCAGTAATGATTCAGTTTCGAAGCTCTGTATACGATGGCTCATCAACCGATTCAATCATGAATATTTAGATTCACACGACAGCAATCTGGGTATTTTTCCCGTTTTTTTTATCTCCGTTCCGCGAACGAAGATAATGGGTCTCTTGGGTGCAAGTGCCAAACTTCACCCCCCGCCCCATCAGCTCATAATTATTAGGTCTATCCCTAGTATCTAAGCAGGCGACAAGGGGCACCGAACCATGATAATCTCAAGTTCAGACGCCATGAAACAGTTGTTCATATACGCCATCTCCGATCTTCACGGCCACAAACGAGCAGTGAGTTTGCTTACGGCTTTCAGGTTCCAGCGCTCGTTGGAACTAGTCACCGTCTTGGATGCCGGGTGCTATATCTCAGGCAGTTTTATGGGAGTGTCCCAGCCTAGCCAGCCGGACACTCTCACGGCTGTCTCTACCCTCTCGCTCTCGATCAACCGGAGAGATCCAGTGTCACGGAGTGGCAACGGGTCGGTTGATATGGTTCTTTGGTATTAAGGTTACCTTTACGTGTTTTAAGAGAAAGGGGGGGGGGGGGGGGTATGGGTAAGGTTTACTGAAAGACCAAGATCCTCAGCCCCGCCAGACAGGTGGTAAATGCTCGAGCAAGCAAAATTAAAATTTTATTTTCGTATCATTTTTCAGGACAGAATGTTCAGTCCAGCGAAATTAAGTTTTGTTTATTGTATTTTGAAATACAGAGACACATACTTCAGATGATCTGCAAGTATCTTATGTTCCTTAGCAAAGGGCAAGGAAGCAGGAATCTGAATTATTCCTGTCTTTGGATACGTACCGAATATGTTGGGATATGCAAGTACTCCACTTGACTCTAGGACTGTTCCAAAGTCACGAGTTAGTTTTAATTGGTATACGAATGTGTATTAATTTCCAAAGCTTTATTAATGACTACAAAGGTTACATGCAGTCTTTTGATATCTTATATGGTTATTCATAACCACAACTTTTGTGTTACGCAGGCACAAGCCTTTACTCACGGACTATGAGTCATGAGTTAGGATCACAATTTTGTTTTAAAATTGTTATTCATTAGCTTAATTTTTGATGTAGAATGTGGATCACATTTCTTATCGATTGTTACATGGACCTGCGAGGTTATGTACATGCAGGCCTTCTTCGAAGTACGCTACCTGCATTTCCTTTTTCCAATTTTCAATATTTTGTTTGCACAAAATGACGATTAGATTGCTATATTGGATGTGGTTTTCAAACTATGTTAGATTTGTTCGTGGTTTTGATATCGTCACGAATGTCCCTCTCCAGTCTGGAGATATCAGGCATATCGTCAATGATGGAGGGGCCACTAATAAATTATAGGTTTGATTCCCGGAGGGAAGAAATTAAAACCTAATATTTAGTAGTGGCCCCGAAATCATTGACGATGTAGGGCCCTCCCGTCCATCCCCTTCCCATTCTTTGATGTTTTTAAGTGTATCTTGATATATCATTGAAGACGGAATGACGCTTCATAAAGCAGCGTCTCACGGAGGATGCTCCGCACGGCAAAATATCCACAAGTTCTGGGAAGCTTGGTTTATAGTATTTCTAATACTTTATTTTATTTTATTTTATACAAAGTTTTTTCGTAGTGAGTACTCAATCATAAGGATGATTCCGTAAGAGAATAAGCGTACCCTTACGATGTGTTCCTCTCTCTCTCTCCCTGCGGCAGTGGTTTCAAAAAGCTAACGCAAGGGCTTGAATGGGAACTATTATGTAATAGGCATATCGTCAATGATGGAGGGGCCACTAATAAATTGGCAAGATAGAACAACCTTCCACCTCAAGAGATGAAGGAAGACTGGCTCCCCCAGCCTTCAGAGGGTCTTATATAAGGTGAGAAGTGTTGCCATATCGATAGCAGTGTTCAAATGCTCGTGGTACCAGGTACAGCCTGATACAGACAGTTACAAGGAAATTACATTACTGACGTCTAAGCCTACTAGCCATGGCTGGGACTAGGGAGTGACATATCTACTGACGGCTAGTAGCCGTCGCTGGGAATGGATGGGTTAATATGAAGATATTAACATATAACAGCAATAAAACAATTGGGAATAGTATTTGGGGGGTGAAAAAGACTAATTATTGCCGACCCTCAAGTCATGAGGTGAGAGGCGAACAATGACGTATTATCCTCCCTCTCATAGAGGCCTGCAGGCAGACTGAGCCCTCAGTCTTGCTTTCTTTCTCTTCCCACACTCTCGATACTCGATATGGCAGTAGACGACCTTGGAACCGGGTTGGAGATATTGGCGCGATAAATAAACCGATAAACAAGGGAATATGATGAAAAATAGGTGATAATTGAAACGGGGGGAAGGAGGGGGTTTTGACACATGTGGAATCGTGATATCTCACTTAATCACATATTCCTTTGTTTAGAGTGCTACTGGGGTCTTTTAAAAGGGTTTTTTTAAGCCTTGGATCTTAAGAGTCCCGTCGCCTTTCACCACCAAAACCTCTTAAGAGTCTCGGCGTCGTTCCCGGGTTAATAATAGTGGCATGAATGAAGCATGGGCCTCTTTCACTATCACTAACGCTTTTCTAGGCTTCCTTTCAAATAATTAGCGCCCACCCAGACCCCTAAACTAAATTTGTAAATTTGTCGATGAACAAAATGTCCCTGCCAAAGCTCAATGTCTTCTAAGTTACAGGCACGCTATTGCTCACCCAGTCTCTAGCCCATACATAAATATTCGTGGACTTCACCTATTTCTATTCATGGAAGTATACTCTGGACACGAATTTATGGATATACTGTTAGTTTCTATACATCAACCACAAAACTATATATACACTTATTAAAAAATAAGTTCTATACAAAACTCAATCCAGATAGTTACAATTGCATAAAGAAAAACATAGGGGTCAACGGATTCACACGACTGGGCTAGAGACTATGGCATCTGAGTGTACAGTCTGTTAAGGAGGTAGTGCTTGGTTTTTGGACTATATAATCTATTCATTTATTTTTTAGTTTCCTCGCTAGACCTCCATCAAGCTTAGAGAAAAAGAAACCTAGACTCCCTCTCAAGATAAATTTGTACATTCTTCGGTAGAAAAATTTCCCGGCCAAAGGCCGGTTCCTTCTAAAATTAGAGGCTCGCTTTCTCGCCAGGAAAAAAATTCGAAACCTAAAGGGCATGAAAGGTTAAAATGTTGACAAAAAAATGAGGTGAAAGGTCTCAAAATCGTCAAACTAACGGAACGAACGTCTTAAAACCTCAAATCTAATATGCTAAACATGAGGGAGAAGGTGGTCCAGAAAAAGCGAGTAGTACCCCTTTAAAGGATCCAGCTGCTCCGCCCTCGCTCTGGCACACGGGTATATCTGGCAATATTTGGTGTAGTAAGGAGGCTGCATTTCCAAGCCCTTCGTGACGTTTATAAGGGCATTGGGGTACCCATAGAATAACACAATCAATCGAAGAGTTTCAGGAGTCAGGTCACTGGCCACAATATTGATTCACAGCATCTCTGTTAAGTACTCCAAGCTGTGAAAGCAGTTACAAAGATGGACAAATGTCTAAGAGGGGCATGAGAAATTGTACGAGCAGCGTAAGATCAATAATGAAATGTAGAAATAATGGCAAGCTATCGAATAATGCTCTGTGAAAGCGAAACTAAAGATGGAATATTTTGGCAAGTAGGCCGTATGCTGTTGTAGTACACAAGTACCTGTCTACCGTTCGAATAAACACTAGTGTTGCCATAGTGTTGGATAGAGCTGCCAATACGTATTTATTTATGATTAACGATACCAAAATATGAATAATTGTATTGATAGATACTGTACAATAGAATAAATTTTCACTCATGTGATATGTATATATACAGTATATCAAATACTGCCTTAACATTACTTCATCATGTACGATATTATACATTAGGGTAAGTTAAATATAAGCAATATCAAAGCAGATTTGATTCCCGCGGTTAAGCTTCTCTCTCACAAACAAAAGAGAGGCGAAAGGGTTTGCCCTCAAGCTCCTAAGGATTGAAATATCTACACGGCTTTGTTTGCTATTTTAGATCAAAATTTAAGGCAAACCAAGACAACTGTGCAGTATCAATCATGTTTTATATCAGGGGATGGTTGTGAGAGAGGGAAAACACTGACTTTCAGATATTTTGTTCTACTTACTGGCTACAGTTTTACAATAATATTAATAGCACTTAACTATAAGACATAGAGATGGGAGCGTCTGTACGCAGCCGGATACCTTACCCTCTACGCATGCGCGAAAATGTAAGCCTCCCTTGGCCCCGCCCCCCGTTCCCCGCGTTTAAATAAACCCTTCAAACCGTTCCTGCCAGCTCGCTCTGTAGTAGTCACTAGAGCTCCCGCCTGGCATTCAGATATCCAGTGTTCGATCCCACTCGAAGTTTAGTATATTTTTATATTTTGATTTTGTTATTTGTGTTATGTTATGTTATATTATATTATATTATATTATATTATATTATATTAGGGTTAGGTTAGGTTAGGTTAGGTTAGGTTAGGTTAGGTTAGGTTAGGTTAGGTTAGGTTAGGTTAGGTTAGGTTAGGTTAGGTTAGGTTAGGTAAGGTTAGGTAAGGTAAGGTAAGGTAAGGTAAGGTAAGGTAAGGTAAGGTAAGGTAAGGATAGGTTAGGTTAGGTTAATCTAATCTAATCTGATCTAATCTAATCTAATCTAATATAATATTTGTACATTTTCGGCAGTGGGCGGGGCCAAGGGAGGCTTACATTTTCGCGCATGCGTAGAGGGTAAGGTATCCGGCTGCGTACAGACCCCCCCCCCCCCCCCCCCCCCGGGAGAGACAGATTGCCCGACATAAAGAAACGTGAGAACCATACGTCAATTACAGTTTGTATTTGAATTCATATTCACCAAATTTCCGCTGTCTATGTATGTTTCTAGATTAATTTCTACATTACCTACACACATTACCTAATGAATAGAGAATGTATGTGACAAGTGTTGAATACAATCATCGCTTTGACGAAAATGTTTGAGAAAACCTTTATTCAGACTGAAAACTACATGTATTAACCTATACTTAATGTCATATAATACCTCAATAGACATGGTGACAAGTGACAATGGTATTGAACAGTCACAATTTGTTAAACTGAATATACTACTGCACAATAACCGCATTCCATTATACAGTATATGTAAATATACGACTAAGTATAACAACATCGCTAGTATATTTGTTGAACAATAAATACACTTATTATTTTATTTGGGATTACAATTACTTTGGCGGTGATGTTAAAAGTTATAATCATACAGTAAATAACATAATTACTTTAATTATGCGAGGTAGTGATTTTCCCAGTCATCCCACCTCCGAGTAAGCACGGTGTCTGCGCGCGCGCACACACACACACACACACACACACACACACACACACACACACACACACACTCTTTCTCTATCTCTCTCTCCCTCCCTCTCTCTCTTCTACTACTGTATTGGTATGAATAAAACAAATATTATATTCGACATTAATTTTATGAAATACAACTTTTTTTTAGGAAACCACGAAATAGCGGTAAATTAAATTAACGTATGTGGTTAAATATAAAGATTTCGATAATTGCCTTTTGTTGTGACGATGGGTTGCGAGTCAGCTAGTTGAAGCTGAGTTGGTGGGATATTGACTAAAGTGATGATGGTTCATGATGTTTTGTAAGATCAATTACATGTATAGTTAAGATAGGAAAACATGTTTACCATGGTTCTAAATTACCAGTAGCCAGAAAGAAACATTACAGATGATAACTACATTAGTCAAATGGTAGAACTACGCCAAGTCTGATTTTATATTAAACAATTAATTTACATCGAGGCATATTTGTTGGTAATACGTTTCCCTCATGAATACAGGAATAATTAGAGCAGCTGGCAACCGTGTTTGAACTTTGATACCATAGTCCCCTTTGTTCATGATGATGTAAAGTCGATATTCCTGTGAATCCTGCCAAACCACCCACTTTCCTCCCCCCGACTGTATAACTTGAGTCTGATGTAGGCCTTTATTGATCTCTGACAAAAGTTTGAGATTAATATATTTCTTTAAGACAAATTCTCTACCAATACTTCTCCTACTCCAGGAATATCACGTCTTAATTGTAAGGCCTACCAACATGTTTTAGGGTAAATCCAAGAACCTTAACTATTCAGCTTCAGCACTAATCTAGTTGTTTCTGATTAACTTGCACTAAGTATGAACATTAATAATATATATATGCTAACTTAGAAAGCAATAAACATAATAATTACAAAACTGAAATAGCCAAATGGTAGAACCATTTCCAGTTCTTTACAGCGAAAGAGAGAGAGAGTGTGTGTGTGTGTGTGTGTGTGTGTGTGTGTGTGTGTGTGTGTGTGTGTGTGTGTGTGTGTGTGTGTGTGTGTGTGTGTGTGTGTGTGTGTGTGTGTGTGTGTGTGAGCAATGCATACACAGTTAGACGGGAACTCAGAAACAGAGACTGCATAATCAGAGGTGGGATGACAGCGACAACCGCTACTTAGCATAATTGATGCAATTGTTATTTACTGTATGTTTAAAGCTGTTAATGTCACTGCCAAGTAAAATTAATCTCAAATAAATTTAAAAGTGTATTTGTTATTCAACAAGTATATTGGAGCTGTTGTTACTAAGTTGTATATTTACATATTTAATGGAATGCAGTTATTGTGCAGTAGTATATTTAGTTTCACAAATTGACTGACTTGTCATTTGTCACCGTGTCTATTGAAGTATTGTATGACCTTCAGTTTAGGCTAATACACGTAGTTTTCAGTCTGAATAAATATCTTACACATTTTCTGCAGAGCGATAATAATATTCAACAGTTAATATATGACATCACCATGCATTAGAATGATTAGATGATGAGCGTAGGTAATGTAGAAATGCAATGAGAAATATAAAAATATAACGGAAAATTAGTGATTATCAATTCCTATTCGAACTGGAAGAGACGTATGGGATTGTCACCCTCTCTCTGCTGGTTCAAATGACATCATGCGCACCAGATCCGAAGAGTTGATGGAGAAATATCGCAAGATGATCCAGCAATACAAAAACAAGTCAAGGAATTTCATCATCTCAGGCATTCTCCCCAAGATCGACGCACCTGACAAATTCTACGACAAGGCCTTCAGCACAAATAGCCGACTAAAATATTTGTGTCTGAAGGAAGAAGTTGAATTCATCAACCTCTGGGATAATTTCTATAACCAGCCTACTCTGTTCCGCAAGGATGGCACTCATCTAAACCCTGTGGGTTCAGCACGCATGGGTCGTCTCCTACACGAAGCAGTCCGCAGCCATGGATCAAAAAACGCCATCCGGGAAGAAGCAGCAGTGACATAAATCATCCAACGCCAAGCAAAAAACAGAGGCAACCGAGGACCACCAGTGATAAGGACCGAAGACAGCGAGGACCGAGGACAGCCATGAACATACATGTAGATCCGACAAGAACCAACAATATTTTTAAAGAGCGTTCCGTGATTTCTAAAATAACAAATTTAAAGGTTTTCTATGCAAACGCTCGTAGCATACGCAATAAATTTTCAGATTTAGAGGAGCTAGTGTTTACAGAAAATTATGATGTGATTGGCATAACAGAATCTTGGCTCAATACAGAAGATAGAGACTTTTTAGCAGAGTATTCACTTCCCGGTTATGTAATGTTTGAGAAAAGCCGAATAAATCGAAATGGAGGTGGCGTTTTACTTTATATCAAAGAAAGTATTAACCCTACCCTCTTGTCAAAACCTCAAATTGTGAACGTCGACACATCTTTTGTGCTAATAAAGAATAATAAAGGTACAAAAATAATACTTGCGTTAATATACAGACCTCCAGCTCAATCAGTGCAAACTGACCGAGAAATTTACGAACAAATTGCAGATGTAAGTTACTCACAAGATACCGTAATTTTTGGCGACTTTAATTTACCTGTGACCAAGTGGGGCGATACTCTTACTTCACACTCCGGACATGACTTGTATACGAACTTGCAAGAGAGTTCGCTTTATCAATTTGTTCGAACACCGACCCGTGGTAATAACGTTCTTGACATTGTACTTGCAACAAAAGAAGAATTAATAGAGAATTTGAATGTTGGTGATGAATTCAGTAACAGCAACCATCGTACGATAACTTTCACTTTAAACTTTACTAGTAACGAACCAAATAGTAGCATCGAAAAAGTCCCTAATTTCAAGAAAGCAAACTTTCATAAACTTAGAGCTATGTTTAAAGAAACTGACTGGAGCTTTTAATTAACAATAACGACATAAATACATCTTGGAAGTTATTCGAAACCACTTACCTAAAAGCAGTGCAAGACTGCATACCATCGAAAATACGGCGTCCAGGCCATAATAATAAGCCCAAATGGTGGAATAAAGATATTTCAAACTGCCTGCTTGCTAAAAAATTTGCTAATGATAGATTAAAATCCTCACAAAATGACGAAGAACGGATGAAATTTGTAGAGCTACGACACAAAGCCAAAAAGTTAATTAAGCAAAGTAAAAAGACCCTAGAGTTACATATTGCGAATCAAAGTAAAACCAAACCCGAAAGAATTCTATAGTTATATCAGAAAGAAAAAAGTAGTTACTTCAACTGTTGGACCGTTAGTCGATGAAAATGGAGATTACACCAAAGACGAAGTACAAATGAGTAATGCCCTCAATACCTTCTTTGCATCAGTTTTTATAACAGAAGACCTCATTGATATCCCTACACCATCGCCGATTCAGATTGATAATTCAGATGTTCTAAGCAATATCACCGTTACAGAGAGTGAAGTATTGAATTATTTAGATAAACTCAAGATAAATAAAACGCCTGGACCCGATACAATCTCGCCTAGAGTTCTAAAGGAAGCTAAGGATGAGCTCTCCAAACCACTGACATTACTATTCAATAAATCCTTGCAGTCTGGAACTATGCCTGATCAGTGGAAGATAGCCAACATAACACCGATATTCAAAAAAGGCAGCAAATCCCTACCCAGTAACTATCATCCAATTATCTTAACCTCAGATGTATGTAAAATGCTAGAAACGGTCATAAGAGACAGACTCATAAATCACTTAGATGAAAATAACATACTTAAAGATACTCAACACGGCTTTCGTAAAAAACGTTCCTGTTTAACAAACCTCTTAGAAAAGCTGTAGATATTATATACCTTGATTTTCAAAAGGCCTTTGACAAAGTTCCCCACAAACGTTTACTGCTAAAACTAAAAGCGCATGGAATACAAGATGGTGTGTTGAAATGGATAGAAAATTGGCTCAGCGACAGAAAGCAAAGAGTAGTCATAAACGGTAAGGCATCTAAATGGACCAATGTAAGTAGCGGGGTACCCCAGGGATCAGTACTAGGACCAATTCTCTTTCTAATTTACATCAACGACATAGATGAGGGTCTCACCTGTACAATCTCAAAATTTGCTGACGATACAAAAATTGCAAATAGTGTACTCTCAAAAGAACAAGTTGACGATATGCAACACAATCTAGATAAATTGTCACTTTGGGCCCAAATTTGGCAAATGAGTTTCAATGTGGATAAATGTAAAGTACTACATATCGGACACCTAAATGAGAAAGCAAACTATTCGATGAATGGCACTCAGCTTAAGAATGTAAACAGAGAAACCGATCTGGGAGTAACAATATCGAGTAACCTAAAACCGAGTCAACAGTGTTCAGAAGTTGTTAAGAAGGCAAACAAAATAATTGGCTTTATAGGCAGGTCATTTGGGGGGAGGGGCGTCGACTGACTGGGGACAGAGGTGCATGGGGGCGGTTCGTTCGTGGCCACCCCTTCGGGGATCACGGCGTCAGGCAATAGATAGATAGATAGAGATTTGAGCATAAATCCAAAGACGGTATCCTAACCCTTTACAATTCCTTAGTCCGCCCTCTTCTGGAATACTGCATTCAATGCTGGTGCCCTTATTACCAAAAAGACATAAACAAGCTAGAACGAGTTCAACGTAGAGTTACCAAAATTATACCTAGCCTAAAGAACAAACCATACGAGGAGCGTCTTAGAGGATTAAATCTATTTCCTTTAACCCAGCGCAGATTAAGAGGTGACTTAATTCAAGTGTTCAAAATCATCAAAGGCATCGACAATATGAACTTAAGTATGAATGAAAGTAAGTACTTCACTATAGACCAATCTAATTACACGCGGGGAAACGGTTGGAAAATTATTGTTAAATCTTTTAACTCACACGAATCTAAGAATTTCTTCTTCAATCGAGTTGTCAACTTGTGGATTGGGCTTCCCCGAGACGTTATAGACTGCAGCACCGTTGATTCATTTAAACTCCGCCTAGACAAATATCTGGCATCAAACCCGCGACTTACTGCGTTTGTAAATGAATATCTTTATTTTATCCTCCCCTCAGTTATTAACCCATATGTCCCCTACTAACTTCCTAGTCCTGCCACGGACATTAGTTCCAGGGCAGTAGTTCCCTTTCCAATGTTCCCTTACCCACTCTAAACCACTGTTTGGACACTTGATCATCAGTGTTTTAGAGGACAAGCAGCCTAGAAGGGTCACTAGATCTGTTGTTGCTTGCTTTCCTTTGTACTCCTTTGTACTACTCCTTTGTACTCTCTCTCTCTCTACACGCTTTTTTATGTCAATCAATGTGCCTCACATTGTCTCTCTCTCTGTCTTATAGTAATGTGTTATTAATAATAGTGTGTTTACCTCTAGTACAACCCTTTCACCCCCCCCCCCCATCGAACTATTGAATGATGCCACTCGCCATTATTGAATCAATTTATTTTAGTAAATTGCGAACATTTGGAGGTGCTTCATTATCTTAACACCTTATGAGCGGCCTAGGCGGTATATAATATGTAGCCACCAGCGGGGTGTTTTTACCCAAAATAGGGCTGTTTACGTGATCATTTTCATGCCTAAATAAGACCCAGAGCGTAAAACAAGTATTTATCCCTGAAAAGGCATAAACAGAGCTTTCCAATGACACCACAACGATCCTTTTATGACCGCTAGTTTTCTTGCAACAACCGCGCAACACGAGTGCAAAAAGCATGTAATTCGGTACTTTCCCCATACAATTCAGTATGTAGCGAGTGAGAGAGGGAGGGAGGAGGTGGGATTCGTGTCAGTAGGTTCGCCGCGGTGGTCTGGAGCAGTCATACGCTCGCTACTCTCCTGCCACCACTTGTCTCTCTCTCTCAGCAACATTACGTGCTGAAATTGCCACATGACCTATGTCGCGCGCCGCCAGATAGTCCAGATTTATTATACTCGACTTATGTTGCGCGCCGATAGTTAGGGGTTAAAGACGGAGGTCCGCTTAACCCGTCCAGCCCCTGCTAGTTTTGTAATGTTTGTTCACCAGAACCCGGCCGGTTTTCAAAAAATGGTTTTATTCCAGAAACAATAGCGAATGGGTTAGGAATGAAGGAAAAACCACGAAAAACCGCTCAAAAAGCTTTAAAAATGGTCCTACAGAGCCCCCGAAAACGTATTTTACGAGAGTAAAAAATTGAAGGCAATTACCCCCAAAAAACCAGGTTATTGAGCGCTCACGTGCACGCACATGGACTTTGAGAGTTTTCAACCATCGGCACGGTTGCGTGGGATACGTACACAGTTCCCATACAAATCTGAGCCCTCTTGAGTGGCTACACCTGAGGTTACGGTCGGCGCAATTAGGGTGATGCTCCAGGCGCGTCTCTGGGGCTGTGCGTTACATACATCGCCGACGCGTCAGGCGCATCGCTGGGGCTGTACGGGTTAAGGGACCCTTATATCTCAAATTTTGAAAAAAATAGCAAAAACTTGCTAGAAAGTAGCTTTAAAGTGTTGGCATCACTGTTGTGAAGGAATTGCATAATTTGGTAGAGCATTGCGTTGGTTATCAATATTTATATACATTTTAAACACGATAAATAACAAAATACTAAATTTCATGTTAGTTTCCCACATACTTTATTATGATAATTTTATGAAAAAAAATAGGTAGAGTGTAGCTTAATATGTTGGCAACACTGTCTTGAAGAAATGGCATCATTTGGTAAAGAAGTTCATTGGTAACCAATATTATATTTAATTTAAGCAGGAGGATAACAACAACAACAAAAATCTTAACTTTGACACCCATTTGCCCGAGATTTTATTTAGCAAATTCAATGTTTTTCAAATTGCTATAACTTTTGCAAATCTTGCTCAATTTTCATGATTTCTTTTTTGTTATGGTCTAGCTTACTTGTTGTTTCTAAAAACTGCAGCACCTATACATGGGTCTGTAAGTTACATATTTTACTTATGGGTGAAGTTTAAATTGTATGTAGGCGTAAAAATGCAGTGAAGTGATTTCGTTAGAAGAGCAGAACCCAACCGTTGGATCTACAGCAGTAAAGGTGCTGGAGTTTTACAAGCATGCCTCATACTTATCTCAAATAAGATATCAAGCATAACTCTCAATAACAAATTACTAGATGCAAGATGAAAATGGACAAATTTACTGCAATATTTCTATATATTGTACATAGTAAAAATAGTAAAAATAATTCATGGAATTCAATTAAAATTTACCAGTATTATCACCATGGGGCAAGCAACTGTCAGTGAAAATGTTATCATCCTTAGGAAAAAAGTTATCCCTTAAGCGGACCTCCGTCCTTAAATAGCAATATATATATATACAGGTATATATATATATATATATATATATATATATATATATATATATATATACAGGTATATATATATATATATATATATATACTGTATATAGTTTGATATTAGTGTAGCCAGGGAGGATATTTTCTTTCAGGCAGGTAAGATTAAAATAATAGGCACAGTTTGCATTATTGAGTTTTTTATTGATACTCTCAATTTTTCGTACAGTTTTTCTAGTATTTTCAGGAAGTTGGTAAAGGAGGTTTGCAAAGGGCTCTGACGTTTCAATGGGCGCAGCCATCATTATTAAGGAGAAGTGAAGTTAGGTGATAAGTCGAGAATATATAGGCGATACAAGATCAAGAGAGGGCTTATTGTGTGCTAGCTGCACGCTGGTTGGCTAACCTCAGGCTAGCTCTGGTTGGTTGGCTGGACGGTGCGTATGGGGTAGGCGCAGGAGTGGGCGGGGACTCTGCATCGTTCGTCTGCGTGTGTGGAGGGGGCATTCCTGGGGCCATCATGGGGGGCCTCGCTGTGGTAGGGCATGCCGAGGGTAGGATCTGGCTGTATTCCGCTTGTGTGTTTAAAGTATGTTGGTATGTTTGTTTATATATAGCTTCAAGAATGAATAGGCAGTGTGAGTCTATTTCTTTATCAAGGATATATGTGTGTTTATCTAAGTTGGGTCTGGTGAGTTCCTGATGGTGTGGGGATGTGTGGTAGTGGTCCTTAATAGCTCCGGCTTGAAAGTGGAGGGTAAGGCGACGTGACAGACGAGCCCTTGTCAAACCGACGTAAGTGTGAGGTCCACAGTCCTCACTGTTACAGATGTGTCGGTATATGACATGGTCCTCTTGTGACGGTTTCTTAGCAGTAGCCGGGCTGTTGCGAAGGACTAGTTGTGAGGTTTTCCTCGATTTGTAGTATATGATAAGTTTAAGGTGTTGGTCAGGGTTCGTAGTTTTATCGTTGTTGCTATATATATTCAAACATACCAACCTACTTTAAACACACAAGCGGAATACAGCCAGATCCTACCCTCGGCACGCCCTTCCACAGCGAGGCCCCCCATGATGCCCCCTCCACACACCCAGATGAACGACGCAGAGGCCCCGCCCACTCCTGCGCCTACCCCATATGCACCGTCCAGCCAACCAACCAGAGCTAGCCTGAGGTTAGCCTACCAGCGTGCAGGTAGCACACAATAAGCCCTCTCTTGATCTTGTATTGCCTATACAGTATATTCTCGACTTATCACCTTCTAACTTCACTTCTCCTTGATAATGATGGCTGCGCCCATTGAAACGTCGGAACCCTTTGCAAACCTCCTTTACCAACTTCCTGAAAATACTAGAAAAACTGTACGAAAAATTGAGAGTATCAATAAAAAACTCAATAATGCAAACTGTGCCTATTATTTTAATCTCACCTGCCTGAAAGAATATATATATATATATATATATATATATATATATATACGGTATATGTTTCCTCTGTCTTGTTTAATATATATTCGGGCACTGATATAGCCGAATTCAGATCTTAGTCACAATCTCTAAGACACATCTCCTTACTACACCAAGTATTACTAGATAAAACTGCGAGGCCAAAACCGTGGGTGGGCCAGCTGGATCTTTGTCAGACTGTACCTGCAGACCAACTACATAACTCACGTTCGTTATACCAGGAAATTTAAGTAGACCCTCTGCAACATAAGAGCAAATGCAGATAGCAGACACTATAATACAGTTAATGACTATCTTAGTTTATTGGATATAGACAAAGATACCTACTTGAACATTATACACATACAATTTACCTGAACGAGCAACAACGCAACACACTAGAGATATGAAGCATTTAACACAAATTAAGAGTCTTGCACTTCAAAACTTAATTCTATTACCCTGGGTAACGAATGTTTATCATTAGTCAACATGGAAGGGTACAAAAACGAAATTATCAACTAAAGGTACTATAACCTCTGCTTGAAGAATCAAATGTTTTTTAAGTTACTTTAAGTAATGCATGGACACTGGGCAATGCCATCTTGGAAGTTTTGATTATATTTATTTATCATATTACATCAAAAGTAACACCCCGTTCTTAACATTAATCACCAATTACGAACCCGTGTGTACTTTAATAAATGAATGTAGAAAGTCTGGAACGTGTGAAAAACCACAATTAATTAGCCAGACATATAATTGGCAATGCTAGATAAATGACCAGTTTCTGTGTCCGGCCGGTAATCACTTCCGAAATACCATAATTATTTTCTGGAACTGCCACAAACACCCGGCCAACTCCAACACTCCGCCTGTCACTTCAACTCCAAGTACTTACAACAACACGTACCGTACCTGTATGTTATGCGGGGTTGTTTGTTAGGGGGAGATGGCTCGTTTTTCTAGACCCCCTTCTCCCTCTTGTTTAGCCCCATTAGTTTTCAGATTTTAAGAGGTCTGCCCCATTAGTTTGTCGATTTTAAGACCTTCCGCCCCATTTCCTTATGAATATATGAACCTTTCATGCTATTTAGATGTTGATTTTTTTTCTGGCGAACGATTGTGAGCCTGTAATTTCGGAAGAACCGGCCTTCAGCCGGGACATTTGTATACCGAAAAATATACAAATTAATCTGGAAGGGGGTTCTAATGATTTTTTAAAAAGTTCGATGAAGGTCTAGGGAGGAAACAAGAAAAATAATTAATAAAGGAAAAAATCGACCAAAAAGTTAACCATCCCCCCTTATGCATCATAGCTATTGTGTTGCTGTTTACTAGTTGAGGTAAACATGTGACCATACAATATATAGTATGACATTGCCCAGTGCTTGAATAAACAATATACGTATTTTTTAAGGGTTCAATTGTATAAAAAGCAGTACAGTGCACATCCTAATATTATATTACATGATTTTCATCAGCTGGATTAAACTGTAACTTATGAGTGTAAAGCCGGTATCACACAAGAGCTTTTATAGTCAACTTTCGATGATCAAACATTTTCTGGATACAAGTTTTTGATATTTTGCTTGGTATCGGAAACTACACTGGTGATAGATGAATAAAGGTAACAGAATAATTTTGAATGTTTCCCTCATAAGCTGCCAGACCAGTGTTGAGGATAAATGTTGAGGGAAAAAGCGCTCGTGTGATACCGGCTTAACATCAACCACCATCTTCCCATGCTCTATTGGTAAAATAAGAAACGAAGTTCCTCACACCATTTTCCCATCCTTGTTTTAATTGAAATCCTTCAAAAACCATTGGCCAGGAGTTGTATTCCACATTACAATCGCCTACATAAGTTATGTAATGTTCTGTAATCGCATGCATAGCAGTAAAATATATATTTTGGAAATACTAAAGTTATTTGTTATGTAGTCGTTAATTCATCTGATTATTCACTCGATTTACAAGAAAGTAAGTCTTACTTTAAGTACACAAATTTTACTTTTTAGGAGGACTGAACTTCCGATGAGTCTGCACCTTGAATTTGCTTGACCTTTAATTTTTGTTTACGGCAGTGACCATGTCTACTGCAACCCATTTGTGTTTTTGTGTTTAATATGAAAAACGTATGCATAATGAAAATACAATCTGCTATTATATACTTATGATTTTGAAATCACTGCTCTTGCATCATGCAAACAATATGTTTGTGCATTAGAAAAATGAGAAAAACTAATAAGATATCCAAGTATTTGCTTTTACTATTGACATTTGTTTTAGTACTATTATATTTGAAAAATTGTGAAAAAGTTAATCCAAGTAAATTAATTTTAGACATATGGTTGAGGGATATTATTTTGTTTTTTGTTTTTATTAAAATGGGATTGTTAACAAAATTCCTAGATTCACAGGTAATGCTTTGAAAATGTAGCACAAATTAACCAACTGAATAATTATCACACCATACATAACAACTGAAAACTGTGAAAGGTTGGCAACATGTCTTCGTAATCGTATGTATGTATATGCTCAGGCATATACCCCTTGGCTGGGGGTGGGCGACTCGAGACAGAGCTCGAATGTGAAATAATACAAAAAAAAAAAAAAAAAAATATGTATAATAATGTAAACAAAAGAAAACAAGAATTTCACATACCTATAGGTCGCCCAGGAGAAGATCCAAAGATCAGAACCCATTTGGGGGCCCCAACAAAAAAGAATCTGTATGTTTTACTTGTTGATGACATATTTACGGTTGTTGGTAGGCATCAGCCCAGATCCAGTTGTGTAATGGAATTCATGGTTCACTAACTCTACTTGATTTTTTGAATGGTGGTAAGTTGGTTCTACTTTACTTTTGGGGTTACAGTTGCTGCGTATTACTGTTGAGCTTTATCACTGGCTGTTGTTGATGACTTTGTTGTACTATTGCACAGGTTGATTGTTATCTCTCTTCTTATATGGGGCTAGTGCCTTTCTTGATTTATAAGCAGACATATATTTTGGTCTGCCTGTTATGTAGCTTTTTGTTGATGCATATAGTTTCCCACTACTTCCTAGGGGCTACTGCTGTTTGGTCTTGCTGCTCTTGTTGCACGATATCTGTGAAACTGGTGATTCCTTTTCTGATGGCCAAGTTTGGTGCAATTGAAGATCGAACTGATACAGATATTTTGTTTACTTGGGCCTTTTCGCACCTGATGACCAAGCAATAGTATGGATAGTACTTTTATATTGAATATTGTCATTGTCCACACAACATATTACAGATATCTGCTTGGAGAGATTCACCCTGTTGTTGCCAGTATAGATCTCTGTCGATATTTTGATTGATCTTGTAGATGTTCTCTGGTATTGTCCGAAAGCTTAGAGGCTTGGTTGAATTAGGGAAGGTTGCGTAGCTTGTAAATTAGCATGACTCCTGCAGGAGGTTTGTGAAGACAGTAAGACACGGTGATGGTAGCTGTGTTTGGTCAGAGAGGTGTTTGGTAGTGGAGGTACTATTGCCTTGAGCTCTTTCAGGGTGTTTATATTCTTCCTGTTGGGTCTGCAGGTGTTGATTACTGTGTGGTCACCTTCATGCAGGCAGCTGTGGTTGCAATTAAAAGTATACTTTTTGAAAATGTAGCAATGATCTGCACATTTGCAACACAACTATGGTTTTTTGAACAGGGGGGCCTTGATCATAGATGTAACAATGTTAAGAGTATGTGATGCTGTGCAACTGTTCTGGAATATTAGTGGAGATGGATGTGGATTTAACTTTCTGATTTCCAACCTTCAGAACCAGAGCTGTAGAGATGTACACTAACTTCATTTAAGATGAATTTGGGAAAAGTGTATTTAGTGTTCATTGTTCCACCTATTAAGTGCGTCATCCATTCTCCAAATGATTAGACTTTAATTCCCTGGGGACTTGAGAGGCTTTGGCCGAATACTAAGTTAAAATCGCGAATCTACAATAAATTATATCTGACATTCTATGTTTTATTAATTTCACCACAACACCAAACACCTCCAATTAAATTAATGAAAGCATATATGTGATCCACCAGGATTCGAACCCGGGTTATCACACACATGAAAGATTAAATTTAAGAAATGTAAAGTGATAATATGCAGGTTAAGGTTGTCTCAATTAGAAACTCAAAAGATGTCTTAGATCTTCTGATCTTCAGCATTATATTAACTATATACTTGAAGCTATAAGCTTGCAATGCAGTTTATAAAATAGGTTCAAATTACAGTGATAAACAATCCTTTTGTAGAACCAACAGGTATTCACAAATAAACTCACAATGTACATTTTGTCTAAGCATTCCAACTCAGCTCAATCCGAAAACACAAATGTTGGTGTTACCACTGTAAAACGCATTGCTTATTCAAAAGCACCAGAGTGCAACCGCTTTGTCAGTACACTATTATGAGCTACATCCAACAAGTCATACAACAAGTGATTGTTGGAGGTTTGTTTTCCGTTGGTAACATACAGTTTATCAATGTTCTGTTAGTGTTTTCTAACTGCTCAGTTGCAATGCAAATTTGAAGACCTAACACTTTTAGGGAGCAAGTGAAGTAATTCTAAGTTTGACAGTGATACTTGTATCAGAGAATACAGTATTACTTAATATATGTTATGAATGAAGGGTATCTGGTTATTAATTCGATAAAAATATACTCGCTCTACCTTACTAATATATTAGATACAAAACACATTTCATATTTACATATTTAATTTCATCGCTGGTGTAGCCTACAAACACCAATACTGCCGAATTGTATATGTCAGAAAGTAAAGCAAAATTTAATCTACGAGTGTGCATCTTATATTTTAATATTTCATGATGCCCAATCTAACACTATCATCGTACATTATGTTCAAACACATGATTTCACATATTATTAGTATCGCTAAATAAAACAACACTCTCTTTACACACTTTTAACAAAGGATGTCCGCTCATTTATTCCATACCGGCTCGGTAGTGCAGTTGAGAACGTCTCGGCCTCGGTTCAATGCAATGCTCAGGCATGAAGGTTTTTTGCATACACTGGTAACCGGTACGATTTCCCTTGAGCAAGGAAATGGGTACCGGTAATAAACTTTGGTCGAGCGCTATTGAATCTTGGAACGAGGTCTAGAGAGAAATAGCGCTATATAAGTAACCTGAACATTATTATTGTTATTATTATTATTATTAATATTATCCGAGATGGGTCTGTCCTTAGGGAATCGTAGTTTCAGCAGGAATAAGACAATGAGTGAGGCAGCGAACAAAATCTTTATTTTCAAACGTTTCGACATATTCTAAATGTCATCATCAGTGATCTAAAAGTTAAAAAGATTCAAAATCATTAGAAATTAAGTATAATATACAGGTAAAAACATTGTATTGTATAACATTCAATTGTATAAATGTTACCCTTTGCTAAATGTTTTTACCTGTATATTATACTTAATTTCTAATGATTTTGAATCTTTTTAACTTTTAGATCACTGATGATGACATTTAGAATATGTCGAAACGTTGAAAATATGAAAATAAAGATGTTGTTCGCTGCCTCACTCATTGTCTTATTCCTGCTTATTAATATTATTATTATTATTACTTCGATTTGTGTTACATATTAAAATATATACAATACAAATAGCCTAATTAGTTAGGATATCGTTAGTACAACGTCCCCAATACTACATAATTGTATTAGTAATCAAAAGTATAACTAAATCTAAGCAATTATTGTTTATCATTATTAATTTGCTTATTATCAGACTAATCATAAACAATATTATAAATGATTAAATTGAGTATTCCTGTTAAAAAGAGATGGTTCAGTTTTTGGTCGATGTTTCATGTAAGTATTATTTTATTTGTCTCCCCCCTAGACCTCCATCAAACTTAAAAAACAAAATAATAATAATTCGGTTCCTTCTAGAGTTCTATCTATCTATCTATCTATCTATATGCTCAGGCCCAATCCCCATTTTGGGGGTAGCCGACTCAAGACAGAGCAAGAGTTACAGGCTCGCTATCGCTCGCCAGGAAAAAATGGACACCTAAATGGCACGAAAGTGTTTTAATATTGATTACAAAATGGGATGAAAGGTCTCAAAATTGCAAACCTAACGAAACGAACGTCTTCATATATGAACACTAATGAGGCTAAGCATGAGGGAGAAGGGGAACCAAAAGACGACCCATCTCCCCTTAAATATGACAAACCCTTGCTCACGATGATAGATCCTTCCACATCGGTCTCAAGGCAGAGGAGATAGCTAGTTTTCATTTCCTCATGTATGTATCTTTATGTTTTTATTAGTTTCCTCCCTAGACCTCCATCAAGCTTAAAAATCACCCACCCAAGACCCTCCTTCAAGATAAATTTGTACATTTTTCGATAGAAAAATGTCCCAGCCAAAGGCTGGTTACTCCTAAATTACAGGCTCGCTATCGCTCGCCAGGAAAAATCGACAGGTAAATGACACGAGAAGTCTTAACCCACTGGGCCCCAGAGTCACAGCGTATGCGTCGGCAATGTATGTAACCCTAAACCCCAGAGATGCATAGGGTGCGTCACGGTTATTTGCTCCGGTCCTATGGCACCTAGAGGGCCAGATTTGCATGGGAACTGCGTAAGTATCCCACGCAACAATGCTGATGGTTGAAAACCCTCAAAGTCCAACTGCTTGCGCACGAACGCGCAAAAACCTGTTTTTGCATATTTTTGTGCCTACCCATTTCCCCATGTTATTTCCGACTTTCGGGCGCCCCTTAGGACCCCTTCATGACCTAGGCCCTAGGCCCTAGGGGATCGGTTTTTTGTGGGTTTTCCTTAATTTCTAACCCATTCCAGGTGTTTTCTGGCAAAACAAGTTTTTTAACAACCTGCTGGTCCTGGAGTGTACATATATATTATATTGCCTGGGGCTCAGTGGGTTAATACTGACAAAGAAAAGGGGCGAAAGGTTTAAAATCGCCTAACTAATGGGCCAAACGTCTTACAATCTGAAAACTAAAGGGGCTAAGCATGAGGGAGAAGGAGGACCAGAAAAACGACCCATCTCCCCTTAATATGCCAAAACACTTTTACGTTTTTAATTAGATGAGCAATGTTATTATTTATTTTTAAAGACCTCCACCAATCCACGATTGTCTTATGTTTAATATTTTCGTCCGTGTGTATTTTAGACATGAAATATATCAAAATTAATTTGATTGATCTTATGCAGGAGATTATCAATAGGTTATCAATATAGAACATTTTTCTTTAAAGGACAATCTTCTATATAGAGTCAGTTATTCATAGTCTTACTCCAGTACCACCTCCTCTGTGAAAAGGAACATCTAGGAGCAAAGCGTAAACGTATGTTGATTGTTTACAGTATATGAGCACCAAATATAATAAAGTGAGAGAGAGAGAGAGAGAGAGAGAGAGAGAGAGAGAGCAGGAAGCCACACAAATCCTCCTTTTATGTTGTCAGAAAAGAGCCAGAGCAGAAGATAAGGAAGATGAGCGGAAGATAACAAGAGGTCAGAGACGGTCTAGGTCCTCTCGGACAAGGCAATAACATTTTGTTTTCAGTTTCAATTCAAAATATTGTATTTGTCATGAAAGATTTGTACATTATAGTCACATATTACATGTTTGTGTATACATTCCATAACAAATATATGGTATATAATATGTCCTCTACTCAGCTACAAAACATTCGTTATTAGGCAGGCAAACGGCAAGATAAGGGTGCATTATGAAATAAATAAAATAGTGAACTGAATTGTGAGAACGATCTTATTAATAGCAACAATACTAATAATAATAAAGTAGGTGTGCAGTTTTCGCATTACCAAAAAAAAAAAAAAAAAAAAATGCATGCACAACTCTGCGACCTAGAATTCTGCAAATAGTATTGAATCTCTTAGGTAAAATCGGTTATTTTTTTATTGTTTTCTATGTGAGTGAGGGAGGCAAAAGGCAGAACTGCCTATAGCGAGTGCCTCCCCCATAGTTGAAAGAGTGACAGGGCCAAAATTAAGGGACGTTCGAGCCAAAATGCCTGAACACACGGGGTTTGAAGCAATTTAAGTCACAGGAAGAGGGAAAAACTGATTCTGGGAGAGAGTTCCAGAGCTCAGCTGTTGAATAGAAGAAAGTCTGAGAGTAACGTTTCACTCTTGGGTTGGAGAGTTGCACAGAGTAGGGGTGGGATTGTGTTGCAAGACGGGTACCACATGCCCTACGTAAAGGAGATGGTATACACTGGGAAAGCTCTGAGGAATACTGATTGTTATAGTAGCGATAGAATAGCGAGAGAGATGCAACATTGCGGCGATGAGAGAGAGATTGCATAGAGTTGGTGAGTGGATGGGAGTTAATGATACGAAAGGCCTTCCTTTCAATTTTGTCTAGGAGAGCAGTGTGAGAGGAACCTCCCCACACATGTGAACAATACTCAATACAAGGACGCACTATGCCCCTGTACAGAGCAAGAAGCTGTGCAGGGGTAAAGAACCCCCTAAGGCGGTTGAGCACACCCAGCTTCTGGGAAGCTGCCTTAGCATGACTGGTAATATGGTCCTTCCAACTGAGAGCGGAAGAAAAAGAGACACCAAGAATATTGAGAGAAGATGAAGGATTGATTTTTGTATTCTTGAAGTATACTGTATATATAGTATATATATAGATATATGTACTAAATGTTTTTTTATACTCACAGTGGGACTTGAACCACCGACAGTCAGAACAAGTGCCCATACTTTAATCCACTATACCACAGCGTGATAGAGGATACTTGTGTGTAGTGGATTAAAGCATGGACACTCGTCCTGCATGTTGGTGGTTCATGTCCGCCTGGGAGTATATAATTATATATAATTACATTTATGATCACATTGAATCTTAACCATTGGAATATGTATCTATGATAAGGTCAGCGTAACACTATTTTGTAGCATTTTGAATATGGTGTAATTCAAATTTAAAATATAATTAAGAAAGAAATAGCGACCATAATCTGTGACCTTCAACATTCACCTTGACTTTTGAATAACAAAAACACAAAATTTGGACAATCGTTGCATTGACCAACCAAATTTGCCAGCAACATTTGGTGACGATACGTAACCCGTTCAGTACAGTTCTGTTGGTTTCATTTCATACTGGATATTAAGACGATTTTATTTAGTTTATGAAGGGCCTCCATAAAAGTAGCAGGCTTTCAACTATCTTAATTAACCCTTTTTACTACTACAGATCCTTCATAAGCTCCACAAAATCGTCTAAATATAGCTAATATACAATACAAATTACGTCACCGGTACACAAAGGGTTAAACAGTTTAGGAAGAGTTTAAAGAACATTATTAACACTCTTCTTTTGTTTTTTGACCTTGACCTTTAACCTTAAGTATTATATGCTCTATATATATGATTGAAATATATATATTTAAGTAAAATGCAACTAACAGTCCTCAGCTTATTGAAAATTGAATATTTGTTTATGATGAAGGTTAACTTTTGACCTTGGCCTGTGACCTTGACCTTTATGTAGGATTATATTTTTATTTGCTTTGATGTAACCCTAGAAAATCAAGTAGGAGTGTAAAATTTCATTAAAGATCATCAGTTAGTTTCAGAGGTATTAATGGAATAGTTGACCTTGACATTTGACCTTCATCTTGACCTTCATGATGTCTGAAAATTTTACATTTTAATTTTCCCTTAGAGCACAACTGTCTCAACAAATTTTGTGAAGTTTACATGAATAGTAAAGAAATGAACATATTAACCTTATATTTGACGTTGACCTGTGACCTTGACCTATCAAATGGAATTATAATATTATTCTTATATGAACTTGGTCTAGGCATTCCGAAAATGCATGATATGCCTAATGAAAATCTTACATTAAATAGGAAATACTAGTAAAAATCATATTTCGACCCTTAACTTGACCTTTGACCTTGACCTTCGACCTTAGAATTTCTTATCAAGGATTTAGTTAGCTTAACTGCAATGTTCGTATTAACTAGCGATATGAATACGATGTAATTCGTATAAAAACTCATTCATTACAAATAGAGATCATATACTGTGACCTTGACCTTTGACCTTTGACTTAAAATAAAATACATATATTTGGATGTTCGTCGCATTGACAAACTGAATTTGCCGGTATCATTTTGTGACTATACATTACACAGTCTAGGAGGAGTTTAGGGAAAATGACAAATACTCTTGTTTTGACCTTGACCTCTGACCACTGACCTTAACTATTACAATATTTATGTGAAATTTGATATATACGATATTTAAGTAAGAAGCCACAACACATAACAGTTTTCCAAAATTTGAGTAATTTTGTTTAATAAATAATAAAAGTTGACCTTCACCTGTGATCTTGACCTGTAAGAGTATATTTTTGTTTGCATTGACAATCCTCATGAAAATCAAATAAGCATGCCTAATTTCATTAACCCTTAACTGTCGGCGCCCGGCTATTGTCGAGTGAAATAAATGTGACCTATGTGGCGGGTCACGGCTATTGTCGAGTGCAATTTTGAGCACGTAATGTGCTCTGAGAGAGAGCGGAGCAGTGGGAGGAGCGTAGGTTACCTCATGACCGCTCGCCAAGGTGGCCGTGGAGCTACTGAGATGTACTCCTTTTTACTCCACCCTCTCTCACTCATTTCACACGTAATAATGTAAGAAAATTACTGTATTTTAGCGATTTTGCCCTTCGGTTGCACGATCGTTGCAAGACAACCAGTTATCGTAGAAGGATGGTTTTGGTGTCATTGGAAAGCTCAATTTACGCCCTTTCAGGGATACATACTTGTATTACGCTCTGGGTCTTCTTTATACATGAAAAAGAGCACGGAAACAACCCCATTTATGGTAAAAAAAAACGCTGGGCGGTACATAGAAATTACCGCCTTGGCCGCTCGTTGAGTGTTAAAACATGTCAATTAGTTTCATATATATTAATATAATAGTTGACCTACACCTTTGACCTTTATCTTGACCTTTATATGTCTCAACATTTATTATTTTCCTTTTCAATTAAAGTGCAACTATCTCAACAAAATGTGTGAAGTTTGCATGAAAAGTAAAGAAAATAGCATATCAACCTTTTATTTGACCTTGATCTATGACCTTGACCTTTCATATGAAATTAAATAGTTTTTGTATGACCTTGGCCTAGGTAATCCGAATATACATGGTAAGCCTAGTGAGAATCTAACAGTTAGTATAAGATATACTAGTAAAACCTTATTTTGACCTTTGACTTTGACCTTACCCTTTAGAATGTTTATCTAACATATGTGTAATACGATATCAAAGTTACCAGTTACTTGTATGGTGAAAATTAAGATATTTAAGTAAAAACTAAAAATATATAGTAAAAATTTACCTTTGACCTTGACCTGTGACCTTGACCTTTATGTAAGAGAACATGCTTTGTTTTATTGACATTGCCAAAGAAATCAAATAAGCATGCCTAATTTCATTAAAACCCGTCAGTTAGTTTCATATATATTAATATAATAGTTGACCTTGAACTGTGACATTTATCTTGAACTTTATTATATGTCAACATATAGTATTTTCCTTTTCATTTAATGCCCATCTATCTCACCAAATGTTGTGAAGTTTGCATGAAAAGTAAAACAAATAGCACATTGACCTTTTATATCCTTGACCTTTTATATCACCTTGACCTGTGACCTTGACCTTTCATATGGAATTGTATAGTTTCTTGTATGACCTTGGCCTAGGTATTCCGAATATACACGGTAAGCCTAGTGAGAATCAAACATATAGTATAAGAAATACTAGTGAAAAACTTATTTTGACCTTTGACCTTGATCTTTGACCATACCCTTTAGAATATTTATCTTAAATTTGTGCAACACGATATCAATGTTACCAGTAACTTGTATTGTGAAAATGAAGATATTTGAGTAAAAAGTAAAATATATTATAAAGGTTGACCTTGACCTGTGACCTTTACTTTTATGTTAGAGTATTTTGTTTTGTTTTCATTGACATTGCCCCGGATAATCAAATAAGCATGCCAAATTTCATTGAAACCCATCAGTTAGTTTCATATATATTAATAGAATAGTTGACCTTGACCTTTGACATTTATCTTGACCGTCATAATATGTGTGTCTAAATGTATTATTTTCCTTTTCATTTAAAGTGGTTTTGGTTTTCATTTATAATATTTCATTCTTCTAGCTGATATGATTCATGCCTCAGCTTTAGGATATTTGACTTTAATTGTCATGTTTGTTGATTCGTTCTTTGTGGTGCAGTCTCTCTCTCTCTCTCTCTCTCTCTCTCTCTCTCTCTCTCTCTCTCTCTCTCTCTCTCTCTCTCTCTCTCTCTCTCTCTCTCTCTCTCTCTCTCTCTCTCGTGTAATGTGTTTGTTTCTGAAAATTAATCACCAACGACCACAACTTCCGGTGTTTGTGCAGTCGAATGAAATTGTTCAGGTCGGATTAAATAACATACATTCATTAACAAAAATAGTCCGGTTAACTCCTTCTTCAGGGAGGCCACCTGGCTTTTTTCTCATTCTCTCCCTCTCTCTTTGGCTTGTATCCATTCGGCCCCATTCAGCCTACTGTTTTAAGACGTTTAGCCCCATCCAAGTGTCAATAATTTCCTGGTGAGAGGTTGCGAGCCAGCATTTATATGTTTTTGTTTTGAGAGCAAGCTAAATTTGTAAATTTTTCGATAGAAAAATATCTCCGGCGAAGCCGGATTTCTAATACAATGTTGGCTCGCTATCGCTCGCCAAGAAGGTATCGACACCTGGATGGGGATATACATCTTAAAACAGTTGGCTGAATGGGGCAGAATGGATATAAGCCAGAGAATGAGAAAAAGAGAAAAATAGTCGGGTTAACTCCTTCTCAACATATTCCAGCGACACGTGTAACCTTTTACTAATTCTATATTGAGGGGGAAGGGGACCGGTTTTCTGGTCCCCTTTCTCCCTCGTGTTTAGTCCCATTGGTTTTTCGATTTTAAAACGTTCGGCCCATTAGTTTGGCGATTATAAGACCTTTCGCCCCATTTCTTTGTCAATATTACGACCTTTCGTGCCCTTTAGGTGTCGATTTTTTTCCTGGCGAGCGATACCGAGCCTGTAATTGTGGAGGAACTGGCCTTCGGCCGTGTCATTTTTCTACCGAAAGATTTACAAATTAATCTCGAAGGGGGATCTAATGGATGTTTGTATAAGTTTGATGGAGGTCTAGGGAGGAAACTGAAATATACATGAATATATAAATATATAGACCCCCAAACAATGAACACTGTTTTTTAAATTTTAAGACGTTAGGTCCATTAGTTTGGCGATGTTAATACCTTTTGCCCCATTTTGTTTTCAATATTAGGACTTTTCGTGCTATTTACTGTAGGTGTCGATTTTTTTCCTGGCGAGCTATACAGCACTTTATATCATAGATGGATAAATACATACACTTTTTTATATTTTATGTGTTTACCGTTCAGCGCAAGTCCCATCAATCTAGAGAACATATGCAAATACAAAATACAGTAATTGTGTAATATACATAGCGTTCTTAGAAAACGGTAAAAGTCTTCCTTCACATATTCTAGTTTTCTTTTAATGTTAGGGTTTACTCGATGGGGATGGGGTGAGTTAGTTCCTTCACTCCTACGTACAGTATGTTGTGCAGTTTTTGCCTCCATAGGGAACCGAAGAGAGGCTTTTGACTGCTTGTTTTACTTCTTGGACTGGCTCAGCTGAAAGAGTTGTGATGGGGGGAGGGGACTAGGAAGAAGAAGGGCTTGGCAGAGGTGGGTGTTTGGCAGAGCTCGACAAAGGCTAATGATGCCTTGTAACACTTGTTTGTGCTGTACACAAACAAACGTCATATTTGATTAATTTAGTTTAGTCAAACTCATCTCATCATCTTGCATGTTATCCTCCATTTACAAAACAGTAACTTGAGACCGTTGAAGGTAAACTATAATAGTTTATCTTTAAAATTAAGATAGATAATTATCGTTGTTCTCATCAATTAATAGGCAGAATATATATAAACTCCAATTTAATCAATGCATAAGTTGTCCTTTTCTATACTCCCGTTTCTTGTTCTAAAATATAACTATTGGCGATAGGAAAGAATAATTGGATGCTAATAACGTTGTTATAAATACGGGGGTAGAGTTGCTATGTGAACGATATAACGAATATAAAGAGGAAATCGTGAAATGTAGTAACAAATAACACCCCGTTCTTAACATTAATTATCAATTACCAACCCCAATGTACTATAATAAACTAATGAAAGCGAAATCGGGACACCACATCCAGAACATAAGCATCTAATGATACAAATATGCTGGAGTGACTAGACGAATACATGAACGCGGAGGAAAATAGTAAATATATAGAACAGATGTATGGCTTAGTTTTATGTGTGTGTGTGTGTGTGTGTGTGTATGTGTGTGTGTGTGTGTGTGTGTGTGTGTTTAAATCCGTATGTGCAAACTTCCTCCTAAAAAAATACGGTATTTCTATCTTACTCACAAGGCTTTACTGAGAATCGGAGAAGTGTTTGTTATTATACACACATACACACCCCCACACATTGGGCATTTATCTAAGGCCCGCTACACATGCTCAGATCGACATGACAGACCCAACATTATACAGGCCAGTTTGAAGCTAATTTGAGCGTTTGCGACGGCGGGTTGCCAGTTTGTATAACCTTCAGAAACCTTCAAACCACCCACACATACACACACTTATTTGCCCGTGTGGAACTGAGCATTGACAGGCCAAATTGAACGTGGATGCTAATCTGTCGTCACTACGCTAGCTAGGTCATCTTGGGGATTCGTTTGGGTTCAGGGTTTGGAAGGTGTGAAGAGTTACAACATTAAATTATATATATTTGTTTAATATAAATTAATATAATTGCAACGTACACTGATATAAAGGGCATGGTTTTATTATCCCTCTTACAGGGTCCCTCCTATAAATAATACAACCATCTTGATTGTACAATCACGGCGGTAAACTGTGGACTAGGGGATGAACCCCTCTCTCGACACAATGCTCATGTATCGCTTCCGAACACAGTCTACACCACGGAGGAAAGAATATACGGAATATCAACTCCACACTATAATTGCGAAAGCATTACATGCGCGCCATCTATTGGACAAGCTAGTTAATACAATCATTGGAATAAATAGGTTTTAAAGAAAATGTATGCTGGCAGATTTGGGGTGCATATTAGTATCCCTTATCTTTGTATATTGTGTCCAGTTTTCTTTATGTTTGATAAACAAAAGTCTCATTAATATTATCTTTGGGGTAATTGGAATGTAATACATTTTGAAATGCCCTTTAACAACATGCAATTAATCCAAACACTGAGAATGTGGCACATCAATGTTTTACACATGTATACATGTAAATGGTTGTAATGCACAATAACGTAGGCTTATCGTAGAATATTAATCTGTATTTCTTCTGACCTCTCTGTCGGAATAAGTTAACATGTTGCAGTAACCTAATCACACACAGCTCTTACGTGCAGATTCGTAAGACGTTGGTCTCAGAGAATATATTACTCGTATTGATATTATTAATAATTACACCTATTCCGGTGTACACCTTTGCAAGTGACATTTAAAAATGTAAAACAATTCAATTATTATTTATGTATATTAGTCGATGTCCGGTGTCATTATTTATTTTGGATTGTAACCAATACACAATACCATACTACTATACACAATTAATGTTCATGTGAAAATATAATCACTCTATTTGCAGCTAATTGTTCCATACTTATGGGATGAAATGGAATCGTAGGTCACGGCCAGTTCGTCTATTTGTCCTGCATACCACACAGCGGTGGCCAACGTTTGAGGCCATGTTTGCTTATTCCGCCACACCCCCTCGCATCATTCCTGTCATTTGTTGTAAACAGACAGACGACACGCCGGCGATCTTAACGCTATCTATTGACCAACCTATGTAATTATCTTGGTTTCATATCCCCATAAGAGTTGACACTCTGTATAATCGTTCCTCTGTGGTCTACACTCAGTGAAACTGGGTAGCTCAAACTGCCAGGCCCCGCCCACTACTGGGTCGCCAGTCAGTTGGCAGAAAACATAAGCAGATCAATGATTTGCACACACACACACACATACACACACATATATAGCTAAAAGTATGTATTAACAAGTCTCAGAGAGAGTGCCAATATGAAGTTGTATATCGTAGGTATGCCAAGATATATATTCAATATTCTTTATTATTTAAGAGACGATTTTAGTTATGTATGGACTATGTTATACTCAAGCACATAACAGAATAGGCATCAAGATGAAGACGAGAGTTAGGTTCAATACCCACGTCCCTTGTAGAGTGCCTACTGTAGGTAGGTATTAACCCTTTTAGTGCGAGTAATGTCCGTTTTATTGTATTTAATTACCATTAGACGATATTATTCGGCTTAGGAAGGACATCTAGCATTTAATAGGCTACAAAGTATTTTCATTAAACCGTATAGCTATCAGTTCCTTTCAAAACTGCATAAAATCGTCTAAGTATTGCTACAATATAATCGAAAAGACGTCTCCCGTACTTAAAGGGTTAAATTCCTTGCCTACAGGTAATTTTTCATAGAGATGAGTAAAAGCGAATGGCGAAACACGATCGTATTACCTTCTATCTAAACTATAATATTGCACGTTTTCCGACCCAGTTTAGCATACGTAACTGCCAAAACATATTCAAAACAAAATATATACATGCTCATTCAATATACTCTTGGGTTTCTTTCTATTCATGTTCAGCATTGCTTTAAGGTTTTCTCTGTTTAACTCATCTATCTTTTGCTGTAACTCTTCCCCCGAGTCGTTAGAAAGAACTTTGTCATCGGCGAACCTGACGTTCCCTAGGTGTTCTCCATTAATATTTATTCCTTTATTCTCCCATTTAAGATTCATAAATAATTATGTCTTCCAAACGTGAATAGATTTGAGAGTGTATTATGTAGTCTACGAAGTTACTGGAATTTCAATACATGTTATAGTCTGATAATTGTTAATACATACAGAAGCATTTCAATTGTAAGGAACCACATAAAAATCGGAATGCAAAAATCATAATTATCGTATATTATATTACTTTGCCTTTACATACGCAACTGGGTATGGGCGGAGCTTGTTAACTATCAATGCACTCGTTTCACTGGAGTCTTGCCCGCTGAACCACCAAAGATGTAAATAGTTCGAACCTACTGCCAATGTGTGGCTAGGACTTTAGTATATCCCTGGTCTACGACTTACCACCGTGACTGTACCACCTCTCTAGTTACGTAGCTACTGCCAACCCTCCATTATGATGTAACACGTGTATCATTACTCTCAGTTGTCTCATTATAGAACCACAAATAGGACGTACAGTACAAACAAATGGTAGGGACGTGTGAGGGGGCAGGGTGTAGGAACACTAGGGTTGGTTAGGTGAAATTAGGCGAAGCACAAATATTACAAGAACTAATATGGTAATAACAAAACCTGGTGTTCGTACTAAATCAAGATACACGTGACCCAAAACCACAAACATAACGTTGTTTCTACCTTTGTCTACATATTGTAAAAAGCCTGTTATGCTTAAGGGGAGATTTCCACTTGAGGGATTTTTTTTCTGGACCCCGTTTTCCCTCATGTTTAGCCCGATTGCTTTTGAGATTTTATGAATTTCGCCGCGAGTTAGGTGATTTTAAGAACCTTCGCCCCATTTCTGTCAATTTTAAGACCTTTCGTGCCATTTAGGTGTCGATTTTTTCCTGGCGAGCGATAGCGAGCCTGTATTTTAAGAGGAATCGGCCTTCGGCCGGGACATTTTTCTACCGAAAAATGTACAAATTTATCTTAAAAGGGGATCTAGGGGGGGTAATTTTAAGCTTGATGGAAATCTAGGGAACAAACTAAACACCTCCCCTTAAGGCAAACTGAAAAATATTGTAATAGAAACTTTGCTAATGGTTAGATATTGTGAGGAACATATGTTTTTCATTATACGTGGTACAAGCCCTAAACACCATAATACATCTCCTATAGATTTCCCTTCTTAATCTGAGTACCAGCGACGAGTGTTCTCTTTTATTCTAGCTATATTCCGACGATATTATGCAGCTTAGGAAGGATCTGCGGTAGCTAAAAGGGTTGGTCGTGATAGTTTGAAGCGTTGTTATTGCTAGTGGTCCTTCCTAATCTGATTATAATCGTCGAATAGCTGCCTTAATATAAAGAAAAGGACGTCACCGGTACTGAATGGGTTAATTAATATCCATCAGGTTTGATACACACCATTTTATTGTTGTATTTCGTAAGCGTTCCCCTATGAGCTTCACTTCAAGTGTTGCGTGTTGTTGCTGTCATTTTAACCCCTGCTGTACCGAAGACGTGTTTTTATTTGATGTTAACTACATTTGGATGATATTATTAAGCTTGGGAAAGATAAATGGTAGCTAAGAGGAATAATTGAGGTACTCTGTAGTCCCTTAATGGGTAGACGTCCTTCCTGAGCTGAATAATATCGTCTAATAGTTTCTAGAATATAATGAAGAAGACGTCATCGGTACTGTACGGGTTAAGCGATGCATGAACATATATCGCCTGCGACGAATAAAGTACCTAGTTTTGTTTTTCGTATTTTATGCATCCTTGTTCTGGTTGCTATGTGAATGAGAACGGGTCAGTAATCAGGAACAGTTGTTATGGCTTTACGGGGGTAGTGCTTGTTTTTTTGGCCTATATGTACTGTATATTTATATATATATATTTGTTTATGTATTTTTGAGTGTCCTCGCTAGACCTCCATCAAGCTTCAATAAAACACCCCCTACACTCCCTTACAAGATAAATGTGTACATTTTTCGGTAGAAAATTTTCCCGACCGAAGGATGATTCCTTTTAAAGATTACAGGTTTGCTATCGCTCGCCAGAAAAAATCGGCACCTAAATGGCACGAAAGGTCTTAATATTGACAAACAAACGGGACGAAAGGTCATATAATCGCCAAACTAATGGGTCAAACTTCTTAAAATCTGAAAACTAATGGGACTAAACATGAGAGAGAACTGGGACCAGAATCACGGCCCATCTACCCTTAAAGGGATGCACAGTACATACTATCTGAGGCAGCAAATTGGGTGGCATCATTTACTTAATAATGTTCATACACCTGTTCCTTGTTGGTGTATCAGTGGTGTGTGTGATGAATAATGGAAGGTCCCTCTACATTATCTTACATTGCTATCCACTTCATCACATTCTTCTTTTGTCTATTATGATCTTTCTTCTCATTATCATTTTCGCTGACTCCCACTCTCTCTCTCACTCACACACACTCTCTCTCACTCACTCTTGCACTCTCTCTCTCTCTCTCAAGTTAATTAATTTACCTGGTGAACATATAATTTGGTTCTTGGGCAGAAGCTGATAACTATATACTTTTGTTAAGCTAAAGGAAAGTTATGTGACCATATCTCCGATTTCAAAGCTTAGCCAAATTTAACAATAGTACTAGAATCTACACATATTTTATAATTGGCCATTGTCTATGTATTTAAGCCAAGAATTGACACTAACTTCGAATTCTTCCCTGTTTCTCTTTTACCATAATTCACCATATTGTGACGCTCTTCATTTGGTATCTTGAATTGTAGTTTGGTGTAAAATGAAAGATAGTCTGATGTTCCAATATAACCGAGAGGTGAGCAATTGATAATATTTCTTGGTATGTCTGCTACCACAGGGTCAAGTGTAGAGCCACATCTGTGTTTGATAATCGACATGATTTCTTAGATTATTTGCTGATATGAGATGATCAAAAGATATCTGAACTCGGAGATGGTTCAGATCCCCAAACAATAATATATGTTCACAATTGTTGTTTGATAATAGGTGATCAAGATTGTCCATTAGAAAATCAGGGAGTAGTGCGCCTTGTGATGGAGACAGTAGCATCCAAAACATAGTATGCCCTGACCATTGGAATCAGTTAGTCTGAATATTATTGTTTCCATTAGATCAGGAACAGAGTAGTCTATAATATGGACATTTAAGTTATCTTTGGACACCTAGAACTACCCTCTCCTTGTGTGTGTCTATTTGTCCTCACCAATGTGGACTATCCTGGTTTTCTGGCATTATTAGGGGGCACCCTATCATCCAGAAATGTTTCCTCTAGGAATAGACATCTACCTTGTTCTTAATGATAAATGTGTATGTGAGTTATCCCGTGTTGTTTGAAAACCTCGCACATTGGCAGAGATGAGTCTTAAGTCAAAGGTTTTTGAGTCTATCCTGTTTATTGGCCGACATTATTATACTGTGGATGAAGATGCTGGTAAACACTTACAGATGGTGAAATTGTTGGGTATCAGTAATGGTTGCTATGGTAATAAAATTATGTCGCCGGTGCCGGTAACACTGGTTGTTGATGTTGGTGACCAGTATTGAGGTACTGAAGTTGAACGGTGCACACTGCTGTCACTTTTTGGGGGGCACTTTGACCACATTCTTGCTGTTGCTGATTGGGAATCATCTCACGGCAGCTTTGAGATTATGGTACCTCTTATGGCAGTAGTTGCAGTTCTGGAGACTGGGACGCTGGATGTGTGTGTGTGTGTGTCCTGTGCAGTTACACACTGAACACTTTTCTACACCGATTGCATGTTGTCTATTATCCCAATACAACTCCCTTGGCCAGCTTTAATATCATCACACATTTGCTATAGTGGTCATCATCGTCGTTCCGTTGTTGACTTCTTGGATTGCAATTTTGTTGGTGGTATTCTGATGGTTGCTGCCTAAATTCTTGCCTTTGGACTGGCTGATAGTTTGCCTGTTTCACTGTTGTTTATGCTGCTTTTGTTGTTTAGGTTGAATATTTGGCTGAAACTGTAGTGGGTGTGGAGGTTGATATGGATTTGTGTTTTGTTGCGGATGTGGTGCTTGCTAAGGCTATGTCGTGGGTTGAAAGTTAGTATGAAGTTTGTTTCCTTCTCCTGTTACACTTATCAGCTTCAGTAAACCACCATTATAAGTTTCGTCATTTATCTCTCCTGTTCCCATTCCTTGTCAATCCTGTTTGAGTAGGCTGAAGAAGCAATGGATTTATGTTGCAAGATGTTTTTATTTTGTTTTGCTTTGGGTTGCAATCAGTGTACCTACAATCGAGATAGCATCCACTAAAACTTGTCGTTTTAGTAGTTTATCTTCAATAATCGTGTTGTATACTGTAAAGTGTGACGTGGTAGTTGATGGTTCCTGTTTTTATGTTCTTATTTGTGATGAGTGAGAAGGTTTTCGTCTAACTCCGCATCCAATTCAATTAATGGCTCTTAAGGTTATTCCCTCTGTTCTTCTGCTACTCAGGTGTAATATCAGACAGGATCGGCTGTATTGGTAAGCGTCCCGCCACTAATAGACTCCACAAAGAGATAGGGGTAAAACTCCTCATAATTCTTGTGTAGATGGATAGGCTGTGAGAAAGGTATAGCGACACGAGGTATAGAACTATGAACAAATCTGTACAGTTATGGAGTTCACATATACGTGTTTCTAGGAGTTTGCGTGTTCTCTCTCTCTCTCTCTCTCTCTCTCTCGTTAACTAGTAGGCTGTACACACCACCCATCTTTCTTTCTACTCTTCTTCCTCCAGTCCTCTACCGATCGACAAATTATTTCCATATTCTCCCTCTCACTCCCTCTCTCCTTCCACCCACTCCGTTTTCTTCCACCTGTTCCCTTTCTTATTTTTTCCCTCCCTCCCACACTCCACTTGCTCTTTCCTCCCACTCCCTATTTTCTTCCACCTGTTCCAAGTCTCATAATTTTCCTCCCTCCCACACTCCAATTGCTCATTCCTCCCACTCTCTGTATTCTTCCACCTGTCTTATTATTTCCCTCCCTCCCACATTCCACATGCTCCTTCCTCCCACTCCCTATTTTCTTCCACCTGTTCCCTGTCTTAGCTTTTCCCTCCCTCCCACAATCTTTTCTCTATATCTGCCTCCTATCATCCCCCTGGTGGTGACGGCTGGTACTAAATTAAGTCTGGGTCTGGATGTCTCTCAGCCGGCACCACCACATACCACTGTCTCACGGGGGACTCTTAATTTTCTTCTTACTATTGTGGTTTGGCGAAATTGTTAAGGGAAGATGGGTCGTTTTTCTAGATCCTCTTCTCCCTCTTGTTTAGCCCCATTAGTTTTCAGATTTTAAGATGTTTTCCCCATTAGTTTGTCGATTTTAAGACCTTCCGCCCCATTTCCTTGTCAATATTAATTTAACCCCTAAAAGTCGGCGCGCAACTTAAGTCGAGTTAAATAAAGCTGGACTATGTGGCGGCGCTCGACATAACTCGAGTGGCAATTTCAGCACGTAATGTTGCTGAGAGAGAGAGACAAGTGGTGGCAGGAGAGTAGCGAGTGTATGACTGCTCCAGACCACCGCGGCGAACCTACTGACACGAATCTCACCTCCCTCCTACCTCTCTCACTCGCTATATACGGAATTGTATCGGGAAAGTGGCTAATTACATGCTTTTTGCACTCGCGTTGCACGGTTATTGCAAGAAAACTAGCCATCATAAAAGGATCGTTATGGTGTCATTCGAAAGCTCTGTTTATGCCCTTTCAGGGATAGATACTTGTTTTACATTCTGGGTCTTATTTAGGCATGAAAATGATCACATAAACAGCCCTATTTTGGCTAAAAACACCCCGCTGGGCGGTACATATAAATAAACCGCATAGGCCGCTCGTAAAGGGTTAAGACCTTCCCTGCTATTAAGGTGTCGATTTTTTTGCTGGCGAACGATATTGAGCTTGTAATTTTGGATGAACCGGGACATTTTTCTACCGAAATATGTACAAATTTATCTAGAATGGTGATCTACTGATATATATATATATATATATATATATATATATAGGCTATATACCCGGTACTGTATATATATATATATTTTTTTTTTTTTTTTTTTTAAGTTTGATAGAGGTCTAGGGAGGAAACTAGAAAAACAAAATTAATACATGAACACATCGAGAAAAAAGTGATCCTTATAAGTAAGGATCACATATCGCCCCGTCAGGCTTCTGTAATGGACCACTTACGAGTCTCGGCTGTACGGAAGTTAAAGCTGTAGACATCTCTTTTGATCGAATTTATAACCCAACATATGTTTTGTAATACACACATAATTTATATGAATAGAACATCAATTTGAATAAAATTTCCATCCCAAATAAAATCATACATGTGTTGATGGTGTAATGGATTAGATGCTTATATTATGGGTGTGGTGTCCCGAATTCGAATCCCGGGAAGACCATATGCTTTTATTAGTTGATGCTAGTGCATTGGGGTTTGTAATGGAGGATTAATGTTAAGAACGGGGTGTTCCTTAAAAAAAAATATATGTTTACTGCATGTATTTTCTTATAACCAAAAACTCGCAAATCTATCTATCTATCTATATGCTCAGGCCCAATCCCCATTTTGTGGGTAGCCGACTCAAGACAGAGCAAGAACAGGGAAAACACAAAAACATCATAAAACAACAAATAAACACACATAAAAAGCACAAATTCACACACATCCAGGTCACCCAGGAGAAGACCCAGAGACCAGGGTCACCAAGGTCGCTCCAGCACTCCCCCGGCCCCCGACCACCCGGAGAGGCTCCGATCTCGGCAGGCAGACATACAGCGGAGCCAAAGCCACAAGCCCTCCCACCACACTTCCAGGCGCACCCTTCATATTAATCGTCTCCCCGGGCCAGGCGCCTGATGGACTATTATCTAGTCCAACTTGCGCCCGACCCCTTACTCCAAATGACCACGTGTTCACTCAACTATTCACAAGCATTCTCCATTCACTCCTGTCCACCATCACTTCCCCTGCCTGATCTATAGTCATTCCTCTATCATCCAAAGCCTTTCATACACAGTCTCTCCATCTCAATGGGGGTCTTCCAGCCCTTCTATCTCCCCTTGTACCTGACTCACATATTCTCTTTGTAAGCCTTTCGTCTCCCATTCATTCAACATGACCATACCAGCTCAGCACCCTTCTGTCCACTCTGGCTGACAAATGTTTCTGCTGCCCCACTCTCCTACGTATCTCTTCATTCCTCAATCTGTCTCTACGAGTAACTCCACACATACTCCTCAATCAGCTCATCTCCATCACATCCAGCCCTCTTTTCTCCTTCTTCTTCAGACCCCATGTCTCAGCCCCATACATCATTGTTGGCACAACAATTCCTTGATACAGTGCACTTTTTACTTTCACTCCGAGATTTCTCGTCCTCCACATACTTCCCATTGCTCCGAAAACCTTCCTTCCTTCACACACTCCCTGTTTTACCTCCACTTCCACACCTCCACTCCTGCTTATCGTTCCTCCTAGATATTTAAAACACTCTACTTGTTCCAATACCTCCCCATCCAGCCTCACATCTAGATTCACCCTATGCTCTCCCCTATTACACACCATTACTTTACTTTTATTGACGTTCACCTTCAGTTTCCTCCTTCCACAAACCACACCAAACTCTTTGACTACCCGATGCAGTTTCTCATCAGAATCCGCCACCAATGCTGTGTCATCAGCGAACAGCAACTGATTCAACTCCCAATCTCTACCATTCTTTCCTACTAAACCCAATCCTCTTCTCATAGTTCTCCTTTTCACCTCCCTCACCACACCATCCATAAACATATTAAACAGCCATGGTGACATTACACAACCCTGTCGCAAACCTACCTTTACCTCAAACCATTTACTCAACTCACCATTTCCTACTCTCACACATGCTCTGCTCCCTTCATAAAAACACTTAACTGCTTCTAACAAATTTCCTCCTATTTCATAAATCCTTAACACCTTCCACATTGCTTCACGGTCCAGACGATCATACGCTTTTTCCAAGTCCATAAAAGCCCAAAATATCTCCTTATGCATCTCTAAATACTTCTCGCATAACTGTCTTACTGCAAACATCTGATCCACGCACCCTCTTCCCCTCCTAAAACCGCACTGTTCTTCTCCTATTGCAACTTCCGTACACTTTATTATCCTCTCTATCAACACCCTGCCATACAGCTTTCCAACCACTGACAATAAACTAATACCTCTATAACTTGAACACTCCTGCCGATCTCCCTTCCCCTTGTACAATGGCACAATACATGCACTTTTCCAGTCTATTAGTACCATTGACACAGCAAAGCACACATTGAAAAGTCTCACCAACCAATCTATTATCACATCTCCACCCTTCTTTATACACTCCACAGCAATACCATCCAAACCTTCTGCTTTTCCCGCTCTCATTTGTTTCACTGCTTCTTTCACCTCATTTTCCTCAATCCTTTCATTCATTCCCTGCCACCTGGGTGGTCTGGGTAACCTATCTCCATCCACCTCTGCTTCAATCACTGCTTCTCTTCCATCTCTTGTATTTAACAAAGATTCAACATACTCGGCATATCTTTTCCTCACTTCAATTGGTTCCACTAGTAATTCTCCATTTTCATCTTTCACTGACTCTTCCCTCTTTTGTCCTCCTTTCCTTACTTTATTTACCTCCTTCCAGAACATCTTCTTTCGTTCTTCAAAATTCTCACTCAGCCTTTGACCCCACCTTTCGTTTGCATCTTTTTTCGCTTCTCTAATTTTCCGTTTTGCCTCTCTCCTTTTCTCCTTGTACCTCTCCCATACCTCAACACTACCCTCCTGTATAATCCTGTAAAACTCGCAAGTGGCTAAGTATTATATGATGTGGTTGAATATGATTGTCCCGGGAATAACGTAATAGTTTATGTAAGGTCAAATTGTCGAGATAGTTTGTGGTACACTGAATGTCGAAAAGTTGAAAATAGAGACTTAATGTTTTGAAATAGTGTGTTGAAGCTGTCCTTATATTTCCTAAACCATAGATAACAGGAGAACTGGATTTGACACGAAAATGGCCACTTTGCAGTAAGGGACCCAAAGCTTGTAAATGGACCTTTAACTTCAATCCTCAAAATATCGGCTCATAACCCACATAAATTGATGAAACTCACGGTGAAGTCAGCTAATTCAATGTCTATTTTAATGTCTGAAAGCGGTATCTAAATTCTCCAACTTGTTTCTTTGCACCGCTGGAATATACAAGTCAAACATGAGAATTTATATAATAACGGCTGGCTATATAAGTACAACTTCAAGCATACACAGTTATATTTCTAGTCGACAGATTTACAAACGCAAGCCAATGTACACAAAAATACTAATTTTATATCACTCTTCAAATATATCACTGTACATAGCTTTGACAGTCCACTTACACAGCTCTTTTTCACACCTGTGAGCTTGTGCCTATTGTCGTCATTTTGTGACCTTGTGTCAGCCCCTGTGGCAGCATCAGGATTGCACTTAGCGTGGACATTACTGTTGATGTCGCACACCATGATGCCGGCAAACAGATTGAAAAGGGCGCCAGCCATTTGTCGCATGAGCTTGTCCACCAAGCTGTGTTCCTCAGAACAGGAGGCCCTGGTCAGCTGGGCTTCCTCGCTTCCCAGGGTGCTCACCACCACAATGAACACCTTCCTAGGCAGGTCACACTGTAGCAGCTTGTGCCTGTTGGTCTCCTCCATCACCAGGAACCTCCAGATATGACAGATGTCCAGCGTGACATCAATGGCAGTGGAGGATGGAGCCAGGAGCTTGCCACGGTCCAACAGCTCCGTGAAGGACCTGTAAATGGCCTCCACCTGCTCGCCATCGTTCTCTTCAAACCTGGCTTCCAACGGTGCAGTCTCTCTGTCGACCAGCAGCTCAGCACAGGCACCACACTTGTTGCCCCTAGTTGCCGAACGTTCCCGGGAAAATTTCTTTGGGGATTTTGTGGGAGCATCCGGTTCTGGCCATAGTAATATTAGCAGCTCCCCGCATACTAAAAAAAGCGCTTACATAATGCAGAAATATAAATTTATCCTACTTAAAGTATGATATATTTATGTGTGCATTTCAAAGTTTTAGGAGTGTTTAGCAATATCTACTATTTTTAAACAATATTTGAAGACGTCCATCGACGCTATCGCCGACGAGTAGTTTAACCTCGCACCTTACCGTTTTCTGTTGACCCATTTTCTTACGATGTGCGATTTTGGGTTTGTTTGTCACTCTCCCGCAGTAATATTTAGTTATTTGACGTCTTCTACATCATCTTTAGGAGCAACGGGGGTCTGGGGGCAGCAGCCCTTAAGTTAGTTATGGTTGTCAGGTAAGGTTAGTAACATTATTGTCGTCGGAGGAGGAAGTGAGTGCTTACCTAATCGTAATTAGTGGGGGAGTATGAAGAAGCCTTCTTGTATAGACCCACCCCTCTAATATTTAGTTATTTCTAGTTAAAGACTCCCAAAATTGGAGGTGGGTTTGTTTATGTTCCGCCGCAAGTGCAGCCTAGCCGAGTCGCATTATCAATGGAAGCATTAACCTAACCTGACAACCTAAACTAACCTGAGAGTTGCCACCACCATACCCCTGCTGTTCGCACATCAGTAGTAGGGCTTCTTAAATATCATAAGACTAAAACAATACTAATTTCCAGTAATAATCATTATTATAGAAAGATTATAAACCTAAAAAAATAACAAATCCAAAAAAAAAAAAAAAAAAATGTGGTCCGTTTCCTTAACACTTTGGCTGCGGCTATATTTCCGCCATATTAGGGCTCATTCAGGCACTCCTGAATGATTATGTAAGTGTCTGAATGAAATTATATGTACCGGTATTCAGCCAAAAACTAGAAGAAAATAGCTTCAAAATGACACCAAAACGAGCTTCGTAGCTCGCGGGCTTCACCCGCAGCGCTACCATAGGCATTCGCTAAAATGAGCAATTATCGTTAATGTCGCTCTACATTTGCCTTTGGCAGCGCTGTATATCTCGCGAGAGCGTGACTCAGATTCCTCAGTGCCGCGGCCGGCTGGCTGGAGGAAGGAATGTGGCCTGTCGTGCTCCTGCTCCCTCACACTCAATTTTACCGGCTTTAACACCGGTGCGGGCATATTTCCGCCATATTTGGGCTAATTCAGGCACTCCTGATTGATTAGGCAAGTGTTTGAATGGAATGTAATGTATTCAGCCGAAAACTAGAAGAAAATAGTTTCAAAATGACACCAAAACGAGCTTCATAGCCCGCAGGGTTCACCTGCAGCGCTAACATTGACATTCGCTAAAATGAGCAATTCTCGCTAATGTTTCGCTACATTTGCCTTTGGCAGCACTGTATATCTCGCGAGACTCTGACTCAGAGCCTTCAGTCTCCACGGCCGCTTGGCTAGGAGATGGACGTGTGCCCTGTCGTGCTCCTGCCCTTAGAGGCTTTTAAATCCTGTAAATTGAGCTAAATTGCCATGGCGTTCGGGAACGTCTCCTGCAGGGAAAGGGTTAAGAGACTTTAAAAGTCTGTAAATTGCTGTAAATTGCCATGGCCATCGTGAACGTCTCCTGCAGGCAATGGGTTAATATTGACTAAAAAGGATTCTCAAAGTAAATTAACGAAACCGCGTAGCCTACTAATACGAAGCTCGCAGGGTAGCGTCGTCGGACGTCTGGGATATATTTGTCAAATATTGCCCTGCTGGTAACACAGATGATGATTTCAATAAGTCATGGGGGCTTCGCCCCCCCTCAACCCATCCTGTATCCCACATTTGAAATATAGGTAACTAAAACCATGAAAACACTCATTTCTCAATATCCAGAGGAAAAAACCATGAATAATAAGGGCGCGAGCCTTTTCCCTATACAGTAATTACCTTAAAAAACTATTAAAACCTTGAAATGCACCTACAAATAAACCATACTTTAAATAGGATGGGTTACTCTTTCTGTATTTTGAAAGTGCTTCGTTTAATAGGTGTGGAGTGTTACTGCTACTATTACCGTTATGGGTAGCCTAGCCTATCAAGGAATTGTCTTGGGTGTTAAATTTTCACATAGCCTAGCGTAGATATTTAATAAAATACCATACTCAATAGATTTTCATGGAAAGCTTATTATAAAGATAAACAAAATATTCGTAAGTAGGCTAAGTTATTTTACAAGATCAAGCATTATTTGTTGGTGTCAAATTAAACTGACTCTGGTGTCACTACTGTTTCGGCCAACTGCTTCCACATCAATTCCATTTATCGCCTTTAACATCATTGGTGCCCTCATCACTGTCATCATTATGCCTTTCACCACTTTTAGGATAGTATGTGGGATCGATAGCATCGCTGCCATCACTGGAGTTAGGCTACTAAAAAAACTTGGAATCCAACGAGGAATGTAGTTTGTTTTAGCCTAGCCCTGATAAAAAGACGAAACGCGTCCTTTTTCCGCTGATTGAAGGCCAGATGGAGTAGCTACAGGCTACCAGTTAGTCACATTCTCATCACTTGTACATTCTGCCATTGTTGTGTTAAATCAGAGGAACATTAAAGCACTTAAACACGATAAATCACTGGAAATAATACACAGTTCAGCAGAGTCGGCCACTCTCTGGGAGTGTAAACTTTTAAAAAAACAATGAGGTGTGCAGGGTGCGGGAAGCGAAATGTTTGTGGTGGCTCAGTTATTTCGTATTTGTTTACGTTTTTCGTTATTCCAGTGACTTATCCTTATTGTCTAATATTACTCTAATATTTTAGACATTGTTTACCTTACTAATGTACTTCAACAGCTATATTATAGCTGTGGTGGTTTTGGGAATCGAGAAACCTGCCCTACATAGCTCACCACAACAGCTTGGTATGGATATTCGTCTCAGCTAGCACTAAAAATGCCTACAAAATGGACACTTTCAAAGCATTTTGCATTTTTAATAACAAAATTATAATACTTCACACAATCTAAACAGAGAGCACCACTTCAACTAAACAGGGTTGGGTCCGTTACTGTAGCTGCAGGTCGACTTCGCTGGCCCGTGTCAAATCCAGTTCTGTATTCTATGCCTAAACCAATGATTTCATAATGTTGTATGCATGGCAGCCAATAAAGATATTTGTAATAAAGCTTCTTTTTATTATGCTATATATAATTTTGCTATATAACATTATGCTATATATCGTTATGCTATATATCGTTATGCTATACAGTATATCATTATGCTATCTGCATACTTTGTTATTTAGTCACAAAAGTGCAGAAATCTGGTATTGAAAGGTCTGTGTATTCATCTTAACATTATTTATCGAAAACAATATAATTGCATAAACTAAATTTGCAGTGCAAAAGTTATCTATTTTGGCGGGTGCAGATTACTCAGGGACACAAATGGTGCCAATAAATGTTACAAATATTATGGGGTAGTTACCGGTGTATTACATACCAAGTAAATGCAGGGTTAACTTAATTAGTCCGAGAAGTCAGAATCATAAATCGTGTATAAGAGTGTACTGACAGATAACCAAAATCTATGTGAGAAAATAATATAATAAACATTTAAGTAATGAATCTAGACACATTACATTTTCTGATAACCGTATGTTGACTGGCTCTTCGTTTTCGGTCATGTAGATGTCATATTAATATAGTTTTAGCTAAAACAAAATATTGACGAATTAATGAAAGTGACTGTACTGTACATCATTACTACATGGCCACAAAAGATTAATGTAAATTGTGGTCAGCAATTTTTGGACTGACAAATTACTTTGGTAAACTGATAATTAAATGTGTGTAGACTAATATATATATATATATATATATATATATATATATATATATATACTATATATATATATATATATATATATATATATATATATATATATATATATATATATATATACATACAGTATATATACAAATTATTTGTTTTTATCTTTTTATCGATATCAGGTGTTCATCACATACAGCCAATAACAACTTTATGGATATTATTTCACAACTAACTTGAGAAAGGAAAAACTTAACAGAGAACTGACAAAATCAAGGATGCATACGGCATATACTGTAGGCTACCGTACTTCATCCATCCATCCCTATACTCAGGCCCAATCTCCACTTTTGCTTTTTCTTTTTTTTTGGGAGGGGGTGACCCAGAGACCAGGGTCACCAAGGTCCTTCCAGCACTTCCCGGCCCCCGACCACCCAGACAGGTTCCGATCTCGGCAGGCAGACATGCAGCAGAGCGAAACCACAAGCCCGCCCACCACACTTCCAGGCGCACCCTTCATATAAACCGTTTCCCAGGGCCAGGCGCCTGATGGACTATTATCTAGTCGAACTTGCGCCTGACCCCTTCCCCCAAATGACCACTGTGCACTCATCTATTCACAAGCATTCTCCATTCATTCCTGTTTATTACCACTACCCTTGCCTGATCTATAGTCATTCCTCTATCATCCAAAGCTTGTCTTACACAGGTTCTCCATCTCAATGGGGGGCTTCCTGCCCTTCTATCTCCCCCTGTATCTGATTCACATATTCTCTTTGTAATCCTTTCATCTTCCATTCGTTCAACATGACCATACCAGCTCAGCACCCTTCTGTCCACTCTGACCGACAAATGTTCCTGCTGTCCCACTTTCCTACGTATCTCTTCATTCCTCAAACTCTTTCTACAAGTAACTCCACACATACTCCTCAAGCAGCTCATCTCCATCACATCCAGCTTTCTTCTCTCCTTTTCCTTCAGAGCCCATGTCTCAGCCCCATACATCACTGTTGGCACAACAATTCCTTGATACATTGCACTTTTTACTTTAATTCCGAGATTTCTCATCTTCCCCATACTTCCCATTGCTCCGAAAACCTTCCTTCCTTCACACACTCTCCGCTTTACTTCCATTTCCATACCTCCACACCTGCTTATCGTTCCTCCTAGATATTTAAAACACTCTAATTGTTCTAATATTTCCCCATCCACCCTCACATCAAGATTCACTCTACGATCGGGGTGATCGTAGAGTGAATTACACACCATTACTTTACTTTTATTGACGTGCACCTTCAGTTTCCTCCTTCCTAAAACCACACCAAACTCTTTGACTACCCGCTGCAGTTTCTCCTCAGATTCCGCCACCAACGCTGTGTCATCAGCGAACAGCAACAGATTCAACTCCCAATCTCTACCATTCTGTCCTACTAAACCCAATCCTCTTCCCATAGTTCTCATTTTCACCTCCCTCATCACACCATCCATAAACATTAATCAGCCAAGGTGACATTACAAAACCTACATTTACCTCAAACCATTTACTCAACTCACCATTTCCTACTCTAATACACGCTCTGCTCCCTTCATAAAAACTCTGAACTGCTTTTATCAAATTTCCTCCAATTTCGTAAATCCTTAACACCTTCCACATTGCTTCACGATCCACACAATCATACGTTTTTTCCAACTCCATAAAAGCCCAAAATATCTCCTTATGCTTCTCTAAATGCTTCTCGCATAACTGTCTTACTGCAAAAATCTGATCCATGCACCCTCTTCCCCTTCTAAAACCACACTGTTCTTCTCCTATTGCAACTTCCGTTCACTTTATTATCCTCTCTATCAACACCCTGCCATACAGCTTTCCAACCACTGATACTAATACCTCTATAACTTGAACACTCCTGCCGATCACCCTTCCCCTTGTACAGTCTGGGACTAAAGTCGTGGTATGGATCTTCACCCATCCATTAGTGCCCTCTGACGGCGGTAAATGAAACAATCCGAGATATGATGTTTTTTGCTCTTCATAGATGGCTCTGTTTGACACGTCCAGGTAGCGCCAAAAGTAAGCAAGAAACTTACTGTTTCTTGGTGGATTACGACCACGCCAATTAGAACACACACACGACAAACACACACGCACACACTACTTCGTTATGAGAATGTATGGAATATTAGTATGCTCTACAACTATAATTAATGTATTAATGTATATATGCTAGTTTTACTCCTGCATAGGAAAATAATCGAAACGAAATGAGAATACTGTATTTAGACGCCGTTCCGTATATTAAAGATTGAATATAAATTAATGGTGAAACATAGCAATGTAGAATGATAAGGCACACCAAGTATTTTAGCTTACTAGGGAAATAGCATATAGTGGATACAGTATACACAACTTTTGTAAGTGAATGCAACACAAATATTTAGCCTCTTATAATTTAGATATATTTATGTAGGAATTATACATACAGTTAGGTTACACTTATTTCTTAGAATTATAATATACCTAGTGGATATTGGCAATACTAAGACTTTTTGCGTAAAAAATATACTCCACTTGATCATGCCGTGACCTATTCCTGTATCTGATTATTTCTCAAACGTTACCCAACTCCTCTGTCAGTGGTGGCAAGCAGATTGGACGTCCATGACAAATAACAATCTACACTCACTAAACCATAGTTCCCTAGAAGTGTGCTTGCCTTGGTTCGCCTAAGATTCGGCAACACTACGCTCATACATGTTTTTTTTTTTTATATCGGAGGAAGTCCCCACGCTTTGCCCTTGTTGCCAGGTTCCAGTCACAGTCCAACATTTGTTGATAGACTGTTCCTAGTTATCTGGTGCCCATCAATAAACCTTCCCTTTCTTATACTCCCTTGACCGCCCTCTTCCCTAGCAGATCTCCTTAGCCTTCTCCCTTCATTTTCTCTCACACAGATTATGCAACATCTAACCATTACCCGTCTTCGCCCTCATCTTTTGTTGACTTAATATGAATGTTTTAATGATATCCCATTAATAACAAAATATTATATTCAAAATAACCTTCATTCCGTTTTAATGTATAGTAAGCAATTTAATTAAGTATATTGTGTGAGTTAAATTTACTTAATATACACGATATACACTCTACAAGTTAAGTTCAAGGACACAATAAACTCATCTTCTTTTAATCATACCCACAAGGGAGAAAAGGATGTTTTATTATTTACAAGGACAAGCCAAGTTTAAAAACTCCATAGACGAGTTATCTATGTATTGATTGTGTTCAAATTTATACCACAAGTAAACTTTGACACGCTGAATCGGATGGTGCAAACATAATTAAAATCGGACTATTAGTTTAGGATTTCGAATTTGACTTGGCATTTGCATTTTCGACCAGCCATTCGCCCAGAATCGAAAATATATTTTCCAAAATCCCTGGGTTGTTTGGTGTGCGGTTTGGTGTGCGTTTTGGTGTGCTATTTGGTGTGCGGTTTGGTGTGCTTTAGCCCATGACAATTTTTGCACTTGGCGGGTTTCTTTCGATTTTCGAGTGTTCTATGGTATATCTGGATTCGTCACGTCGTTGCGATTCCAACGATATATGGATTTTTTTAATTTTGACAAATCTTTAGGCCCAATAGGCCTATTTTAAAGTTTAAAAACTCCATAGACGAGTTATATATTTATGGATTGTGTTCAAATTTATACCACAAGTAAAGTTTGACACGCTGAATCGAATGGCGTAAACATAATTGAAATCGGACTAATAGTTTAGGATTTCGAATATGACTTGGCCTCTCAGAACGGCCCAAATGACCAGTTTTTGGACATTAAAATCCCTCTGTAGCCCAAACTATTAGTTCTAGGGAATTCTACCTGGTGCCATTCGATTTCTCTCGGTAAGCAGCTTCCATACGTGGTCTTATATTGCATTTTCGACCAGCCATTCGCCCAGAATCGAAACTATATTTTCCAAAATCCCTGGGTTTTTATTTTAGCCCATGACAATTTTTGCACTTGACGGGTGACTTTCGATTTCCTAGTTTTCTATGGTATATCTGGATTCGTCACATCATTGCAATTCCAACGGTATACGGATTTTTTTATTTTGACAATTTTTTAGGCCCAATAGGCCTAGGCCTATTTTAAAGTTTAAATACTCCATAGACGAGTTATCTATGTATGGATTTTGTTCAACTGTATACCACAAGTAAGAGTCAAAACTTGTCGCGTCCATGTAAATGATAAACAATGTTTTCTACCAGGCGAGTATAATTCTCCATTTACTGCATTGTGAGTATCTCTCCTCAAACTCGTATTTCTCGCACAGTGACTTCACGATGCCAGAGAGAGAGAGAGAGTAAAGGCCGCGTCATACAGAGGCCGAACGTACTAGGACAAAGTCCCGAATAGGATGACTTGCAAAACAAATTCAAATTTCAGGCCGGTCGGGTAGATTCTGCATAATTCGGCATACGTTCCGTAATATTCGTGGGTTGGTATGATGTTGGTCTGATGTTGTTCATGTATGTTGCCGACATTCCGGAGAGTCGGGAAAAATTTAGTGGCTACACTAAATTTCTACGAACATTCTGGTAAAAAAAACGTTACAAAATGGTCGGATGTTGGTCTTGAGTTATTCGTAACTCGTTCGGGAGTTGTTCGGATTAATTCGTAATTTGGTCTTTTGTTTCGGGACTTGTTCGGTACTTTTTTCAATTGCCGAATCTGTTATGAACTACCCGAACAAATCCCGAACAATTCCCGACAAAACATCGATAAAATTGCGATGAATCCCTCGTATTCCCGACTAAACCCCGTACGAGTTACGAAATATCAGAACAAGTTACGATCAAATTAAGACAAATATACGACAAATATACGATTAATTTACGATGAATGCTCGATTAATCTTGTTTAATTAAGAATTAATTCAGATTTGATTACGAACTAATATAATTAGCTACGAGTAACAACGGAACTTTCCCCGAATAATTGCCTACGTGTCGGAATGCTAGTTTCGGTCCAATGTGGGTCCGCGGGGGTATGCACACCTTTCACAATTTGCACACGGCACACTTGAATCACTGGAGCGTGGGACCGGGGCAAGCGCAAAGTGCACACGACACCCTGAGTAAACCCGACTGATCGTACGTTGGCAGCCGCCCGCACGGACCCCTATATATAGCTGCCGGGAGATGCATCACTCACAGTAGTCAGTGATTCACCACTCTATCCAGCCACCCACAACGACTCTACTCTACACACCTTCACCATGCCCAAGGGATCAAAACTCAATTTTAAAGGGAAGAAGGCTGCCAAGACCCCAGCTCCTACTACAGCCCCTGACAACGCGTCCGTCGACCTGTTCCTCACCCAGGATTCCGTGAATGTTATGTCATCAGCCTCGGAGGAGGAGACAGAACACAACACACAGTATGAAGCTGCCCAACACATCTCCAATGAAGATGTCTCCGTCAGCAGCAATGCAGATGAAGATGTCACCACCCTACCCATAAAACGCCGCTTCTTTCCAAAGAATTTCCCGGAATTAGGTGACAGCCCGATGATGACAATGATGAGGACCAGACGCAGATGTCTACCCAGCAAACGACATCAACCGGCTCGACGACCCACCCACAGGACTCGCAAGACACACCGGCTTCTGCAACACCTCGAAAACAGCGCCCAGCCGATAAAAGGAAGCGTGTCTACGCTTGATTGATCGAGTCCTCGGAAAGGGTATGGCTTCTGCAACCACTCCCTCATGGGGAATGCGTCGTCACCCACAAGGAAGTAGGGCACTGGCTTGTCATCCCCTGGGAATGGCTCAGGTGCCGGCAGTCCTGCTGCACCGTCCTCCAGCGCCTTCCGGATGTCGGTCACCTGGAAAATGCCCCCATCAGATGCGGACCCGTTCGCTCCAAAATCCACATACATAAATTTCCCCAGGTGATCAACAACTGCCAGGAGCACAATGGAGTTGTAGTGCTTGTAGTTGAAGTAAATGGACCCAGTGTTTGCAGGAGGCTGTATGGCAATGTGCTTTCCGTCGATTGCTCTCACGGTGTGCCGGAAGCTCCACCTGTCATTGAACCCCTTGGCAACCTCCTTCCAGCCTTCCGGTGTTGATGGGCAGACAATTACCTCCTCCATGTACTCTTGAAGTATGGCCTCGCACATCTCACGTACCACCAGGGAAATTGTGTTGGCACCAACAAGAAAATTGAGTGCCATACTCATGTATGCCTCGCCCGTTGCCAAGAAACGTATAGTCATGGCAACTCGCAAACCAGGCTCCAGGGACTTCTTCCAATTGGTTTCCTCCTTCTTGATCCGGGGTGTCACATGGCTTACGATTTCATTGTAGAGCTCCTCGTCCATACGGAGATAGTACTTGTAGGTGGGCTTGTCGATTGCCATTAGCGTCTTCATCAATTGGTAGTAGTGTCCGTAGGATAATCTCTGTCTATACAATGGCTTGACGCTGCAGCTTCGTGGTCTCCTGGCATGTACACGGCGGGCCCGCTTTAATTTCAGGAGGGTGTGGCACATCAGCTGATGATTGAGGGTGGCAATGACAAGCTCCTGGTAGTGTATGGCCCTCTCCAAATCATCGCACAGGTCATCAGGGGGTGCTGCCATGTTGCCGTGTCGATCGCTGGGTTGAGACTGGTGGGGTGTGAGCCAACCCTTTTCTTTTATATAGGGCAGGTACAAATGTTCTTGCTACAGTATGAATGTTCGTAAAGCAGTCTGATGTTGTTCTAATGTTGTTCTTCTCTATCGGTTGTTTGTCGGCATCTCATCGGTTTTAGTTCGGTCAAGTTCGGTTCATTATCGTAAATCATTCCAATATCATTCGGAACTGTGTCTGATGATTCGGGTATGTTCGTAACTCATTCTTTGCATAACGAGTTTATGTTCGGTTCTTGTTCGGGAGTTTGTCGTAGGTCGTTCTTGACCATCGTATATTATTCTTAACTCATTCGGGCCATGTTCGTAGGCCTCACCAATCGAGAGGGTCTCGGCATAATTCGGTAAAAATGTGCCAAGTCATCCTATTCGGGACTTTGTCCTAGTACGTTCGGCCTCTGTATGACGCGGCCTTTACTCTATTTACCTCCTTCCAAAACATCTTCTTTCGTTCTTCAAAATTCTCACTCAACCTTTGACCCCACCATTCGCTTGCATCTTTTTTCGCTTCTCTACTTTTCCGTTTTGCCTCTCTCCTTTTCTCCTTGTACCTCTCCCATACCTCAACATTACCATCCTGTAAAACCCTCTCAAAATACTGTCTCTTCTCCTCAACTGCCTTTCTCACCGTATCATTCCACCACTTGCTTCCCTTCCTGATACCTCTGCCTCCTACTATCCTTTTACCACATACTACCTCTGCACTTGCTTTCACTCCTTCCTTAAACTGTTGCCATTCAACCTCTACTTCTCTCTCTCACTTCCATTCACTTTTCATTTAATCTTTCCTTGTACTCCCTCTCTGTTTTACTCGTCTATAACTCACTAACTTTTATTACCTCTCTTACTTCACGCTTGTCTCTCACTCTTAGCTTTTCCTCCACCAGGTAATGGTCCGACATACCCTCCGCCTCACCTCTGAGCAAATTCACATCCAGCAGTCTACACAATCTTTCCCTTGTCACCCGCACATAATCCATCAATGCCCTCTCTACAATCTCTCCCCTCACAAGTCTATGCCATGTGTACTTGTGTATACGCCTTTTTTTGAAGAACATATTACCTACACTCAATTTGCACTCTCCACATACAATTTTCAGCCTTTCTCCATTCTTGTGTACACCATATACGCCAAAACTACCGATGACTCCCTCAACAGGCTCATTTCCTACAATAGCATTTAGGTCCCCTAATACTATAACATTTTCATTTTCATCAAACCCTTGTAAATAATCTCTCAAATCCTCCCAAAAACCCTCCACCTCGTCTAACTTCCTTTCACTTCCTGGTCCATAAGCACTTACAAAAACCCATTTTTCACCCTTAAACCACATTCGCACCCACATTAGCCTTGATGACACCTCTTTCCACTCTTTTATAAACTCTCTTAACTCCTCGTTCACAATAATAGCCACTCCCTCTTTCCTATGGACTCCCTCATTTACTCCAGACTTTCTTCCTATCATGTTTCCAAAATCCACTTCTCCGTCTCCTTTCATGTTTGTTTCATTCAGTGCAAGCACATTATACTTCCTTCTTTCAAATAACCTTCCAATGTCCTCTCGCTTCTCATTCTTACTACATGCTTGCACATTTAACCCTTAACTGGCGGCGCGCAACATAAGTCGAGTGAAAGAAATTTGGACTATGTGGCGGCTCAAACATAAGTCGTGTGCTATTTTCAGCACGAAATGTTGCTGAGAGAGAGAGACAAGTGGTGGCAGGAGATTAGCGAGCGTATGACTGCTCCAGACCACCGCGGTGGACCAACTGACATGAACCCCACCCTCTCACACTCGCTACACAGTGAATTGTGTGGGGAAAGTACCGAATTACATGGTTTTTGCACTCGTGTTACGCGATTGTTGCAAGAAAATTAGCGGTCATACAAGGATCGTTGGGGTGTCATTGGAAAGCTCTGTTTATGCCCTTTCAGGGATAGATACTTGTTTTACGCTCTGTGTCTTATTTAGGCATGAAAATTATCACGTAAACAACCCTATTTTGGGTAAAAACACCCCGCTGGTGGCTACATATTATTTACCGCCTAGGCCGCTCGTTAGGTGTTAAAGCTCCTATTCTTAGGGTCCGGGACCACGAACGCATTCTCTCGCCCCTATATCTGTCTCGTTTTATTGGTAGATTTATTTAAGGGGAGAAGGATACCAGGCCCCTCGCCGCCGATCCCCTTTAGCCGACTTCTACGTCTCACAGGAGAAAGCGGTGGTGGAAATCTCTCACCCCTCCACCACACAGGAGGCTATTTGCACCAGAAAGTGGCGGGTGTTGGCGTCGCCGCATCCCTGCGCCATTTGAAAAAAGTAGAGATGCAGAGGGAGAAAAAGATAGAAGGGGCTATGGGAAGTAGAGGACACCAACCCACACTCTGACAAAGGGTCATCCCACCACCGTAGTACGTATATAAATTCCAATGCGTCACAGACTAAATGCATATTGTTTCCCTTAATCATACAAGTAATCGTACCTGGGAAACAATCATTTGAGTCCAGTATCATAATTACTTGATTAGGCAGTGTTAAATTAAAATGTTATCAACTCTTACATCTTTCTGTCCAAGAACATTAAATTAAATACATTCATTTATTAAAAAATATTCAATGCTTAACATATAGCTAATGGTATACTGTATGCTTTGTTCCAAATTATAGTACGAACCAAAACAGTTCAATGTATCAATTGGTTCTCGACATATCACACACATAGACATACACACACACACACACACTGGTATCATTACACAAAGCTTCTGCTACGCATAATATTATTGAACCGAGGTGCATGAGTGTTGTCATTTTATCTTTTAAATATTTAATATCTATTATTTTACCTAGATAGTTTTTCATACAATATTCAAAGTTAGCCTAGTTTCTTCTTTAAGCCGATATCACACGAGAGTTGTTATAGTCAACATTCGTTGATCAACATTTTTCTGGCAATATATCATGAACATTTTTCACTGGTATCGGACACTAGACTGATGGTGGATGGATTTAGGTGACCGAAACACTATAAATGTTGACCTCATAAGCTGCCAGACCAATGTTGAAAATATATGTTGAGGGAAAAAGCGTTGTGTGGTACCTGCTTTACTCTACACCTACACTCCAGACCAACCAGAACCTTCCCACAATTATCCCGGCTCCCTCCATCTATTTCCTTTATTAGACTCCCTTGGGGCCTTTAAGGGAGGGTAGGGGTTAGTTTTTGGTCTATTTATTTATTTATTCATATATTTATTTATTCATATATTTTTTAGTTTCCTGGCTAGGCCTCCATCAGGTTTAAACAAATACTCCCTAGACCCCTATTCAAGATAATTTTTTTAATTTTTCGGTAGAAAAATGTCCCAGCCAATGGCCGGTTCTTCTTATAAATACAGGCTCACTATCGCGCGCCAGGAAAAACTAGACGCCTAAATGGCATGAAAGGTCTTAAAATTAACAAGGAAATGGCACGAAAGGTGGTAAAACTGCCAAACTAATGGACCGAAATACTTAAAATCTCAAAACTAATATGGTACTAAACAGGAGGGAGATGGGAAACCCGAAAACCCCTATACATCCCCTTAAGTTTTGTTTTATTTTACCCCTGTCTCGGGATCCCCTATACGTTACATCGTTTTTCTACCACATCTACTTTTTCGGTCCTCGGTGTGACGTCCTGTGAGCCACAAAGTATCATAACAGCTCGCAGCAAGTTCCCAGAGACGAAAAAGAAATGTTATGTCTCGAGTGTTTTCTCTCTTCCATCTTCTAGCCTCGGGTGGGAAGGGGCGAACTTGTTTGTGCAGTTGCGGGAGGAGGTTGTTGGGTACCTGGCAGACTAAGAAAAGGAATGATGATGTAGAGATTATCTATCTATATATCTATTGCCTGACGCCGTGATCCCCGAAGGGGTGGCCACGAACTAAACGCCCCCATGCACCTCTGTCCTCAGTCAGTCGACGCCCCTCCTCCCAACCAGCACCACCCACAGATCATCTACATCAAGAAACCAAAATCCTCAAAGTCAAAGACCATCTGGACATGAGAGGCACTCAATTCCTGGCAGCAGCCTCCACGAACCAAGACCACCCACTAAACTACATGGCAACACACCCACAGACACCAAGAAATATCAAAACAACACCCAGCACACGGTATCACACACAATTATTGTCCTCTCTCCCTCCCTGCCCACCCCGAACCAACTTCCAGAAGCACATCCATACTCATATCTCTCGCCGATCCATCCACTCACTCACAGACAACACGCAGCTGCATGCACGACCTCCCGAAATCCATCCTTCCGAATCCTCCCTTCCTCGCGAGGACAGAGTCCACCTTGCCAGGCTGAGATGCGGACACCATCCAGCTCTCCTGAGCTATCAGAAGAGACTGGATGACTCCGTTGTCGACGCCTGCCCGGGAGGTAACACAGCACCCCATACCATTAAACACATCATAGAAGACTGCATTTCACACAACCACTTACGCCAACAACACAATCTACACTCAATGAGAGCTCTGTGGGAAAGCCCGATCGTGGCCATGGCCTTCCTCAGGGACTCGGGGCTGTTCGGCCAGGCAGCTTAGGGAACAACAACCACAACAACAACAACCAGCACCACCTTCATTCATAATTATACTTCTTCACTCCATCCTTCCACCTCTTTCTAGGTTTACCTTTCCCTGTCTGTCCTTCCACCTCTCTCTAGTACACCCTCTTAGTCATTCTCTCGCTTCCCATACGTTCCATAAGGGGATGTGTGGTGGAGTGGTCTTGCCACTGGCCTGGTAATCCAAAGGTCCCGGGTTCAAATCCTGATGTATCAATGGGAAGATATTATTGGGATGGAATTTGTGCTGTACCTAGTATCAGTGCATTACCACAAGCCCACCGAAACGCCAATAAAATACCCTCGTTGTTCCCTGATTAAATAGCACTGTATGAATATTCCCATATTCAAAATATGCTATAGGGGTGCAATGCCTGGTGAGTTATCTGCTCAACAGGTGGCGTTCTGTGTGTGTAAGTGTGAGAGTCCGAGTGTAGGGGGTGAGACAGTGAAGCACGGGAACGAGGTGGCTTCAGAGATTGGGTCGTTTCGGGCCATGAGTGAGCACCGTGCCTCATGTGAAGGCAAGATGGCAGGTGCTCGTTGTACTCTACGTGCTTCACATGTCTCACTCCCTAGACTGGAACAAGACCTCACAGGCTTCATTGTAAAGTGGTGAATGTTAAGGCTCTCAGCCTATGCCCGAGAGGAAGTAAGTTGGAATATAGAAAAAAAATAAAAATAAATAAAAATATGGCTGAGCCATCTCAAGGTATTCCTTTTCACACGTTCCACCACATCTACCTCCACACCACACCTCCCTCTTACTTCCTCATTCATCTGTCTATCCCTCCATGTAACTCTGCATGCACTTCTCAAGTAACTAATTTCCACACCCCTCACTCTTGGTCTGAGTCTCTCTACCAACGTCCATGCTTCGCTTCCATAAGTCAATGTCGGGATTACCACACTGTCATGCAAGGACTTCTTTAATTCCATGCTGACCACCCTTTTTTCTTGTTACTGCTTTCAGCGTTCCTACAACTCTCTTCCCCTGTTGCACCCTCTCCCACACTTCTTCATCCTTACTCTCATCTTTACTCAGCACACTGCCCAGATACTTAAATTAGCCTGACTGTTCAACTTCACCTCACACTCTGTGGATTCACCCCTTTCGTAGACCATAACCTTGCTCTTCCCCGCATTTACCTTCAGATTCCGTTTTTCACTCACTGTTCCAAACAAACCCTGCAACTCCCATTCATTATCGCTCATCAGAACTGTATCATGAGCAAAATGCAATACAGGTGGATTCCTCTAATTTCCCTCCCTTATCAGCGATACACCAACATCCACTGCTCTTCCTTGTATTTCTTTCATGACTCCATCCATATAATTATACATTAAACAAAAACGGAGACATCACACACCCCTGTTTCAACCCAACATTCAGATCAAAGAACTCGCTCTGCTCATTCTCCACATGTACTGCTGCCTTATACTCCGTTTTCTTTCATCTGACGGTACTGACGGTAAATTGAAACCCTTAGCAGCTAATTTATCGATACTTAATGGGAAAGAATGAAACTACTATGTACAGTATCTGCATTATATTAATACCAAGTTTATAACATTACCACCATATTTCACTACAACAACTTCAAAATAACTGAGAAATCTTAATGGGAACTTTGCAATTTACCGTCAGTTGAAAAATAACATGGTATAGTATGTTTAATGTCGATACGGTTGACGAAATGTTGCACCGTAGTGAAGAAAACGTATGGGACTAGAGAATCATAGATGGATAAAGAGCTTCGAAATGAAAAGAAAGGAGTCATCATATCTAGAAAGAGAAGCTACTGGAAAACCTGACGACTGAATTGCTTCAGTTATTGTGGTGTTTAATATTGTTATTAGCAAAGTCAAAGTCAACATATTTCATTTAGCCTTATAAATATACAGCGATTGTCATATAATAGTATATACTTCAATTTACAAGGCTGAGCCCCATAAATAAGAATATTTTTTAGGAGCTCCTGGTTAACAAAGTATTTCACATGGTGTGTGTGCGTGTGTGGTACAAGTAGATGGTGGGTAGTTGAAAATAATCAACCAGTACTAGACGTGATCAATCAAATAAATGATAAACAACAAGCTAACAAATTTGTAACTTATGATTTTATTACTTTATATACAAATATTCCTCATGATAAACTAATATTAGCCCTGTAAAATATAGTGAATAAATGTTTTGCAAATTCGAAAATGAAATACATTACAATAAACAATTATGAAGCTTTTTGTAGTAATGCATTGTCTAAAAAATATACAGCATTAAGCAAAACCTCCCTTATGAATAGCATACAATTCTTGACAGATAACACATTTTTCAAATATTGTGATTTCATATGTAAGCAAAATATAGGCATTCCAATGGGAACAGACCCAGGGCCAGATTTTGCCAATCTATTTCTTCATTATTACGATTTATTTTATATGCAAGATAACACTCGTACTAAATACGGAACATGCAAACAAATAAGCAAGTGTTCAAGATATATTGATGATAAAATATTGTTCAACAGTGGCTACATATTTGATAAAATTAAGACAGACATCTACCCTGAGGAGCTTATTTCAAATACAGAAAATGACTCCGATAAGAAAGCTTAATTCCTCGATATACAAATTGAACTAATTGATAAGAAATGTGTAACAAAACTTTATGACAAACGAACAGATTTCCAATTTCATATAGTTAACTTTCCCTTTCTTTGCGGAAATATCCCCAAAAGACAAAGCTATGGTGTTTTTACTTACCAAATAATACGCTATAGTAGAGTCTGTTCGAAATATGAAGACTTTTTAGAGGCTTGTAAGATCCTTGTTAGAAAATTGTTGAAACAAGGATATGAAATATACCTCGTAAAAAGACATATGAATAAACTACCAATTAGATATTTTAACTACAATAAATTAAAACAATATTATAACAAGTGACATATTTCAAGAAACACCATCTTAGAACTGCTAGAGATGATATGAGTAAATTTGTGAAGAGCATCTCAGCTAATAATGATGACGTAATTGAATTTACCACACACTGCATCTACTGAATATGTCGACGTATTATTACCAGAATGTTGATGCCAAGGAGATGGGCTGATCCTGTCAGAGTGGGGGTTGAGCGTTCCCTGCCTCCCAGAGCTCAACCTCACTTTATCTCATGCTAAATATGTTTCAATACTTTTTGACGTAGTTAATGGATTTCTTCTTCGATATCCGACAACAAAATGTGACTTCCCCAATTTGAACTAACTGATTTTGTCTACTCTACTTCTGACTACAAAATTGACTTCCCGAATTTGTCAACCCCCTGATTTTGACTATTTCATTAGTACTATACTACTTTTTCTTTTAGGGTAAACACTCTACACCAGGTATTATAGAGATAGCCGGTTTGCCACAGTTATAACAGAAAACCGATTACAGCGGATGGCTGTGGCCTGATGAAGTCCATTCTCCTCTCTATTTTGCCTTGGGGTGGGTGTTTGACTGTCTCTCTATATTTTTCATATATCTGTGTTGATTTCAACTCTTTTCACATGTCACGTGTGTGTGTGTAATAATAATAATAATAAACGGTTTATTAAAGAATGGCAGCCTCATGAGCTGAAAATACACATTTTACAATTTAGTGGATGAACATGAGATGTACAGATATGAGGATGGTAAGCTCAGTTTACAAACAAAATAAATAAATACAATAATGATGCATGTGCAGAATACAAATTATCATAAAATAACCATGAGAGTAAGTGATATACAGTACATATACACATTTATTTACTTACTCATATACAGAACATAAATATATACACGTACGTGCGCCCATACATATACATACATATATAGGAACATAAGAACATGCAGTAAGTGTGCACATGTCCGTATACACAAACGCTCACGTATGCATACATACAGAAACTGTTTTGGTAAGGTCAGGGTGAAGAGTTGAAGGGTAAAGAGGGTGCAGCAATTCAAGTCCGTATAGTCAGGTACAGCCTACTACAATGGGAGGTTAATCCTCGGTAGTGTAGGTGTGTGTGTGTGTGTGTGTGTGTGTGTGTGTGTGTGTGTGTGTGTGTGTGTGTGTGTGTGTGTGTGTGTGTGTGTGTGTGTGTGTGTGTGTGTGTGTGTGTGACAGAAGGCGAAATATGGGAGAGCTGGGCGTTCTATTGTTAAGGGTGGAAATACATGGATGAAGATACGCGAACACTTAATAATAGATAATGCTTATGCATAGATTTATAATCAGAAGTTGCGCTAGTGAGCAATATGTTCTCGCTCATATGTACGTATATTTACATACATATGTGCATATGACCATATAAATGCACGTACAGTACATATACATATTATATACCTTATATTCTCAACCGGGCTCGAACCATTGACAGCACATACACACAGACATACATATACATAAATATATGCACAATACATGCATATATGCTCTTCTCTTATCCTACCTGATACTCTCAGCCGGGCTCGAACCACAAACAGTATACACTATAGACACATATACATATACATAAATAACGCATACATACATACACATATACGCACACATACATACACATATATTGCACATACATAGATACATATATACACATATACATAAACAAACTCAAGCAAATACATACATAATTATATTCTAATACACACACGCACACACACTTATGCATATGTTATTAAAGGTGGGTGCGTATATATGGTGTGACAGGCCGTTATTACACATTATTAATAATATTAACAATGGTTGGGATAGGACTATTTTTATATCGGTCAGTTCTTGCTCTTATTGGTTGGAGTGTGTTGAAATGACGAGCTGCACGTGTAGGTCTAGGGGCGTCTGGTGGAAGTAAGTTTCTGTGTCGTGGGTGAACAAGCAGCTTAGATGCAAACTGTTTGAGTGTGTTGTAGTGGTGGATTGAAAGTGCAGGTATGCTAAGGGTGGTGAGAGCTTCCTCGTACCCTGGATATATGCCACCCAGGATGATCCTGCATGCCCTCCTCTGAACTCTCTCCAGTTGACGTTGTTGTGTTAGGGTTAGAGAGGAGGACCAGGCGGGAGAGGCGTAGGTGAGCTTAGGGAGTGTGTGTGTGTGTGTGTGTGTGTGTGTGTGTGTGTGTGTGTGTGTGTGTAAGGGTGTGTGTGTGTGTGTGTGTGAGTGTGTGTGTGTGACTTGTCCCTCCTCCCTCCAAGTGTCCGTGTTATATCTCATAACAATGTTAAAGGGGGTCACCTGCTTTTTGTTCTCTCCTATTCTCTCTTTCTTTCGATTGTATCCATTCAGCCCCATTCAGCCTACTGTTTTAAGACGCTTATCCCCATCCAGGTGTCGATTTTTTCATGGTGAGCGATAGCGAGCCAGCATTGTATGGAGAAATTCGGCTTCACCAGAGACATTTTTCTATCGATTTTTTTTTTAAATTTAGCCTGCTGTCAAAAAAATATGTTTATAAATATGGTGTCTCACTACTGCTCGCCAGGAATAAATCGACACCTGGATGGGGATAAACGTCTTAAAACAGTAGGCTGAATAGGGCTGAATGGATACAATCCAGAAAGAGAGGGAGAGAGATAAAATAATTACGAGGTGGTCCCCCTTAAGCTACATAACTAAAGAGAGTACACCCTCGTAAGCATTGTGAGTGCTCGGATGGCCTACTTCATGGAGGAGAATGGAGTGTTTGTGTCCGTGCGTGTATGGAACGTTATTATCGTTAGCATTATATAAGACCTACCAAGGGTCTACTCAGAGAAGCAATAACGCTAGTTCCATGTCCATTCATCCAGTAGACCATTTCAACCCGTAGAGTTCAACATATATTAATTCGTCCAAGTCCAACTAATCCAGTACCAACTTAGTTAAAACCTGAAGTCATGTTACTCAAGTAGCCTACCCTAACCTAGCAAAAATACTAGTTGAATTGGCACTGACTTTGATTTCCTGGTTGAATTTGTCTCCTGGTTGAGTTGTGTGGTCACCAAATGCCTTGCATTCTCGATTTAAAATTAGACTGGTCGTTCCTGTTTCTTTTTTTAGTTAATAATAATGGGTTTAGCTGCAATAATAATAATGATATCCATAATTTTAATTTGTATACCTGACTATTTTGAACACATAATATATCAATGCATATTTGTGTTGATTATTTGTGGTCCAGCTGAACTGCCAATATGGCGTAGCGTATCATATATTGACCGTGGGAAGAACATTTTGCAAACTATATCGTCAAGTGTAAAGGTACTTGAAATTATAATGGAGATGTATAATAAGAAGCATACAGTTGAACTCCAAATGTTTAAGTAATATAAACCTTCTTGAATGTTAAGAGGATTTATAGCAATTAACCGAGTGTTAAGATGTAGAGGACACACTTCTGAAGGGTGTGAAGATCTGTTATGATGGTACTGAGGCGTGTGTGTGAATCAAAGGAGAGATAAGTGAATGGCTTAAGATCAACGGAAGTGCGGAGAGGCATTGTTAGCCTTTTTTGTATGAAGGGGTAGTTTTGTGTCCTATGTATTATGAAGGAAGCAAAAGACAAGGAAGTATCTAACAATACTCGCTAAGAGATCATATATATATACTGTATATATATATATATATATATATATTGTTACGATCCAGGTTCTCAAAGACACAGGGCTCTTCAACATTGGACTAGATAATGGCAAAATGCAACAACGGTGACACTAGATCCAACCCCTGCCTTAAACACTGGAAAACAAAACACCATTACCGCCCTGAGTCGTGCCTGGACAACGAGGTATCCTATGAATCGGTAACTGGTGCACACACACTAGGCTGACGCTCAATGAAACAGCCTATTCTCAAACAGTAAAAGATTACTCGATTATGTTACACAAAGAAAAGATAGTTAACGTGATTAATTAACGTTACGGTAGATACTCAAATAACTGGCACTCCTGTATTAAAGAAAGTGCAATGCTAGTCCTGCAACATCAACTGGAAACTTCTGAAATAAGTCTGATGCTGGGAAGATGTTCGTAAAGAATCTTGAACAATTATAATGCAGAATACGGGTCACAATAAATGCTAGGACATATAGTAATAATAGGCAGGCGAATAATAAAGACTGCGCAAAGGTAGTAATGCTCGACAACTAAAGAAATGCTTCGTGACACAACGCAACAGCCTACTAGGGTTGTGCAACTCAACAACAACCTCGGCTCAAAAGTGCAGTGAATAATAATGTTGCATACATATAATAATGGGGGCTTATCTCTAACCAGTGTCTGCTCAGTTAATAAAGTCTAGCTGGGGTATCAAGGCAGGGCAACAATGGGTGAGCATGCGGCTCGTAGCCTAACGTTGTCCGAAGGTGGTATAATGAAGATTACGTTATATGACGGGGATGCTCTCTTGATAAATCTAGGTCTCTAGTACCTAGTTCTATCCTGGCGATCCCTCAGAAGTCAACACAAAGAGGCAGCACTATGTTGTGAGGGATAGGCTATGGCCCTCTCACACCACAGCGCTGTGCTCGCAAAGTAAACCCTCCCGAAGACAACTTAGGCTCCCACAGTACCTGTCGATGTCGTGCAGGGCTTAGCTAACACCGCACACATCGGAGACAACGACACCGTAACCTTACCCCTAGTCTAGCTTTAGATAACCAAGCAGAATCACTCAACACCTTGCCAGGGAGACATATACCGGTCTACAACCTTCCCGAGAGAGGACACATACGGAAAAGTCTGTCTCTCTAACCTCATTAAAGCATAATACCTCCTTAACCTAATACATGGAAATATCTGAAAGCTTCGCGTACAATACGACTGGTCGACGGTGAACGTCTATGCTGAAACCAGAAGGGATGTTGAGTTTAATAAAGATTAGAGAATGAGAAAGGAGAAGTCGAGAGAGAGAAATAGTATGCAAAGTGGCGAGTATGGGGGACAGAATTGCAAAGGATGTAGGCGATACGCGTGTCAGGCAAGCTCTGAGCTGGTAAAAAACATGAGGCAGCGACGGGAAGGGACTAGTTGACCACCCGGCCGCCAACGCCGTCAGCGCCCAAGCGAGCCGCGTCATAGCTCACCTCGCTGCCGGGTGTACCCCCTCACCCTCTCTCGCTCGCCTCCTACACAAGCAACATTTATATTATAGCGAATATAAAATATAAGGCGCGGTCACAGACCAAAACAAAGATCATTTCTAGACTGTCTGTGGCAACACATATATATATACGCAAACGGTGTAAGCGAAATGGGGAAAGATATGAGAAATTATGATAAAGTTAAAGGAGCAGAGTAGATATAGGAGTAGGCATACCAATCCGAGTATGGAGCAGGTTGGGAGAGATAAGGTTGACCGAGTTATCCTTCTTCCCAGAAACTCAACTCTAAAGGCCGCGTCATACAGAGGTCGACCGCGACCCGACAGAAACCCGAAGGCAATGACTTGCAAAAAAATTTGTTTGCGGTTCGAGTGTATTCGGCCCAAAAATAGGGCGACATCGAGTATGATTCTGGTATGTTCGAGTTGTTCTAGTCATGCTCTGGTGATCACCCGAAAGTTCGGATGAGTCGGCCAAAAGTTAGTGCATGCGTTAACTTTTGGGAAATCCTCAAGTGCGTTCGGGTCAAAAAACCGTTACAAAATCCTCGAGTCACCTTCGATTTACATTCGATTCGTATTCGGCTTACATTCTACCATATTCTGATCGCATTCGACCTATGCGAGTCACTTTCGAGTCAAAATTTTTAACTCGATTCATACCAGAATTGATCGAACCTAAGTGGACTTAGACCCGATGATTTAGACCGTAACCCGAATTAGACTCGATGCTCACTGGAAAATTCCTACATAAACTTGTTCGAACTTCTACTGTTCTCGATGCTGACCCGAATTTTAGGATGGTGACTGGATGGATACCCGAATACTACTAGAAAATGACTCGATGCATGTCCGACATTCCTAATTAGACTCGATAAATATTCGATCGTGATCCGAATGACTAGAATGTAAGTCGAAGGGTTGTCGAAGCCAAGTCGAATCAAACCCGAACGCGAGTAAAGGGAATATAAAGTTAAAATATATGATCGAGTAGATCACACGGGAATAGGATATAAAAGAGAATTAAATTGAAAAAAACAAAAACAAAAACAGAGAAATGTGTCACATCCCAATATGATATATATTAAATTGACATTGACATTTTTTGACCATGTTAACATGTTATTACTTTAAACAAATCAACAGCCAAGATCAACATCAACAAATAAGAAAAAAACAGAGAAATTTAACACATCCCAATATGATATAAATAATATTGACATTGAAAAAATTTGACTATAATTAAAAGTTAACATGATATTACTTTAACCAAATCAACATCCTTGAGCAACATGTTCGTGAATATTAATCAGAAAACAATATAAAAGTTTAACATATAAAGTGACATGGACATGCAGTCCAAAGTAAGGTAACAATTTCTTTTGTTATTTCAATTAGAGGCTTTGACCAAATATAATAATAATAAATTAGGGGATTTATCGGTATCTTAATGAAGTGAGACTTTGACCAAATATAATAATAATAAATTAGGGGATTTATCGGTATCTTAATGAAGTGAGACTTTGACCAAATATATTGATAATAAAGTAGGGGCTATATCTTAATGAACTTATGTTTCAAGGATATATATATATATATATATATATATATATATATATATATATATATATATATATATATATATATATATATATATATATATATTATAACAACTTTATAACTAGCATTAACTATCTCCTGCCTCAAGATTGCCAACTCCAATGCCTCGTCATCCATCTCTTCTGGTCGTGATGGGTCCGGGAGGTTGCTTTCCTGTGACATGTTGTTGTGTTGGGTGCACTGTACAAATGAAGCTTGTGTGAGCACACCCTCTCTTTATATAGTGGGGTGATGCATAACTTCAAAATCGTGTAATAATATACTTATTCTAGTCACGTTCGACTTACATTCTGGTTTCATTCCGGTTGGGTTCCTGACTTCGGGTGGGGTTCGATTTTCATTCGGTTTTAAGTCGGGTTACTTCGGGTGTGATTCGGTTTTAACTCGGGTTGGTATCTGCTACTCGGGTCACCGTCGATTAGCTTTCGACTCAAGGTCAATTCAATTCCGTTCTACTTCTGGTTAGTTTTGAGTAATATACGGGATAACATCGACTCGTATTCGAGACGCATTCCAGTCCCTCGGGTTGCATTCGAAATGCTTTCTAGTCATAGTCGTGGTACGAGTCTCATTCGGGGACTTTGGGTGAATTCGGGTGAAAAGTGCAAGTCATTGCCTTCGGGTTACTGTCGGGTCGCGGTCGACCTCTGTATGACGCGGCCTTTACTGCATTAGCCACCACATCAAGGCCTTGTAATTTACTAATGTGTGTGTAAGAGAGAGAGAGAGAGCATGTTGGAGAATATTACGATGAACATTGACAATTTTATTTGAATTGGGACCTGTGTAATTCAATAATACAAAACATATTTACATAATGAACGTAATAACCATGCACAACTAGGAAAGAAAAAAAAATGAAATGTCTGGTTTCCTAATAAAGGATTTAGGTTCTTTTGATGCGATAACACAATTATAAAAAATTATCAAGAGAACTGAAGAGAAAGGGAAAATAATACCAGCACCAAAAGGTAACTGAGTGAGTGAGGGTCACTGGGCATCGGACAGTTCAGACTCCAAGCCAGCCACTCAACATCCCGTTATGAGTATTGGACATTATTAACGGTAGCTGCACGGAGTAGCTAATGAACGAATTGCTTTATGTGGTGGGAAACATTAGTGTTGGGATTTCAAATACGGCAGTACTTAATTTTCAGTGTTACGTCTTATGATAATGTAATCATATTTATAAATTCAAGCGATTCATGATAACCTTTTAAGCTTTCCTCCCATGCATCAAGCATTGGTTGTGAGAGGGTCTGTGTCCAAGCAAGAGGTGTTTTAGAAGCTGAAATTCAAGAAAATAGAGTGCACTTGTACATGTACTTGTGACAGCTATATACCATATACGAATGTCGGGTTCATGTTACAAGCCAGTGCTTATATTGTATGCTAAACACAAACATTGATATAATAATGGTTTATTTCATTGAGTTATCATGAGCGTGAAAATACGAAAGAAGGAGAGAGAGAGAGAGAGAGAGAGAGAGAGAGAGAGAGAGAGAGAGAGAGAGAGAGAGAGAGAGAGAGAGAGAGAGAGAGAGAGAGAGAGAGAGAGAGAGAGAGAGCGAGCGAGCGAGTGATACTACTCCTGCTCTGGGGCCTGGCTGCTCGTTGTAAACAAGAAACATTTTCCTTAATATTGTCAAGGCCACGGGAGCTCTGAATGAATGAAATAGAGTTTCAGTAGTTCAATTGGACCTGATCATTCCATTGGAACTCTTTTGATTTCAGTCAGGGCTACGGATATGGCACTAAGGCGATGTACAGTATATTGAGTGAAACTATACTCTGTTTCATATCATCTGACACTAAATTACAACATCCTTACCTCAATTACTCCTCTATTACGAACATTTTTAAACAAAGTATATTGTTGATTAAGAAAACTCGGTAATTAGATAATGCTGAGACATAATACATTCCGCTTATTCCATAAGAAAAATTATAGTATAGACAAATTAGTTGGGTAAGGGATTCAGTTGTGTGTCAGATGAAATGAAACCGATTATAGCAGGAAAGTCCCTGCCAGACCGTTTACATCCCTATAGAACTCGCCACAAAGAAAGTGTTGAAGTTGACATTTTTGCTTTATTCCTCATTGTTAACCTGGCAGCTGCGTTATTTAGGTTTGAACTAGCCACCCGTGTTATGAAAGATGGCCAAAGTAGGTGACCATTGCAAAATGTGGTATCACGCCTACACATCCCACTGCAGAAAATGTATGAGGATGTTTTGTTAGCTTGGTCAGGAGTGGCATGGTTGGTGCACATAGGCACCCGCACACCATTGTTTTGGCCTAGTGCGGGGGGTAGGAGGGAGGGGAGGAAGTATGTAGTCCTAATATCTCCCTTATAAAGCAATATTAATGCACCACAAGGCATATGTGAAGAATTAAGACCCATATTTAGATGTAGGGAATAATAGTGCACACATATTTATCAGGTCAAGTATAAGCGGGTCAGGAGTGAGAGAGCGGAGGGAGGGAAGGTGACCTGTCTCCTCCTACAGAGGTGTTTGGTTGCCTCTTTAAAGTATATCATGCCTTATCATACACTATTCCGTTTTATATTCATTTCTGTCATTGAGAGGAAACAAAGTGGTGAACATGACCAAATACGTAAAACTGCCAAGTGAAATTTGAAGGAAATTTGTATGTTGTTCGTCAGTTTTAAGCCAAAAACGCTGAATACTGTATGACGGTACATGGTGTCAATGCTTCATAAGGGCACTGAACAATCCTCTGTAGCTTATTTCTTCTTGTGATGAGTTTAAAATGCAGTTTCTTGGGTTTCTTGTAATATTCAACTCGCTACCACGAGAATATGAAGAACGATATAGTGGAATTTTTGGAGTCAGTCTGAAGTATTGATACAATACTTCATCAAACACTTCTTATTCTTTTCCTATTTTACGAAAACACACAAAAATGTCGGCTTTAAGGTCAATGGCTGCGAAATAATGCTCCCAAAAGCCTATGTGCATAGAACATATATATTCCGTATGACTATTAGTGTTTTAACTCTTGTTTTGTCGGGCTATAATAGTTAAAGCTCGTGATATAGTCTTTACTAAAATCCAGATCTGGACTTATAGACAGTAACTAATCCCAACAGGGACTTACCGAACACGCTCTTTAAATCACAATTAAGTATTCAACTAGGTACTACAGAACTCGGTAACAACACACATGTGAATTATATACACAAGTTTATTCAAAGGAATAGAAATAGTATCTTTACGTATTGGCTTGGTTTATAGGAGTAATTCAGGCTATATTATTACCTTAATAATTATGGGAATTATAAGGCAACGAAGCGAATATATAATAGTAGAATAGACCAAAGTGAGATCAATTATACTTCATTGGTGGTGATAAACAAAGCAGGAAATATGCAATTAAATAAACATGTGACCTATAGCATCAACCCTTAATAATATTAATGATGCGGGTCGAATGTCTTTCGTGAATAAAACAACCGTAAAGGTAATCATTAATACTCTCGATATAAAAGAGAATGGATGAGTTGAGAGTTAAAATACTGGTACACGGGGCGGTACGAGCCATGCTCACGGAGTGAGGACGTGCGCGTGAAGCAGGTAGGCTGGCTACGGATAGTGACTTCTGAGCAGGTAGCTGGTCAGGTCATATACTTTACTGCGATGTTGGAAAATATAATTCTAGTTTGTGTAAATACGAACTTAATCAAACAGATATTACGATGAGACTAGGAGCAATGTATTATTTAATTCTTTTCACAATTTACTATGTACGTAGCTCAAATTATGAAATTTATGATTTGAACTTTATATTCACTTCAATCGAACGTATGCAATAATTACGAACTCGGTTGAGGAATTCAGATGTAATATTAGTAATACAATTATGAATCAACTATAGAAAAATATCTATCTATCTAATCTATCTATCTATCTATCTATTGCCTGACGCCGTGATCCCCGAAGGGGTGGCCACGAACTAACCGCCCCCATGCACCTCTGTCCCCAGTCAGTCGACGCCCCTCCCCCCAACCAGCACCGCCTTCGTTCATGTAGTTCCTCACTCCATCCTTCCACCTCATATTCGGTCTACCTCTCCCCCTCTGTCCCTCCACCTCGCTCTCGTACACCCTCTTAGTCATTCTCTCGCTTTCCATACGTTCCATATGGCCGAACCATCTCAAGTTGTTCCTTTTCACACTTTCCAGCACATCTACCTCCACACCACACCTCCTTCTTACTTCCTCATTAGTCTGTCTATCCCTCCATGTAACTCCGCACGCTCTCCTTAAGTAATTCATTTCCACTGCTCTCACTCTTGGTCTGAGTCTCTCAACCAACGTCCATGCTTCGCTTCCGTAAGTCAGTGTCGGGATTACCACACTGTCATGCAAGGACATCTTCACTTCCATACTGACCACCCTATTTCTTGTTACTGCTTTTAGCGTTCCTACAACCCTCTTCCCCTGTTGTACCCTCTCCCGCACCTCTTCATCCATAGTCCCATCTTTACTCAACACACTGCCCAGATACTTAAAAGAGTTGACGATCTCCATAGCCTGACCGTTCAGCTTCACCTCACACTCTGTGACTTCACCCCTTTCGAAGACCATAACCTTGCTCTTCCCCGTATTTACCTTCAAATTCCGTTTTTCGCACACTGTTCCAAACTCATTTACCAGACCCTGCAACTCCCATTCATTATCACTCATCAGAACTGTATCATCCGCAAACAGCAGTATAGGTAGCTTCCACTCAATTCCCTCCCTTTTCAGCGATACACCAACATCCACTGCTCTTGATAGTATTTCTTTCATAACTCCATCCATATATACAGTAAACAACCACGGGGACATCACACACCCCTGTTTCAAACCAACATTCAGGTCAAAGAACTCGCTCTGCTCACTCTCCACACGTACTGCCGCCTTTGCACCCTCATACATGCTCTTCACTGCTTTCAGCAACTTGCCCTCTACTCCGTATATTCTAAGTACTTTCCACAAACCTTCTCTATCCACTCTGTCATAGGCCTTCTCCAAGTCCATAAAGGCAACATACACCTTTTGTTTCTTCTCCAGATACTTCTCCACAACACAATTCAGGGTAAAAATCTGATCTACACATCCTCTTCCCTTCCTAAAACCTCCCTGCTCGTCGCCTATCCATTTCTCCGTTCTCACTCTCACTCTCTCAATCACTACCCTACTGTATACCTTCCCTACTACGGTTAGAAGACATATTCCTCGGTGGTTACCACACACTCCTCTTTCCCCTTTGCCCTTATATAGGGGGACTATTATGTCTACTAATTGTTTATAAAGACAAAGTCTAATTAACCAAATGCGATTAGTTAGCAGATGTCCTAGAAACGCTTATAATGGTAATAGGTAAGTAATAATTAAAACAATATTAATTATGATAAAAGTGACGCACAAGACGAAGTTGTACTGCGGAAATACCCAGAAGGGTAATAACAAGATGTCTGAACGAGTTAACAGAGTCTTAAGAATTCACCTTAATAAGCGGTGTATTCGAGATGATGGAAAATTTGATAAAAGAACTCTATGCAATGCTAGAATTCCTAGACAGTAAGAAACAGAATTATCTACATCAGTAATCAAATGAACGGTAATACTAGTTCATAAAATAATTACAAAAACAATTAAGTAATTGAACGTAAATATGGGGCCTTGGGAAGTAGGCTATATATATTAAGTGAATGATACAACTTTACAACGGATACTGAGATAAATTAATTATGAAATTGAGCGTAGGTTTTAGGTAATAAGTTATGAGTTAAGAAGGGGAATCAAAACACGAAATACACTTCGACCTCAACTTGTAACATACATAACAGAATACATATACAGTACTAGGACAATCTGTGAGTGCGTGGTGAGATGAATTAATTAACACGAATATATAACGTATTCGTAGGACGTTCTATAGGATATATAAACGATGAATATAGGATCTTGAACACAGATCTAGTTAAGAGTTAATATCAGTTTCAGAAGGATTAACACATACGCAATTAAGGATCTTGGGCACAGATCTAAATATAATCTCACGCTTACAAAATTCACATACTTTAACCTATACCTTGACAACAATAATCACAACGTAAGATATACAGAGACACTTAGGGTAATGTTGGAGGGTAGAGATATAGCAAAGCTGGCCGACGTAGATCGTAGGTTCGTGGAGCAGCACTTCAGGGGGGTAGGGCATCACTCGAGCAGGACTTCAGGTTCCAGACTTCAGAGGGCACCACAGGTCTAGCACTCTCTCCGGCAGGGGGCAGATTTGGGGCAAGCTTCTGCTGTGGTTAGCTGTCCTGTCCTTTTCAGGCTGAGTACAGTACCGCAGTGGATTTTTCCATACTTTTCCACTAAATCTTTGAGGTAATATCTGACTTAATTCTTGACTCTCTTTTATACAGTCTCGCGGTAATAGGGGTATTGTGAATTCGTTGTGATTGAGTTGTGAGGTATAATACTTATCGTAGACATAGCTGGTTAATAATTACAGGTTTACTTATATATTAGGTAACACATTTACATCATACATGGCATTTATTTAACCTATTCTTGGAGAAATCTTACTTATAAGGATTACATCATTCTCCAGACTCTTAGACAGACTTGGATATTGCTGGCCTATTTGTGCTTCTTGTCTTGAGGTTATTACATCTACAGGACCGTCATAACTGGTACTCCTGCTCAGGTCCATTGGTACCTGTAAGCTTCCGGTCGCTGGTGTTCAACTTGCATAAACAAGCCTTCTTCATATTGCATATCCGGGGATGGAGGAAATGCTGTCCTGTGAGTGGCTGGTGTGTTTTGAAAGCAGGGTTGTGGTTGGCTGTGATAATTTCTCATGCTCATAACTGCTGCTTGGTCCCATAGAACATGAGAAGCTCTGGGCGGCAGGGGTGGCTCCTGCATTGCAGCATTTGTCCTTTCTCTGCTTCCGTGTTGTTGGTTTAGTTTGTGGATCCAGTTGCAGGCTGGCAATTCTGCAACTGGGTTTCCATTTGGCTGTAGCAACCCCGTCATTTTACCACTATCGGCGAGGAAAAAGTTGCGACTTCGCACTTGAAGAATGTAGGATCGGGTGGTGGTTGTGTTCATGACGGGTGTCAGGTTTTGTAAAGTGAGCAGCCATAATGTGGTCCATGGGTTTGTTGACATCCGTGATCAGGTTTAATTGTAGAGGCACTTCAGCGTGAGCAGCTAATTGTATCATCTGGTTAGGAGTTTTGACAGGCGTTGGTTTGATGCCATCAAAATAGATACACTGTTAATTTTCATTGCCGGTGGAGTCGATGATGGGGTAGCTGCAGGAGGAGGTGTCCTTGGAGGAGGTCTGGTCACTGCTGGCTGGAGAGGAGTAGTGACTCAGACAGGGATGGCTGGTGATGAGTGCTTGGAGGTAGGTGTGGCTGGACCAGGTAGGGTTGACCTCACATTAGGTGGTGTGGCCATCAGTGGAGCTGGCAAGGTAGGTCTGGGGTGATCTCGCCGGATGTATGTTGGTTTGAAGGAAGGCGCCCATCGTTGAGGGGGCACCACATGTCGACCAGGTCCATTGGTACCTGTAAGCTTCCGGTCGCTGGTATTCAACTTGCATAAACAAGTCTTCATCATATTGCATATCCGGGGATGGAGGAAATGCTGTCCTGTGAGTGGCTGGTGTGTTTGGAAAGCAGGGCTGTGGTTGGCTGTGATAATTTCCCATGCTCATAAGTGCTGCTTGGTCCCATAGAACATGAGAAGCTCTGGGCGGCAGGGGTGGCTCCTGCATTTGTCTTTTCTCTGCTTCAGTGTTGTTGGTTTAGTTTGTGGATCCAGTTGCAGGCTGGCAATTCTGCAACTGGCTTTTGCATTTGACTGTAACAACCCCGTCATTTCAACTCTGTATCTGACAAAACTCACAGGACATTCTATATATATATACCGGTATATAATATATATATATATATGTATATATATATATATATATATATATTTTATATATATAATATATATATATATATATATATATATATATATATATATATATATGTATATATATATATATATATATTAATAATACTGATTTTGTTCTAATACTTCCACTGGATATATATATATATATATATATATATGTTAATAATACTGATTTTTGTCTAATACTTCCTCTGGATAAAGGCTTTTTATAACCAGTAGATTAGTTCGCTCAACATATGAATTGTAGAGTAAATGAGTGTGACGATGAGAAGACGAGGTTTTGCAACTGGCTCAATATATTCAGGGCTTCCTAGACCATTAGTGGTTGGTTGCCTCCCTCTGCCTCAGTGCTGTTCAAATCCGCGATGCTGCATTAATACGGTCTCACATTCTCTTCTCGTAATCTCGGACTGCACACTCTTGCTCTGTCTCTCGCCACCTGCTGAGTTGCTCACTTACAAGTTACTGCCCCAAGCGAGAGTAAATGAGTGAGAGGAAGGGGAGCGGAGGCAAAGACGGTGGAAAGAAGAAACGAAGAGAGATAGAGAAAGAGAGAGTATTTTTGTGTCGTATATGTAGTTGTTGTGGTAATGTACTCAGAGTTAATACAATACAAATTCCATCCTAATGGAAATTTGAACCCAGAAATGTATGCTTGCCAACTCAGCAGCGCGGCATATAAACAATAAATGTATAGTAAATATAATAACGCTAATTCATAGATGTATACATTATAAGGGGATGTAAGATTAACTGTGTATAAATTCTGCCACCACCTCTAGATTGAGGAAAGCTTAAGTAGGCTTCATTAGAAGTGTCCTGATATAATTTTCATACATGTAACACCACATTTCCTTATAATACAGTAGCAATGCATTGATGTGCTAGTATAATATAATAACCAGTAGAATTAGTAATAGTTGTAGAGTATATTGATAATAAGTACTAGTATATATAATTATGAAGGTATGATGGTGATGGGCTGGTCTATCAGAGTGAGAGTTGAGCGTTCTCTGCGGCCATACCCATAGCTTACTCTGACCGTTCCTTTTACTTATATATTTTCTAGAGCTCAAGTGACGGCGTCTCTTCCGTGGATTGACCTCCGAATCTACCAACTTAGAGGTTGGTAGATTGGAAGCCAAAGCGTCACATTTTTCCTTTGCCCCTCAACTTTCTCTTCATAATTGCTAATAGGGCCCTGGGTGAGGCTTTGGTTTCCCGGGCATTTCTGCACCCTCCTCAGTTCCCCGCTTTGGATTGGCTTCGGTCACCCAGGCTTTACTGTGGTAGGCAGGGAGAGTTCTGTGGGGGCGCTCGGTTGTGGCCTTGGCCTCGCTTGGGGCCTTGGGGCTGTTCGGCCAGGCAGCCTGGGGAACAACAACAACAACAACGAAGGTATGAACCATAAAACTTACCTAAGTAATACCAAATGCATATGTAGTATATAACGTACACATACACGCACAGATGTACACACTCATCCTCTCATATTGGTGTATACGAACCCTCGCATCCATACACTCCAATACCAACTTGTACACATGTCATTAAGGTACAAACAAACACACACACACACACTCAGACCAAACCTACTGTATACCCAGGACCCACACACTACCTATACCCCTGCGGCGCTCTCCCTCGGTACTTGTAAGGGGAGATGGTCTTATACAGTATATATATTTGCTTAGTATTTGGATTTTATTTTATTTTTTGTAAATGTTTAGTTTCCTCCCTAGACCTCCATCAGGCTATAAAAAACACCCCTTAGACCCCTCTTCAAGATAAATGTGTACATTTTTCGGTAGACAAATGTTCCGGCCGAAGGTCGGTTATTCTTAATATTACATGCTCGCTTTCGCTCGCCAGGAACAAAAATCGACACCTAAATGGCGAAAGGTCTTAATATTGACAAAGAAATGAGACTTAAAGTAAAAAGATCGCCAAACTAATGGGATTAACGTCTTAAAATCGAATATAGATAATGGGGGCTAAACACGAGGGAGAAGGAGTGCAGCAAAACCAGCCGATAACCCCTTAAACCTGCAGGCTTCTTCAAGCCACCACACCACCTCCTCTGTCAACACAAAGACGGCCCTGATCACCTCTCCACCCTCACCCTCCTCTTCCTCTCCAGCTTGTCGGGGGGATGTGAGGTAGGGAGGAGAGGGAAGGGAGTATTTTAAAGAGAGATGGGTCGCTTTTCTGGCCCCCCTTCGCCTTCATGTTTAGCCCCATTAGTTGTCAGATTTTAAGATGTTTGCCACATTAGTTTGTCGATTTTATGACCTTTCGCCTGATTTCTTTGTCAATATTAAGATCTTTCGTGCTATTCAGGTGTCTGAGTGAGGGAGACAAAAGGCATAACTGCTTGTATCGAGTGCCTCCCCCAGAGTTGAAAGAGTGACAGGGCCAAAATCAAAGGACGTTCGAGCCAAAATGCCTGGACACACAAAGTTTGAAGCAATTTAAGTCATAGGAAGAGGGAAAGACTGATTCTGGTAGAGAGTTCCAGAGCTCAGCAGTTGACTAGAAGAAAGTCTGAGAATACCGTTTCACTCTTGGGTTGGAGAGTTGCACAGAGTAGTGATGGGATTGTGTTGCAAGCTGGGTACTACATACCCTACGTAGAGGAGGTGGTATACACTGGGAAAGTTCGGAGGAACATCGATTATTATAATAGCTATAGAATAGCGAGAGAGATGCAACATTGCGGCGAATAGAGAGAGATTGCAGAGAGTTGGTGAGTGGGCAGGAATTAATGATACAAAGGAATACAAAGGAAATCAAGCAACAACAGGTCTAGTGACCCTTCTAGGCTGCTTGTTCTCCAAAACACTGAGGATCAAGTGTCCAAACAGTGGTTTAGAGTGGGTAAGGGAACATTGGAAAGGGAACTACTGCCCTGGAACTAATGTCCGTGGCAGGACTAGGAAGTTAGTAGGGGACATATGGGTTAGTAACTGAGGGGAGGATAAAATAAAGTTATTCATTTACAAACGCAGTCAGTCGCGGGATTGATGCGAGATATTTGTCTAGGCGGAGTTTAAATGAATCAACGGTGCTGCAGTCTATAACGTCTCGGGGAAGCCCATTCCACAAGTTGACAACTCGATTGAAGAAGAAATTCTTAGATTCGTGTGAGTTAAAAGATTTACCAATAATTTTGCAACCGTTTCCCCGCGTGTAATTAGATTGGTCGATAGTGAAGTACTTACTACAGTTCATATTGTCGATGCCTTTGATGATTTTGAACACTTGAATTAAGTCACCTCTTAATCTACGCTGGGTTAAAGGACATAGATTTAATTCTCTAAGACTCTCTTCGTATGGTTTGTTCTTTAGGCTAGGTATCATTTTGGTAACTCTACGTTGAACTCGTTCTAGCTTGTTTATGTCTTTTTGGTAATAAGGGCACCAGCATTGAACGCAGTATTCCAGAAGAGGGCGGACTAAGGAATTGTTAAGGGTTAGGAAAACGTCTTTGGATTTATGCTCAAATGACCTGCCTATAAAGCCAATTATTTTGTTTGCCTTCTTAACTACTTCTGAACATTGTTGACTCGGTTTTAGGTTACTCGATATTGTTACTCTCAGATCGGTTTCTCTGTTTACATTCTTAAGCTGAGTGCCATTCATCGAATAGTTTGCTTTCTCATTTAGGTATCCGATATGTAGTACTTTACATTTATCCGTATTGAAACTCATTTGCCAAATTTGGGCCCAATGTGACAATTTATCTAGATTGTGTTGCATATCGTCAACTTGTTCTTTTGAGAGTACGCTATTTGCAATTTTTGTATCGTCAGAAAATTTTGAGATTGTACAGGTGAGACCCTCATCTATGTCGTTGATGTAAATTAGAAAGAGAATTGGTCCTAGTACCGATCCCTGGGGTACCCCGCTACTTACATTGGTCCATTTAGATGCCTTACCGTTTATGACTACTCTTTGCTTTCTGTCGCTGAGCCCATTTTTTATCCATTTCAACACACCGTCTTGTATTCCATGCGCTTTTAGTTTTAGCAGTAAACGTTTGTGGGGAACTTTGTCAAAGGCCTTTTGAAAATCAAGGTATATAATATCTACAGCTTTACTCTCATCGTAGAGGTTGAGGATATCGTGGAAGAAGTCTAAGAGGTTTGTTAAACAGGAACGTTTTTTACGAAAGCCGTGCTGAGTATCTTTAAGTATGTTATTTTCCTCTAAGTGATTTACGAGTCTGTCTTTTATGACCGTTTCTAGCATTTTACATACAACCGAGGTTAAGCTAATTGGACGATAGTTACTGGGTAGGGATTTGCTGCCTTTTTTTAATATCGGTGTTGCGTTGGCTATCTTCCACTGATCAGGCATAGTTCCAGACTGCAAGGATTTATTGAATAGTAATGTCAGTGGTTTGGAGAGCTCATCCTTAGCTTCCTTTAGAACTCTAGGCGAGATTGTATCAGGTCCAGGCGTTTTATTTACCTTGAGTTAATCTAAACAATTCAATACTTCTCTCTCTGTAACGGTAATATTGCTTAGAACATCTGAATTATCAATCTGAATCGGCGATGGTGTAGGGATATCACTGAGGTCTTCTGTTGTAAAAACTGATGCAAAGAAGGTATTGAGGGCATTACTCATTTGTACTTCGTCTTTGGTGTATTCTCCATTTTCATCGACTAACGGTCGAACAGTTGAAGTAACTACTTTTTTCTTTCTGATATAACTATAGAATTCTTTCGGGTTTGTTTTACTTTGATTCGCAATATGTAACTCTAGGGTCTTTTTACTTTGCTTAATTAACTTTTTGGCTTTGCGTCGTAGCTCTACAAATTGCAGCCATTCTTCGTCATTTTGTGAGGATTTTAATCTATCATTAGCTAATTTTTTAGCAAGCAGGCAGTTTGAAATATCTTTATTCCACCATTTGGGCTTATTATTATGGCCTGCACGCCGTATTTTCGATGGTATGAATTCATGCACTGCTTTTAGGTAAGTGGTTTTGAATAACTTCCAAGATGTATTTATGTCGTTATTGTTAATTAAAAAGCTCCAGTCAGTTTCTTTAAACATAGCTCTAAGTTTATGAAAGTTTGCTTTCTTGAAATGAGGGACTTTTTCGATGCTACTATTTGGTTCGTTACTAGTAAAGTTTAAAGTGAAAGTTATCGTACGATGGTCGCTGTTACTGAATTCACCACCAACATTCAAATTCTCTATTAATTCTTCTTTTGTTGCAAGTACAATGTCAAGAACGTTATTACCACGGGTCGGTGTTCGAACAAATTGATAAAGCGAACTCTCTTGCAAGTTCGTATACAAGTCATGTCCGGAGTGTGAAGTAAGAGTATCGCCCCACTTGGTCACAGGTAAATTAAAGTCGCCAAAAATGATGGTATCTTGTAAGTTACTTACATCTGCAATTTGTTCGTAAATTTCTCGGTCAGTATGCACTGATTGAGCTGGAGGTCTGTATATTAACGCAAGTATTATTTTTGTACCTTTATTATTCTTTATTAGCACAAAAGATGTGTCGACGTTCACAATTTGAGGTTTTGACAAGAGGGTAGGGTTAAGACTTTCTTTGATATTAAGTAAAACGCCACCTCCATTTCGATTTATTCGGCTTTTCTCAAACATTACATAACCGGGAAGTGAATACTCTGCTAAAAAGTCTCTATCTTCTGTATTGAGCCAAGATTCTGTTATGCCAATCACATCATAATTTTCTGTAAACACTAGCTCCTCTAAATCTGAAAATTTATTGCGTATGCTACGAGCGTTTGCATAGAAAACCTTTAAATTTGTTATTTTAGAACTCACGGAACGCTCTTTAATAATATTGTTGGTTCTTGTCGGATCTACATGTATGTTCATGGCTGTCCTCGGTCCTCGCTGTCTTCGGTCCTTATCGCTGGTGGTCATCGGTTGCCTCTGTTTTTTGCTTGGCGTTGGATGATTTATGTCACTACTGCTCCTTCTCGGATAGCGTTTTTTGATCCATGGCTGCGGACTGCTTCGTGTAGGAGACGACCCATGCGTGCTGAACCCACAGGGTTTATATGAGTGCCATCCTTGCGGGACAGAGTAGGCTGGTTATAGAAATTATCCCAGAGGTTGATGAATTCAACTTCTTCCTTCAGACACAAATATTTTAGTCGGCTATTTGTGCTGAAGGCCTTGTCGTAGAATTTGTCAGGTGCGTCGATCTTGGGGAGAATGCTGGAGGTGATGATATTCCTTGACTTGTTTTTGTAGTGCTGGATCATCTTGCGATATTTCTCCATCAACTTTTCGGATTTGGTGCGCATGATGTCATTTGAACCAGCATGGATGACAAAAAGGGTATTTTCGTTTGCATCCTTTGTGGTATCTTCGAAGGCTTCCACAATGTCGTCCAGTCCAGCTCCTGGGATGCAAAATGTTTTTCGTCGATTTGGGACTCTGTCGCAGAACTCTTCGACCTGTCCTCATAGGATGGAATCCCCAATGAGCCTGGTCTCTTCTGGTTCGTCTTCCATCTCTACCAAGATCTCATATCTGTTTGACATTGTAACTGGTAGATGAGACCTTTTTTGCGTTGGTCGTGGACCGTTCCTCACTGGTGTAAATCCGGAAATCTGTGGTGGCGAGACTCTGCGTTCAGGTCGGGGAGAGGAGTGGTTAGAACGGGGGCGAGGGGTTGGTACTGTTTGTGCTAGCAGGCTTCTTGCACGAGGAATGGGGGAGAGACTAAGGTGAACAGGGCGGCTGTCCTGGTTTGATGTCGGCTCAGGTTCATCAGAAGCATCTGTTGCAGTGGCTACTGCAGGTGTTGGATTGTTGGCAGATGACGTTGGGGCGGTGGTGGATGCAGGAGTTGAAACAATTGGAGTTAGTGATACTCCAACATTGAGTGTTACAAATTCTTGGAGTGATTCCAGCTTCCTGGTGAGGGCGTTGATCTTGTTGTGGGCTTCATCCAATTTTTCTGTCAAATCCTCTTGTTGCTGGCAGAGTCGGCAGACTTGTGGATCGGCAGGAGTAAACATGGAAACACCAAACCTACCGGCGCAGTTGGTACAGGCACGAGGCATGGTGACGATCACTTTCTTCAGATCACTTCACTCACTTAAAAACACTTAACTCACTTTAAAAACACTAAACTCACACTAAAAAAACACTTATCTCACTTTAAAAACACTTAACTCACTTCAGGTCACTTCACTTACATAAATAGGCCTAACCGAAAACAAAACATTTAAAATACGCACAAATAGGTTATCAGCGGTGATAGCCTAACCAAAAATTAAAACAAAACAAAATTAAATTTAAATATGCAGTGATAACCGAACCGATTTATTTTTTATTTTTATTTAAACAGAAATAGGCCACCAGGGGTGATAGCCTATCCTAACCGAAAAAAAAAATAACCAAAAAAAAAAATTATGAAATACCGGTACACAGAAATAGGCCACCAGCGGTGATAGCCTAACTGAAAATTTAAACATTTAAGTACGCAGAAATAGGCCACCAGGGATGATAGCCTAGACTAACCAAAAACAAAAATAAGCTAACCTTAAACAAATATATATATATATAACAGAATATGTAACTAAATATACAATTCACCAAATAGAGATTATATAAAAATAAAGTGTGACTGCACACAAGGGGTTAATATACTGTGTCAACAGATGGACCTGGTGTCGCTGTAGCCTAGTAAAGCATACGAAAGGCTTTCCGTTTTACTTTGTCTAGGAGTGCGGTGTGAGAGGATCCTCCCCACACATGTGAAAAATACTCAATACAAGGATGCCCCTGTACAGAGCAAGTAGCTGTGCAGGGGTAAAAAAAAACTTGAGGTGGTTGAGCACACCCAGCTTCTGGGAGGCTGCCTTAGCAACACTGGTAATATAGTCCTTCCAAGTGAGAGCCGAAGAAAAAGAGACACCGATAATATTTAGAGAAGATGAAGGATTGATTTTGTATTGTTGAATTGTAAGGGATAGTCCTCTGGCAATTCTGAACGTGTAGTAAGATGAAGAAATTGGATTTTGGAAGCATTAAAGGCAACAAGGTTTATTCTGCCCCAATTGGAAATGGTAGTTAGATCAGAAGATAAGTGTTGCATTGCTTCAATGCGTTTGTCTTTGAGGGATTGCTGGCTTGATTAGTGTAAGGTAGAGTCGTCTGCTTATGAATGGATGGGACTGGAGGTACAGTTAAGAAGATCATTTTTGCAAATTAGAAAGAGAATGGGAGATAGGACAGAGCCCTGAGGAACACCGGAGTTGATAGGATGAGTGTAATAATGGGGTAAAAAAAGAGACACAACAAGACCCCCAACCTATCTACCAACATTCCAGGAGGAAATGACTCAATCACAAGCCAAAATAGTCAGCCTCCGAGTGAAGAGAAGATCGAAGAAGAAGAACAGGACACAAGCACAGACAGAAAAAGAAACACCACAGTCTATCATCACAAATCAACGTCCTCTATTATATCAAGAAACAACACAGTCTACCATGTTAAACAACACCCTCTACCGATACTCACGGGAACTACAAGGCCACTCATCAAGCATGACCTGATTCCGGGCCAATCACCTAGGCCTCTTCCTGGCCAATCACAAGGTCAGAGATACAGAGTAGAATTGTATCCAACCCAAGAACCCGATTTGAACTACAACGAAGAAGAGTTTATGCAAATTCCTCATCAACATCCGATGTTTTACTATGACAGATGTGATCAGAATAACCCTTTCTACAGTGAGAAAGGTCAAGAAAGTAAACAATAACAGATCAACATAGAGTAAAGGAAGTTTTGCATACACCAGTGATATTAGAGAAAAGCATGAGTTAATGCAAAACAATTATCATGCAACCATGCAAGCTTTCTAAAATATGAGTTTAATTCTAAGAACTAAAGAATAACATTCCCCATGTATCGCTATATATATTGTATTTTTAAGGCCATTATTAACTTCACCATAATTCGGAAACCAGAATCCAAATGCGCCTAATATTCTGAAACCAATTAACCCTGATCCAATTTAAAAACTAAATATCCTCTCACTGAAATTTAGGAATGTTAGGTAAACATTGTCGAACCCGTCTGTAAGCCAACGGCAAACCAGAATGTGGATCCAATGTCAGAGTCGCTACTGTTAGAGTTAAGCCAATCGTCCCTATATTCAGCTACCTCGTAACACTAGAAAGTGCCCGTTCTAGTAAGTGTAGAATACCTAGAAGTGTCTATTCTAGTAAGGTGTACTGTAGGTGAGCTAGAAGTTAAAATTCTAGTTGTGTAGGAGAGGCTCTAGAAGTGAAAAGTTCTAAAATAGTAGCTAATCACTAGAAGTGAAAGTTCTAGATGTATACAAAATAATAAAAGTGATTATTCTAGCTCTGTGTTAAAACGCCGTCTCTCTCTGAAAAATAAGAGAGGCTTAAAAACGTACGAGCTAACGCAGACCAGATCTCTATAAAGGATCATCTCCCCTCAGAATAAGTGTTTCTATGTGTTCTTGAGTTTTGGAATTGTTGTGAAGGTTATATAAGATATGTTCGTGTTCAAGTCAACGTAAATTATCGAGACCCACCTTGGACTCTCATTTCATTAACTTATACCTCGTATTTGTGAAAACCTTATATGCGTCTTTACAGTTAATAATATATATAATATTCTGGATATAGCTCCTTTATATTCCATATAAGTATTGTATAATATGCTCGACCTAAGATATATATGGAATGCCACACGTAAACCTTTTGTGAACACTGACAGATTTTATGCATGTGTATATTATCAGTTGTGTATAAAAGTACATAGTGAAGTGTTCAAAGAGAGCGTAATTATCATATCTGCCACATAATTAATATAACTCTAATTCACGGACACCTCTAGGTCCATTCAAAATATAATTCCAAGTAAATATTAATTCGTTCCCCCTTATTTATTTATTTAATCAATACGTTCGTGTGCATTATTCGTTTATTCTGAGTCATATAATTTCCACATAATCTTGTGAATAATTCGGTCCACCACGTTACACGGTGAATAATATCAGTTCGGGAATCTCTATTTACCTTACTGTGTTCTAGCCTATATTTCAGGCTATTTCTATTCACTACTATAGTTCTGTGAATTAATTTAATTTTTAACTTTTAAGCCTATGCATTCTGGCTAATTCTGATTCACTACTTTAGTTTTGTGAAATAATGTCATTTCATAATTCCAGCTTACCATTTCCTGGATACAATTTTGATTCACTACTTGTTTTGTGATATCAGTTTATGTTATATAAATTCGTTCATCCACTTAGTGGGGTTTCATAAATAATTTCCAGCGCGTTGAGTATTCATTTACATCCACTGCATTCATAACCCCATTCGGTTATATTTTATTTCACTACACGATTTGTTAAATCGAAATTCCTTATCACTGTTCAGATAGTCCATTTGTGACTATAATTATTTTTCGTAGACCCGGTGTCTAATTATTCACCAGTTTGCCTTTATCATCTATTTGTAACATAAATTGTCATACCTCTAGGACTAACGTTAAAGTCGTATTTATTTATCCTAGACTAACATTCCATATTCTTAATATTAACCTAAGAAGTGCGCATGGGAGGTATGAGACACCACACTCCTGTGCTGACGTATTTGAGCTGTTCCCATCACTAACATCGTTATTTTACCATAAATAGCATTAATACTTATCCATATGCGCCTATTATAGGTTGATTATAAAGGTATTAACCTGTTACAACAATAAAACAAGTGGAAACAGTGTTTGGATTGTCAAAATCGGCGATACAGGCCGGGAGTTACATAATGTATGGCTGAGGCAACCTCCCTGCCCTCCACCCCTCCCCTTGTCTGGAGAGACACTGTTCAGCAATAGTTTCTCTCTCGCTCTTTCCCACGCTTGGTAACAGTGATGACAACGCCCTGCTACCAACTCGCTAATGTTAGCACGAAAATAGACCACAGGAAAAGGGAATAACAGGGAAAATAGGTGATAACTGAAGGAGAGGAGGAAGGAGAGGAGGTGGAGGAGTGATATTTGGCATGGCCCAGGGACCAAAAAAAAAAAAAAAAAAAAAATTGGTGTTTTAAATTGATTTTTGTTTTCCCTTACTCTTAAGAGTCTTCCCGCAGTCCGCCGGGGGAACTCTTAAGAGTCTCCCCGCAGTTCCCGGGTTAATAAATGTACCTGCAGTAAACTTGAGCTAAACCCCTAGTCGTAGGATCCTTGATATCCTTTCTACCTGGCCGCCCTCAGCCTCGCTCACGCTCGCTTATTTTGTTTACGCGATATCAGTTGCCCAGATTTACTATACATGATCCCTCTCTGTGCACACTTAACATATATACAGATATTGTCATAATTCTTTTATATATTATTTAATATGATGATTCTGATGCTTTGTTAGTGACGCCATTATTCATGAATAAGTAAAACCTATTTAACTTATTCCCCGTCACCTAATATACACTAGCTATTGGTCTTACGCTCTATAGCTAAGTACTTAATGTGCCCCATCTGTACCTAGCTATTAAGAAATAAAACTTGTTAATCATATCGTGTGTATTTATTGTCTTTGGGTGTGATTTGAGTGATCTATTAATATTTATATCAATGCTAGCTATGTTCCTGTCGGGCAGGATTATGTTCTAAGTTACCCAAATAAGGAACTTATGAGAACAAAGTATCAAGCGAGTTGTATTACAACCACACATATCAATGAAGAAGTGAGCAATGGCCGTCCACAACCGCAGCTATGGATGATTTTATTCAGTTTAAAAAGGGCCTGCAAAAATGTAAAAACTTCGAACTATTTCACTTAGCCCTTTTTACTACCTCAGATCCTTCTTAAACTCACAAAATCGTCAAAATATAGCAAGAACAAAATTATAAAGACGTCACCGGTAGAGAAGCGGTTAATTACATGACCATTATTTCCAATAAAGTCTTTCAGGTAGAGATGAATACTGCGGGCCTCCCAATCTTCGGGTTAGTCACGCCCACTACTATATCACCGTACATAAAATATCTGCAAAATTTACAGATTATTTCTGGCAACTAGGCTTCCAAACAATCTTTGTACAATTGACATAATTGCGTATACAACTTACAGAAGAGCTCTGTGAAATATACACACTAACTTGTAAATTTAACAGAGGTAATCTGTTAAATTTTACAAGTAATTCTGTAATATTAACAAAACTATCTGTAACAATTAACAGAATATTTGTAGAAATTTACATTTCACTTGTATATCTGACATTGTTTCTGTAAGTATTATTTATTTTACATAATCGTGTAAATTATACGGTACAGACAATGTTTTGACAGCCAACAATTATTCCGAAAATGTTTCAGAGTACTGTAACTTTACCATAAACGTGTTGACAGGGGCTTATCATGAGTTATGGTTGTTAAACCACCCAGCAGAATAAAGTTAATAAAATCGTTCCCAGAATATAAGGAAAAGGACGACACTATTACTAAATAGGTAAAACCAAGTAAACTCGACACTTTATTGTATTTGTTCATGACACTGTACTTATGTTCTTGTCATTTTCTTACAGGTGAGTGTTCTGCTACCCTGTGTCCACTGTGACCTGCTACTCCAAGGGATGTTAAGGTTAGTTACTTGCACATAAGGTTATACCAGGTTTTTGCTGGGGTTAAATGGATTGATTAAGTAGGTTCTTGCTTGACTGGAGAAGTTGATTCCACTTAAACACACACACAAAGGCAATAAAGGGAAACTATAACACAGTGTGCATTCATAAATTGTATTAATAAGGCACACATATATTGCTTTAGTAAAGGTAATAGGTCAAATAAAAATATAGACGCACGAGCGAGGATCCACAATACTCTCACGATTTAGACACTGCCTGTTGATATTACTTAAGTGCTCCCTTAAAATTAATAAGGTACGTCACTAGTACTTCTTTGAGATTACACTACGTATATATACATATACAGATTTTAACTTAAGTACTTCCCTTGAATAAGGTATGTCACTAATAGTTCTTTGAGGTTACACTGTGTATTGAGATTATGAGGATATTTCACTTGAGCCCTTTCCTTTGAATAAGGTCTATCACTAATACTTCTTTGAGGTTAAATATTAATATTAATATATTATGTCATTCACTTAAGTACTTCCTTTGAATAAGGTGCGTCACTTGTGCCGCTTAGAGGTTACACTGTGTATTTATAATTATATACTGTATATCACTTCAGTACTTCCTTTGAATAAGGTGCGTCACTAGTACTTCTTTGAGATTACACTGGGTATTATATAACTAGGTATTATATAACTAATGTAGTCTTCTGATGAGGGTCTTGGCCGTGGTGGTGGTCCTGACGTGGATGGTAGACAGTGGATGTAACTCGATGACGAACTTTTGGGTGTTGGGCATTAAGTGTTATGTACCCTTATGCCAATGCATCTGTAACATGTCATCGAGTAAACGTAGAGAGAAGCTCTCTAACTACTCTGACCGTTATAAAAGTTTTTATGCAGATCCTTCTAGTACTCTTGGGTGTTGGGTCTTAAATATTATGTACAAAATGCCAGTGCATCTGGCATTTTATTATCGGACTAACTTAATAGGGCTGATTTGACACAACATCTCTTAACTATCCTGACCGTTATAGGAGTCTCTCAGGGACTGAGTGGATGAGGTGATTTTGGGCCTTTTACAGTATACGTACCCCAGAACCAGTGCCTGGGATTCCGTACCATAATGACTCTAGGTGCAGAGTGCCGTTATGCAAAGCTACGGTATCTCACAGAGCCCTATCCTTCAAAAGCCCAGCCAGTGCGGGAACTTTAGAAAGGCTTAGAGGTCGGTTTACTACCAATAAAGCGCTTGACAAATCAGCATTCTTTATTGACAGTAAAGCCTGGTAATCAAGCAGAAGAACTGATATTAGGTTATCTCCAGTGAGATCTAATAACGAATTCCTTTGATGAGCCAATATCTAAATAATCCTAAATAGATCTTTACAACCAGTGCTGTCAGTGGTCTACTTAGTATCAAACCGAACTCTTCCAGCTGTTATTTACCTTCCAGTGAGGGTAATTAATAGCTTTCCAACTGTGTAGATCTTGATTTTGCTTGTCATAGTCTTACCTCTTTCTGAATTCCTCCCGGTGTCCCTTCTCCAGGTAAGAAGGCCAGCTGTGCTGGGAGGAGGCCTTAGAGGGGCTGGAGTAGCCCCTCTGAGTTTCCCTCTTGTGGTGGTGATGCGGCTGGGAGGAAGAAGGGCGCGTGTAAGGATAGGACTTATGCAAGGTTTGGCTTACCTTGCTTTCCTTTCAATCACTTATGTTGTTGATGATGATAACGGGCTCTTTGCCGGGTGTGGAGGGAAGTGTGGACGTGGTTGCGGTGACTCGGGCGTATCTTGGTGGTGTGGTGGTTTTGGATTCCTTTCTCGGGGGTGTGGTGGTGTGCGCAGGAAAACTGTTTGGCGGTAGTGGCGTGGTGTTTATTTTCTCCGTTATCTTAAATAACCTTTTACGTATGCTACTATAGTACACATATAATGGTTGAGATGTATTTAGTCAGACGTTTTCTTAAGGGGGGATGGGCGTATATATTTGCCTATATATTGATATTTTTTTTTTCTTTTTCTTAGTTTCCTCTGTAGATCTCCATCAAGCTTAAAAAACATCCCCGAGATCCTCCTTAAAGTTAAATTTGTAAATTTTTTGTTAGAAAAATGTCCGGGCCAGAGGTCGGTTCCACTTACATTACAGGCTCGCTATCGCTCACCAGGATCAAATCGACACCAAAATACCACAAAAAGTCTAAATATTAACAAAGAAATGAGGCGAAAGGTCTTAAAATCATTAGTCTATTGGGTCGAACATCTTAAAATCTGAAAACTAATGGGACTCGTTCCTTCTATATAGTTTGGCTATTATTAGATTCTTTCAGTCAGTTTAAGAAAACATTTTGGAAGTCAGAGGGTTAATTTAGATCGTTTATACCTATTTGCATCCGAGAGATCCTACGTACCTTGCTTAAAATCGTGTAATAATCGCCAAAATATAACGAAGATAAGTACGTTAGTAGAACACACACACTCGCGCGTGCGCATTAAAACTCATGAATAGGCTGTCTTGTATTTTTCTTTTGCTTCTAATGGTTACTTTATATCCAATATCTTTATTGCTGCTTACAAATATCAAATATTAAAATATTGTGCTGTATTAACTTTTGAATTGAGTGGACATTTACAAAATAGACTTGCGTGTTGCCATTTATGAAATATAACTGCATATATTTTACCTAAGGCATTCAAACAAAATGATAAGCATCATAGTCATGGAAATAATAAACTCTAATAACGGAAAATTTAGTTACTTACTTTATATAAAGAAACATTTCACATCCTTTGTACATTGTCTAAATTGGCAAATCCTTGCTAATTCTATAACACTCAGACTTCATCAAATGTCTTAAAACTTGAGTATATATGTCTATATATAAAGCGTGTGTGTGTGTATTATCCATCCGATAACAATACGTAAGGATGTATACAGTATATAAACCCGTAACCCATAGAAACAAACCATAACACAGCAGAATAAATATAAGACGACCCGGCACGGAGTCTCTTTTCCTCTCTCGGGGGTTTCTTATTGGTCCATTCATAGCTTCTGTATAGCGCTATTCTGGCCTATTTTTGCCTTATATCGTCTTTATTTTGCCCTCTCGACCCCCCACCGCGGCCTCAAGACGCTCTTTAGGTCCCGTGCTAAGCGGGCTTTACTGGGGGGCTTATTTTTAATGTTTTGGGTTGTGTTGAGGGCAAAGAGGGCTGCTTAGGAAAGAGAAGAGGGGGGCGGGGGGATAGGAGGTAGAGAGAGTGAGAAAGAGGAAGGGGAGCGGAGGTGAAGACAGAGGAATGGAGAAACTGAGAGAGAGAGAGAGAGATAAAGAGAGAGAGAGGTGGGGGGAGGGGAGCGGAGCGGAGAGAGAGAAAGAGAGAGTGATAAAGTGAGAGTATGTGTATAAGCGTGACAACATAATGTGATGAAAGGTAAGGGAGAAACGACGTTACAAACATACATTAGGATAAGATAGGAATATTCAGGTGAGATGGGGTGAGCCTTTTGAAGAGAGCGAGAGAGAGAGAGAGAGAGAGAGAGAGAGAGAGAGAGAGAGAGAGAGAGAGAGAGACAGAGAGACAGAGAGAGACAGACAGAGAGAGAATAAATATGGGTGAGAAGGGGAGAGTGATCAGGTGAACACATTTGTGTATATGTGTGTGTGTGTGTGTGTATTTGCATAGTGTGAAGATTACATGAACTAGACACACATACACACACACACTCTCACACACACACACACACACACGTGTATATACCCTTATTTCCACCCTTAACAATAGAACGCCCAGCTCTTCCATATTTCGCCTTCTGACACACACACACACACACACACACACACACACACACACACACACCTACACTACCGAGGATTAACCTCCCATTGCAGTAGGCTGTACCTGACCATAAGGACCATATACGGACTTGAATTGCTGCACCCTCTTTACCCTTCAACTCTTTACCCTGACCATACCAAAACAGTTTCTGTATGTATGTATGTTTATGTGCATACGTGAGCGTTTGTGTATACGGACATGTGCACACTTACTGCATGTTCTTATGTTCCTATATATGTATGTATATGTATAATAATAATAATAATAATAATAAACGGTTTATTAAAGAATGGCAGCCTCATGAGTTGAAAATACACATTTTACAATTTAGTGGATGAACATGAGATGTACAGATATGAGGATGGTAAGCTTAGTTTACAAACAAAATAAATAAATACAATAATGATGCATGTGCAGAATACAAATTATCATAAAATAACCATGAGAGTAAGTGATATACAGTACATATACACATTTATTTACTTACTCATATACAGAACATACGTATATACACGTACGTGCGCACATACATATACATACATATATAGGAACATAAGAACATGCAGTAAGTGTGCACATGTCCGTATACACAAACGCTCACGTATGCACACAAACATACATACATACAGAAACTGTTTTGGTAAGGTCAGGTAAAGAGGGTGCAGGTACTACAATGGGAGGTTAATCCTCGGTAGTGTAGGTGTGTGTGTGTGTGTGTGTGTGTGTGTGTGTGTGTGTGTGTGTGTGTGTGACAGAAGGCGAAATATGGAAGAGCTGGGTGTTCTATTGTTAAGGGTGGAAATACATGGATGAAGATACGCGAACACTTAATAATAGATAATGCTTATGCATAGATTTATAATCAGAAGTTGCGCTAGTGAGCAATATGTTCTCGCTCATATGTACGTATATTTACATACATATGTGCATATGACCATATAAATATAAATACACGTACAGTACATATATATATCCAGTCTATTCTGATAGCTCAGGAGAGCTGGATGGTGTCCGCATCTCAGCCTGGCCAGGTGGACTCTGTCATCGCGAGGAAGGGAGGATTCGGAAGGATGGATTTCGGGAGGTCGTGCATGCAGCTGCGTGTTGTCTGTGAGTGAGTGGATGGATCGGTGAGAGATATGAGTATGGATGTGCTTCTGGAAGTTGGTTCGGGGTGGGCAGGGAGGGAGAGAGGACAATAATTGTGTGTGATACCGTGTGCTGGGTGTTGTTTTGATATTTCTTGGTGTCTGTGGGTGTGTTGCCATGTAGTTTAGTGGGTGGTCTTGGTTCGTGGAGGCTGCTGCCAGGAATTGAGTGCCTCTCATGTCCAGATGGTCTTTGACTTTGAGAATTTTGGTTTCTTGATGTAGGTGATCTGTGGGTGAAGTAGCTATGCAGCCTGTAATGATCTTCAGGGCTTTGTTTTGAATAGTCTGTAAGGTCTTATGATGTATTTCAGCTAGGTTAGAAGCCCAGGCTGGGCTTGCGTATTCCATCACTGATCTTATGTATTGTTTATATACTGTGGTGGTAGTTTCTTTGTTGTGTCCAAATTTTGTGTGAGCAAGTGACCTGAGGGCGTTAAGTCTGGGTGTCAGTTTCTTTTTAATGTTTGTGGTGTGCTGTTTGAATGTCATATGAGTATCATATGTTACTCCTAGGATTTTGGGTGTGTGTGTATGTGTTAGGGGTGTGTTGTTTATGGTGAGTTGAGGGATGTATTCGTGTTCTCCTGTCCAACTTGTGAGCAGGGTTGCGGTGGATTTGGCTGGGGCTAGATTAAGTCTGTTTGTAGTGCACCAACCATGTAGTGTGTTGAGATAGGGTTGAAGTAGATCTGTTGATCTTTTTGGGTCATGGTGTGTGCATGTGAGTGTTATGTCATCTGCATAGGAGGCTAAGTTTATTTGGGGCGTATTGGGTGTAGTTATATCGTGCATGTACAGATTGAAGAGTGCGGGCGATAGGACGGATCCTTGTGGGACTCCGTTTGGAAAGTTTCTGATTTTAGATGACTGACCGGCAAAAGATACGTGTGCACATCTGCCTGCTAGGAAGTTGGCCAGCCACCTTTTTGTGTTGTTGTGCATGTTTGTGTTGTAGATTTTGTTTGTTAGGTTGTGGCGGGGGATGGCATCGAAGGCTTTACTAATGTCGAGTGTGGCTAATAGTGATCTGTGTGGTGGTCTAGCTGAGTTGATGCCGTCGAAAGCTCTTTGTGTAAGGTCTGTGAGAAGAGTGTTTGTGGAGTGCAGTGGCGTAAAGCCATGTTGTGTTGGAGCTAGGGGTAGGTCAGGTGTAATTAGTTGTAATACTAGGCGTTCCATGACTTTGGAGGGGGAGCAAAGAAGTGTGATGGGGCGGTGCGAGGAGGGTAGCGTGGGGTCTTTGTTGGGTTTGGGGAATGTGATGATGATACCATGCTTCCAAATGTCTGGTATTGTGTTGTGTGAATAGCTGTAGTTTGATATGTTAGTGAGTGCTTGTATGCCTTGTGGTCCCAGGTGTCTGAGGTGTATGTTGCTTATGTTGTCTAGGCCACAGGCGGGTGAGTGCTTGAGATTGTTGATGATATGCTTTGTTTGGTGATTGGTGAAGGGTGTATAGTCAGGGTCTGTGGGGAATTGTCTCTTACGTCGGATGACACGTCGGTCGTCTTTGTGAGGTTTTAGGTGGCTGACATCTGAAAAGTGATTGATGAGAGTGTTTGCTTGTTGTTTACATGAAGGAGTAGAGTCTGTTGTTGTGATTGCAGCATGTGATTGTGTTGTGTTGCTGTTGGAAAGTGTGATGCTGTTTAGTGTTTTGTAGAGTTTTTTGGGGTTTGTTTTGTGATCAAGTGTTTGTAGGAAGTTATTCCAATTTAGTTTTTGTTGTTCTTGTATTTTGTTGTTAGTTTGGGTGTTGAGTGCTTGAATTTGTTGTGTGATGTCTTGTGTGTGGGGTGCTGGGGAGTGTTTCAGTATGTCGCGTTGTCTGATGAGGTTTTGAATTTCTGGTGTGAAGTTGGGGTTGTGTCTTTTCCTGTTACCTCTTGGAATGTGTTTCTTGTCAGCGTTTTGGATAGTTTTATTGAGTATGTGTACAGCATTGTTGATGTTAGTGATGGGTGTACTGTTTAGAGTTGTGAAGTGTTGTTCTGTCTCATTTGTGAATGCTTCCCAGTTAGCTCTTTTATAATTGGTGTATGTGTGTTTGTGGCTAGCTGGGGTGAGTCTGGTTTTGGTGGTGATAATGATCGGGAGGTGGTCAGAGCCTAAGGTTCTGACCACCCTCCAGGATGTTGTGGGGGCGAGTTCTGGGGAGCAAAAGGTGATGTCAGGAGATGATGGGTTATAGAGGGCTTGGTGAGGAATAGGGGTATGTTGATGGATGTCGTTAAGGATGATGAGGTTATCGGTTTGGTTTTGTAGTATTTTGTTTGTAAACTGAGCTTACCATCCTCATATCTGTACATCTCATGTTCATCCACTAAATTGTAAAATGTGTATTTTCAGCTCATGAGGCTGCCATTCTTTAATAAACCGTTTATTATTATTATTATTATTATTATAATGTATATATATATATATATATATATATATATATATATATATATATATATATATATATATATATATATATATATATATAATGGTACCTGTATATATATATATATATATATATATATATATATATATATATATATATATATATATATATATATATATATATATATATATATATATATATATATATATATAGTGTTTATTTGTGTGTACTGTATGCATGTACTACTTTATATATACACGGAATAGATGGTATGTATAGTCATATGAACAATTATCATGGATACAAAAAAAAAAAATGCATTTTAGAAGGCCAACATACTGTATATGTTAATGCCGATGACAGAAGATACATCGATGACAAAAAACAACAACCTTAGAGTAAATTAAACTAAAGAGAAGCAGATAACAGGTTTAGCGGCGATATTGAAATCGGAGAGGGCAAGGAAAAAAAAAGCAGGGAGGAGGGAGAGTTGAAAACCTAAGCCTTAAGGTGGTTCACTTTCTGGTCGATATTTTTATTTATCTATTATTGTTCTAGTTTCCTCCCTAGACCTCCATCAAACTTAAATAAAACATCCATTAGATCCCCCGTCTAGATAAATTTGTACATTTTTCGGTAGAAACATTTCCCAATAGGCTCACTGTCGTTCGCCAGGGAGAAATTCGACACCTAAATAGCACGAATGGTCTTAATGAAATGGGGTGAAAGGTCTTAACATTGTCAAACTAATGGGGCTAAACATGAGGGAGAATAGGGTCCAGAAAAACGGCCCGCCTCCCCTTAAGGAGTTTTCGTTCCCGGCTAAGATTTCTGAGGGAGTTAAATTGTCTTGGTTCTTGTATGATGGCGAAGGGGGAGAGAGAGAGAGAGAGAGAGAGAGAGAGAGAGAGAGAGAGAGAGAGAGAGAGAGAGAGAGAGAGAGAGAGAGAGAGAGAGAGAGAGAGAGAAGGAAATGAGCGAACTAGAGAGAGGGAGAGAGAGAGCATTGAAAGTTGATTATGGTTATGAAGAAGAAATAATTGACAAACCATTGCTAATACGGTGAAGACAATATAAGTTATGGCATGGCATTCCAATAGAGGTATTTAAATGAATAAAATGTATTAATAAGGGCCATATAGATGAGCTATTAAAACTGAAGAACGGCAACATAACCCGCTCAAATGGTGTCAAGTTAGATAAGTTTAGATTTAGGAAAGATGTAGGAAAACACTGGTTTGAGAATAGAGTTATCAACATGTGGAATGGACTTGCCAGAACAGTGATTAGCTCAGGAACAGTTGAGAGCTTTAATTAAGCGTAAGTTGGATTCCCATATGGATGATATGGGCTGGGTGTGAATGGGAGCTGCCTCGTGTGGGCCGCATGACCTTATGCAGTTTCCTGCGATCTTATTTTCTTATGTTCTAATCACTGGCTAATTGAGTGGGGTGTGAGAGGGATCTGACTTGTGTGGACCAATCAGCTTTCTGCAGAATCCCATTTTCTTATGTTATGTTTTGTTGTCTTAATTCACACCTCTTGTATAATTATGTGTGTCAAATTATTGGTATCTGTATGTTGGATAATTATTAAGCTTGCAAATGAACTGTACTAAAATGTCGTTGGTTACATTCTCTAACTTACTGTAAATAATCTACCATAATCTAATGTATCTAATACTGTATCTAATCTATCTAATCTACCAAACATACCCGGCTGTATTTCAGTATCTCAATAATGGACTGTACTGTAGGGTTGTATGCTTGGGTATGCACCTTTGCTTTATTTAGACATTGGATCTTTCTGGGATGTTAATGTGAGCCTAATCAATTCAGTTGCCGGAAAATGTGCTCGTGTGACACAACTTTTAGACATGGCCTCTGCATTGGTTTTTGGTCAAAATATTTATGTATGTTTTAGTTTCCTCGCTAGACCTTCGTCAAGCCTTGAAAAATACCCCCTAGACCCCCTTTCAAGATAAATTTGTAAATTTTTCGGTAGAAAAATGTCCCTCCTTCTCAAATTTGAGGCTTGCTATCGCTCGCCAGGAAAAATCGACACCTACAGGGCACAACATTTCTTAATATTGATACAAAAAGGCGAAAGGTCTCAAAATCGCCAAACTAACGGAACGAATGTTTTAAAATCTGAAAACTAATGGGGCTAAGCATGAGGAAGAAGGGGGACCAGAAAAACGACCCATCTCCCCTTACTGCTACCCGCTGACTGGGGAACGCAGACCACAGGATTAACTTTGGCAATAGTCAGAAACGTTGGTTATAGGTTTGGGTAATGTCTGTTGTTATGTTTCCTCTACCACTAATACACCCATCACCAACACCAACACCTACATGTCTTATTTACCACCACCACCACCACCACCACCACCACCACCACCACCACCACCACCAACATCACCAACACCACCACCACCACCACCACCATTACCACCACCAACATCACCAACACCAACACCTACATGTCATATTCATCACCACCATCACCACCACCACCACCACCACCACCACCATTACCACCACCAACATCACCAACACCAACACCTACATGTCATATTCACCACCACCACCACCACCAACATCACCAAACTTTGAGTATTCACAGAAGTTACTGAATATATACTCAAAACTGGAAGCCAATATAAATTACATTAAGCTTATAATTGTATGAAATTTTCCTTTGTTAAGCATTGATCCCCAACCAGTGCATACATGTACGTTTTGTCTTTTCCGCAAGAACGCAACAACTAGAAAACACACACACACACACACACACACACACACAGAAAACTGCTGAGGCAACGGAATAAATATTCGCCGTGTAATATTAATGTTTAATTCTTCAAACTTTTAGAACTTTTTTCGAAGCGGGCACCCATTCAAAACGATGCATTTTAGTTTGCAAAAGCATGCAAATTGTATATACACTTGAAAAGTGTTAAGCTGGGCACTCAATGAGTAATAACTTTTTAGCGAAGTAAGCTTGTTCATTAAGCATTACTGTTGCACGACCTTTATAACTGTGTTCATGATAATTATTAGTAGTTTATTAATGTTATTGGCGCATTGTATATACATTAACTGTATATAATGTACAAGTACGGTACATCATCGTTATGGGTAATTATGATTTGTGAGCATTAGATATCGTTACTAATTGAAATACACTTAGGAAGAACTTGGCTACCTAGGAATTGTCTGGCCGACCAGTCCCGAATCTGGTAGACCGAAACCGCTCCAGATGCTTGGGGGCCCCTAAAGGGGCCAGGGAGAGAGGAGATCTGTCTCTGAGAGGTCAGCAGGGGAGGGGATCAACAACCCACAGGTTTGCACTCCCACCGTCCGCAGCTCCCCTTGCAGTGCCTCCCAATCGGGAGACCTCGCCAGCACCTAGAAGGAAAATTAGTACAGTAAAAGAGACAGACGGCTAAGGTAGGGTAGAGGATGCCAAACCTCACTCTGGAGTGGACCAGCCTTCACCTGGTTTAATAGTATTGTTTAAAAAGTGAGAAACCGGATTGCAAAGAAACTTATACTTGTTGTAATGTTGCTGTCCTTTAATTATATATATTTACATCGGCAATGAACTGCACTAGAATTCCATTACCTGTTGTCTATAACATCCGAAAGAATATATATCATGGAATAATGTGTATATTAGTGTACACAGGTTGAAGTGTTGACCTTTTCATATTACTTTATCTATTAAATAGGAATGTTTCTATTTCATAAATAATCAATCTATTGGTGAAACATCAGATGTCTCTTTTTGATAGAAGCCTAATGCTCACCTTTGGAAGAAATATATGGAGTTGAATTTTACCTATAGTCTTAACTATGTGTAAAATATTACCTTACGCATTATCCAATATAATGTTTATTTATACGGTATCATAATATGTCGGTCAGTTTAGTGATTAATAATTACAAATATTATACATCAAACTTAGATTATGACATGACGGAATAACTACATGTAATCCCGTGGTCATGCCACTGGATTGGTAATCCAATGGACCCGGGTTCAAATCCCGATATGTCAATGGGAAGATATTATTGGGACTGAATTTGTGCTGTACCTAGTATCAGTGCATTACCACAAAGCCCACCGAAATGCCAAAAAAATACCCTCATTGTTCCCTGATTAAATAACACTGTATGAATATTCCCATATTCAAAATATGTTACAGGGACAGGGGGACAATGCCTAGTGAGTTCACTGCTCAATAGGTGGCGTTCTGAAAGTGAGGGTCTGAGTCTGGAGGGTCAGACGGTCAAGCACTTGGGCGAAGCAACCAGCCGCTTCAGAGATGGAGCTGCTTCGAGCCATGATGGATGCTTCGCATGTCTCACTCCCCAGACTGGAACAAGACCTCACGGGCTTCACCGTGTTGAGCGGTGGAATGTACAGGCGCTCAGCCTATGCCCGAGAGGGAGTAGTTGGAATAAAAAAAAAAAAAAAGGGGGTCACCTGCTTGTTTTATCTCCTTTTTTTTCTCTCTCTCTGAGTTGTATCCATTCGGCCCCATTCATCCTACTGTTTTAAAAATGTTATCCCCATCCTTTCCTGGCGAGCGATACGAGCCAGCATTGTATGGAGAAATCCGGCTTCCGGAGACATTTTTCTATCGAAAAATTTACAAATTTAACCTGCTGTCAAAATAATTTTAGAAAATATGCTGGCTCGAAGAAACAATCGACACCTGGATGGGGATAAACGTCTTAAAACAGTAGGCTGAATGGGGCCGAATAAATATAACCCAGAGAGAGAGGGAGAGAGAGAGAAAACAAGAAACGAAGTGGGCCCCCTTAAGAATATACTTAACGTAGCATTATTAGCCAAATCCTCCCCCTCCCCCTCCCCCCCCCCCCCCGCCTGTCTGAGCCCTCCAAGAAGAAGAATATATAGGAGGAGGGAGATTCAGTGGGAGTATAAAATAAATCCTCTTATAGTTAGGATCAGTGCCTCTCCCTAGGGGGTCTCTCTTATTTAAGGGGACCCACCTCGTTTTGTTATCTCTCTCTCTCTTGGTTGTATCCATTCAGCCTACTGTTTTAAGACGTTTATCTTCATCCAGGTGTCGATTTTTTCTTGGCGAGTGGTAGCAAGCTATCATATTTAAAACAAAATTGTTGACAGCAGGCTCAATTTGTAAAAAAAATTGATAGAAAAATGTCTCAGGCGAAGCTGTACTTCTTCATACAATGCCGGCTCGCTTTCGCTCGCCAGGAAGAAATCGATACCTGGATGAGGATAACCTTTTTAGAACAGTAGACTGCATGGGGCCGAATGGATACAATGCAGAGAAAGATAGAACAAAAGAGAAAAACACGCAGGTCACCCCCCTTAACCAACGATGTATCTTCTCTTCTAGAGCTATCTCTGCTATTAGGGGCCTTTCTCTTTTTGGTGTATATGTGTATGAAGTCGACAACAGGCAAAGCTTCCTGTAACAAGTATCCCATCTAAAGAAGAATCGAGAATATCTAATAAAGTTTGAAAAAAATACAGTGTAGCGTGATATTTGTAGTATATTTATAGTATATGTGTAGTATATTTGTAGTATACAGTACATGGTAGTATATTTGTAGTATACAGTATATGGTAGTATATTTGTAGTATATTTATAGTATATGTGTAGTATATTTGTAGTATACAGTATATGGTAGTATATTTGTAGTATACAGTATATGGTAGTATATTTGTAGTATATTTATAGTATATTTGTAGTATACAGTATATGGTAGTATATTTGTAGTATACAGTATATGGTAGTATATTTGTAGTATATTTATAGTATATGTGTAGTATATTTGTAGTATATTTATAGTATATGTGTAGTATACAGTATATGGTAGTATATTTGTAGTATATTTATAGTATATTTGTAGTATATTTGTAGTATATGGTAGTATATTTTTAGTATATTTATACAATATTTATAGTATATTTATAGTATATTTATAGTATATTTGTAGTATATTTGTAGTATACAGTATATGGTAGAATATTTGTAGTATATGTATAGTATATTTGTAGTATATTTGTAGTATACAGTACATGGTAGTATATTTGTAGTATATTTGTAGTATATTTATAGTATACAGTACATGGTAGTATATTTATAGTATATTTGTAGTATATTTGTAGTATACAGTACATGGTAGTATATGTGTAGTATATTTGTAGTATATTTGTAGTATATTTGTAGTATACAGTACATGGTAGTATATGTGTAGTATACTGTATATGGTAGTATATTTGTAGTATATTTATAGTATATTTGTAGTATATTTGTAGTATACAGTATATGGTAGTATATTTGTAGTATATTTATAGTATATGTGTAGTATATTTGTAGTATACAGTACATGGTAGTATATTTTGTAGTATATTTATAGTATATGTGTAGTATATTTGTAGTATCCAGTACATGGTAGTATATTTGTAGTATACAGTATATGGTAGTATATTTTTAGTATATTTATAGTATATGTGTAGTATATTTGTAGTATACAGTATATGGTAGTATATTTGTAGTATATTTATAGTATATTTGTAGTATACAGTGTATGGTAGTATATTTGTAGTATATTTATAGTATATGTGTAGTATATTTGTAGTATATTTATAGTATATTTGTAGTATATGTGTAGTATATTTGTAGTATACAGTACATGGTAGTATATTTGTAGTATACAGTATATGGTAGTATATTTGTAGTATATTTATAGTATATGTGTAGTATATTTGTAGTATACAGTATATGGTAGTATATTTGTAGTATATTTATAGTATATTTGTAGTATATTTGTAGTATACAGTATATGGTAGTATATTTTGTAGTAGGTATATGGTAGTATATTTGTAGTATATTTATTGTATATGTGTAGTATATTTGTAGTATATTTATAGTATATGTGTAGTATATTTGTAGTATATTTGTAGTATACAGTACATGGTAGTATATGTGTAGTATACAGTATATGGTAGTATATTTGTAGTATATTTATAGTATAATATTATGTGTAGTATATTTGTAGTATACAGTATATGGTAGTATATTTGTAGTATATTTATAGTATATGTGTAGTATGTTTGTATTATACAGTATATGGTAGTATATTTGTAGAATATTTATAGTATATGTGTAGTATATTTGTAGTATATGTATAGTATATGTGTAGTATACAGTATATGGTAGTATATTTGTAGTATATTTATAGTATATTTGTAGTATATTTGTAGTATACAGTATATGGTAGTATACAGTATATGGTAGTATACAGTATATGGTAGTATACAGTATATGGTAGTATACAGTATATGGTAGTATATTTGTAGTATATTTATAGTATATGTGTGGTATATTTTTAGTATATTTATAGTATATGTGTAGTATACAGTATATGGTAGTATATTTGTTGTATATTTATAGTATATTTGTAGTATATTTGTAGTATACAGTATTTGGTAGTATATTTGTAGTATATTTATAAAATATTTATAGTATATTTGTAGTATACATTATATGGTTGTATATTTGTAGTATATTATAGTATATTTGTAGTATATTTGTAGCATACAGTATATGGTAGTATATTTTTAGTATATTTATAGTATATTTGTAGTATATTTGTAGTATACAGTATATGGTAGTATATTTGTAGTATATTTAGAGTATATTTGTAGTATATTTGTAGTATACAGTACATGGTAGTATATTTGTAGTATATTTGTAGTATATTTATAGTATACAGTACATGGTAGTATATTTATAGTATATGTGTAGTATATTTGTAGTATACAGTACATGGTAGTATATGTGTAGTATATTTGTAGTATATTTATAGTATAGTTGTAGTATATTTGTAGTATACAGTACATGGTAGTATATGTGTAGTATACAGTATATGGTAGTATATTTGTAGTATATTTATAGTATATTTGTAGTATACAGTATATGGTAGTTAATTTGTAGTATAATTATAGTATATGTGTAGTATATTTGTAGTATACAGTACATGGTAGTATATTTATAGTATATGTGTAGTATATTTGTAGTATACAGTATATGGTAGTGTATTTGTAGTATATTGTGTTGATTGGCCAAGGCGAAAATTGGTACCGTCATTTAGTTACATATACTGTATTATCTACAAAACATTTTTCTTATGGTTGTGAAGAAGCTATTGCTATATGGTAACCTGTGTCTTACAAATCCCGCATCATCCCGGGGATGGTTGTTTATTCTGGTTCCCCCTCTCCCTCATATATAGCCCCATTAGTTGTGAAATGTTAAGACGTTCGTTCCATTAGTGTGGCGATTATAAGCCTTTTCACTCCATTTCATTATCAATACAGTATTAGGGCCTTTCGTAATATTTAGGTGTCTATTTTTTCCTTGCGAGCGAAAGCGAGCCTGCAATTTACAGGAAACCAGCCTTCGGCAGGGACATATTTATACTGAAAAATGTACAAATTTATCTCGAAGGGGTGGTTTTTAAAGCTTGATGGAGATCTAGCGAGGAAGCTAAAAAATAATAAATATATACAAAATAAACCCTACCCCCTTAAAAGATTATGCTGACAGCTTAACCTTCGTGGATGGTACCGATTTGTGATGTTTCTGGATCTGGCCCTTTGCTTCCTGCCTTTCAACTTGTTTGTGTTCATATGTTTAGCATTTCGCCACCATAACGTAATATTCATCCTATTCTGGTTATCATTAGCCGATTTTTTTTCAAATGGGTAATTACGATCTCAATATATCCTGTTAATAACATTAATAATCATAATAGCATAAAATAATCAAATTTTAGCCAGAGCCAAAGGTAGAAAAGAGTCATGGTGCTGAAGGGGTTAACTGTAGTTCAGTTGGAGAAAAGCCGACAGTCTTAATATGTATTTAAGGGGTTAGATATTTTTTTTTTCTTCTTCTTCTATATATATACTGTATTTGTGTATTTATATGTTTTTTATTTTCTTCGCTAGACCCCCCTCAAGCTTAAAAAAACACCCCCTAGAACCCCTTTCGAGATTAATTTGTACATTTTTCGGTACAAAAATGTCCCGGTCGAAGGCCGGGACATTCTAAAATTGCAGTCCTAAAAAAATGACACCTAAATTTTTTTTTTTTTTTTTTTTTTTTTTTCTATGTGATTGAGGGAGGCAAAAGGCATAACTGCCTATAGCGAGTGCCTCCCCCATAGTTGAAAGAGTGACAGGGCCAAAATCAAGGGACGTTCGAGCCAAAATGCCTGGACACACGGAGTTTGAAGCAATTTAAGTCATAGGAAGAGGGAAAGACTGATTCTGGGAGAGAGTTCCAGAGCTCAGCTGTTGAGTAGAAGAAAGTTTGAGAGTAACGTTTCACTCTTGGGTTGGAGAGTTGCACAGAGTAGGGGTGGGATTGAGTTGTAAGACGGGTACCACGTGCCCTACGTAAAGGAGGTGGTATGCACTGGGATAGCTCTGAGGAACACTGATTATTATAGTAGCGATAGAATAGCGAGAGAGATGCAACATTGCGGCCGAGAGAGAGAGATTGCAGAGAGTTGGTGAGTGGACGGGAGTTAATGATACGAAAGGCCTTCCTTTCAACTTTGTCTAGGAGAGCGGTGTGAGAGGAACCTCCCCACACATGTGAACAATACTCAATACAAGGGCGCACTATGCCCCTGTACAGAGCAAGAAGCTGTGCAGGGGAAAAGAACCCCCTAAGGCGGTTGAGCACACCCAGCTTCTGGGAGGCTGCCTTAGCAAGACTGGTAATATGGTCCTTCCAAATGAGAGCAGAAGAAAAAGAGACACCAAGAATATTGAGAGAAGATGAAGGGTTGATTTTTGTATTGTTGAAGAATAAGGGATAGTCCGCTGGGAGATCCTGACGGGTAGATAGATGGAGAAATTGGGTTTTGGAAGCATTAAAGTTAACAAGGTTTTCTCTGCCCCAATTGGAAATAGTATTTAGATCAGAATTTAAGAGTTCTATGGCTTCATTACGTTTGTCGTTGAGGGATTGCTGGCTTGGGCGTTCTGAAAAACTAAGTGAGTAGTGTAAGGTTGAGTCGTCTGCGTATGAATGGATGGGAATTAAGGTACAGTTAAGGAGATCATTTATAAAAATTAGAAAGAGAATAGGAGATAGGACAGAGCCCTGAGGAACACCGGAGTTTATAGGGTGAGGAAGTGAACAATGGCCGTCCACAACCGCGGCTATGGAACGGCCGGAAAGGAAATTAGAGACAAAGGCACAGATGGAGGGATAGAAACCGAAGGAGGGTAGTTTAGAAATTAAAGATTTATGCCAGACTCTATCGAAGGCTTTCGATATGTCTAGTGCAATAGAAAAAGTCTCACCGAAGTCCCGGAAGGAGGATGACCAAGAGTTAGTAAGATATGAAAGAAGATCACCAGTAGAGCGACCCTTAAGGAAGCCATACTGGCGATCTGAGAGCAGATTATGAGAAGAGAAATGCTTAAGAAATTTGGAAGCAAGAATAGTTTCAAAAACTTTAGAAAGACAAGAGATAAGAGCAATTGGACGATAGTTGGAGGGTTGAGAGCGGTCACCCTTCTTTGGGACAGGTTGAATGTGAGCACAAAAGGTCATATTTACAACGAAATGAGGCAAAAGGTCTCAAAATCATCGAACTAACGGAAGGAACGTCTTAAAACCTCAAATTTAATATGCTAAACATGAGGGAGAAGGGGATCCATAAAAAACCCTACCCCTTTAATTAATTGGCACTTTCAGTCTCCCTTCCTCAGCTTACCTTTTTAAATATGCCGACCTGTCCATCAACTTAGTTAATTATTATCCTTTTATATACCTAAGCATGCATAGAAAAGTGTACGAATTGTTAATTTTATGTTATTTTTATTCTAGTCTCTGATTGGGCTATTTATCATCTTGAGAATTATGAACACTTGGGCTAACTGTCTTGATAGCGTTATGCTTAGTGTGCGTAATTTTGGTGTGAGTGTCCTAGGTTCGAGTCCTTGAAGTACCACATGTATTCATTACTTTCATTGATCTCATTAATTAGGTGTATTTGTAAATTAATTGGTGGGTTGGTGAAAACTAATTGGAATTACTTGCCACACACCTCGATCAAAATGCGTATCACCTGTCTGTCTGTCGGAAAGCATTCACTAAAATGGTTGACTGCCTAATTAAGTTACACCCCGTTCTTAACATTAATCATCAATAACAAACCCCAATGCAGTAGAATAAACTAATGAAAGCATATGGTCCTCCCGGGATTCGAACTCGGGACACCACACCCAGAAAATAAGATTCTAAACCATTACACCACCAACACAGTCATTACTAATACCATGTTTATGAACCCAGTGGAGGCTGCTCCTTATGAGTACCAAAATTCCCTTAAACTTACTACGTCTCTGACAGAAAAAAACCGGGAGCAAAATGAAAATGATGAGGTGGACGAAGAGGAACAACGAAATGCAAGACATGAAGTAACAAAGAGCAGAGAAGAGAGACAGAAACATACCCTAGAACAAATTAAGACCGAATGTAGTGAAGAACTGAAAATGAGAGTGGAGATGGCACAAGACACGGGGGCTTCAAATTGGCTCACTTCATTACCAATAAAGGAAAAAGGTTTCATCTTTAATAAACAAGAATTCAATGATGCCGTAGCCTTGAGGTATGGGTGGTCAGTTTCGAACCTGCCGCTGAAATGTGCATGTGGTGAAATAAACAACTCTGACCACTGTATGACCTGTAAGAAAGGAAGATTCATCTGTATCCGGCATGATGAAGTACGAGATATCATTGCAAAAATGCTGGACGAGGTGAGCCATGATGTCAGAATCGAACCGGACCTTCTGCCTATGGACGGACAGCGCTTTGCCCACAATAATGCAAATACTTCAAATGAAACAAGAGTGGACGTAAGTGCTCCAGGTTTTTGGACGAGGGGACAACGGGCTTTTTTCGACATCAGAATCTTCAACCCAAGAGCACAAACATATCGTGAGCGAGGACTCAAGGCGGCATACTTGAGAAACGAAAGTGAGAAGAAACACACTTATGAAGAAAGAATTTTGAACAGGGATCAAGGAAGCTTTACTCCTCTGGTCTTCTCATCGTCGGGAAAAATGGGACCTTCTGCAAGTGTCTTCTATGCCAAATTAGCTGAACAAATATCGGAGAAAAAGCGCCAGCATAGAAGCCAAGTCATAACATGAATGAGATGCCGGCTCTCTTTCTTGCTTCTCAGGTCTGCACTCCTGTGTCTCAGGAGTGCAAGGTCCTCCCCGCTACAGAGGACAAGAGTGAGAGACTTGGACTTTGAAATGGCCGTGGCAGAGGGCCGAATTGAGGAACATCAAGGTTAAATGTAGAGATGTACCGGTACAATAAGATAAACTATAAGGGAACTAGAATAAGATAGATTTTACACCACTTTGTAATTGTCATTTTAATAAAAAAAAATATATATATAGAAGGAAAAATGCTTAAATTACTGAAATGTGTGCAGACATACAGTAATGCAAGTAATGGCCGCTCATCTGTAAATCTAAAATGGCTTACTTAAGAATGGGAAAGGGGTGGGACCTTTTTTTTTTTTTTTTTTTTTTATGGACTCGCATTGACAGATGAGATAATACTTTTAGGCGGTCAAATCTGGAGAGGCAGGTGAATTTATTTTCAGGAGAAGGGCGTCAGTTACCATCACAACTTTTATTATACACTAGCCATTTAATCCGTGAAATTATCTTTTAATTAATTATAAGCTAAACTACCATTAGTGTAAACTGCATAGGTGAGTATCTGTGACCATTACTTAAGGGGAGATGGACCGGTTGTTCTAGATCCCCTTCTCCCTCATGTTTAACCCCATTAGTTTTCAGATTTTAAGATGTTTGCCCCATTAGTTTGGCTATGTAAAGACCTTTCGCCCAATTTCTTTGTCAAATTTTCTATCGAAAAATGTACAAATTAATCTCGAAGGGGGATCTAATGGATGTTTTTCTAAGTTTGATGGAGGTGTAGGGAGGAAACTAAAACATAAATATATATATGAATACCTAATTATATAGACCCCCCAAAAATATCCACTGTCCCCTTAAGTGGGGTGACCTGTTTTTGTTCTGTCCTTTTCTATCTTTCTCTGGCTTCTATCCGTTTGGCCCCATTCAGCCTACTGTTTTAAGACGATTATCCCCATCCAGGTGTCAATTTTTTACTGGTGAGCGGTAGCGAACCAGCATTTTTTGTATTTTTGTTTGACAGCAAGCTAAATTTGTACATTTTTCGATAGAAAAATTTCTCCGGCGAAGACGGATTTCTTCATATAATGCTGGCTCGCTATCGCTCGCCAGGAAGAAATCGACACCTAGATGGGGATAAACGTCTTAAAATGGTTGGCTGAATGGGGCCGAATGGATACAAGCCAGAGAAAGAGAGAAAAGGACAGAAATAACAAAAAGCAGGTCACACCCCTTAAGTCGTCTCCATAGCATAAAAAACAAATTACCATATTAATGAGCCTATGTGTTTTAACCCTTAAACTTAGGAACGTTTATTAAGCTTAGGAAGGTATTTTGGAAGTAATGGTGTTACGCTAGATAGGGTATGCTCCTTTGTTTACTGGAGAGTCTTCCCACGTAGAGAAACATGATGGTAATTATCAAGGGGAGATGAGGCGTTTTTCTGGTCCCCCTTTCTTCCTCATGTTTAGCCCCAATATTTTTTAGATTCATACGTTCGGTCTATTAGTCTGGCGATTTTAAGACCTTTCACCCAATTTCTGTGTTCAATATTAGGACTGTTCGTGTAATTTTGGTGTTGATTTCTTTCCTGGCGAGCGATAGACCATCGTCTAGTGTTAGACAGAATACAAGTAAGACACGCATCCTAATACCGAGGGGGTTAGCTAAGAGGGAGGTACTCGCTTTTTTGGACTCCCTTCTCCCTCATGTTTAGACCCATTAGTTTAGCGATTTTAAGACGTTCGTTCGCTAGTTTGGCGATTTTGAGACCTTTCGCCCCATTACTTTATCATTATTACGACCTTCCGTGCTGTTTAGGTGTCGACTTTTTCCTGGCGAGCGATAGCGAGCCTGTCATTTTTAAAGGAACCGGCCTTCCGGCCTTTGGCCGGAATTTTTTTCTACCGAAAAATGTACAAATATATCTTAAAAGGAGGTCAATTTTTTTTTTTTTTTTTTTTTTAAGCTTGATGGATATCTAGCGAGGACATTCAAAATTAAATATATAAATTAATAAGTAGCTCCCCAAAAAGCAAGCACTATAGTCTGTTCATTCTAGGTTGGGCAGAAATCGTAACCCCTAACCTCTCATAACTCAAAAACGACTGGAGTAATCGAGCTAATTTTTCTACCAAATAGGAAGACATGGCTAGGGAATAGGTGTGGAAATTGACAGCTCATTTGCTCGAGCCTTTTTGAGTTACAGAGGTTAGAGATTACTATTTCTGCCCAACCTAGAATGAACGAACTATAGCCCCTTAACCCCTTCTGTACCGGAGACGTACTTTTAACTTTATTCTGGCTACTATTGCATGCTATTATTCAGTTTACAAAAATCCTCCAGCAATTAACAGACTTTGAACTATCTCACATAACCCTTATTACTACCACACATCTTTCTTAAACTGCACAAAATCGTCTAAATATAGATAGAAGAAAATTAAAAAGCCGTCGCCAATAGAGAAGGGGTTAACCACCTTCCCAGTGTGGACTGTTTACTATGTTGTGTGTCATTCCTTCCCAATAGATCTAACTACTATTACTTGTATTTATATGAATGAACAATGTATTAATTAATCAATGGCTGGATCCAGTAACGAAATATGACACTGTAAAATAAATCCCACCTTAAATGCACGAATAGATAGTTAAAGATAATTAAAGACTCCCAAACTAATGAATGAAAAATGTAATAATGAAAGGCTGGTTGTTGTTGTTGTTGTTCTCCAGGCTGTCTGGCCGAACAGCCCCAAGGTCTCGAGCAAGGCCAAGGCCATAAATGAGCGCCCCCACAAAATCCTCCCTGCTTACCATTAACAAAGCCCGGGTGACCGAAGCCACTCCAAGGCAGGGAGCTGAGGAGGGTGCGGAAACGCCCGGGAAACCAAAGCCCCGCCCAAGGCCCTGTGCCCCTCAGCAATTATGAAGGGAAAGTTGAAGGGTAAGGGAAAAATGTGACACTTTGGCTCCCAATCTGCCAACTTCTAGGTTGGCAGTAGGGAGGTCAATCCACGGAAAAGACGCCGCCACTTGAGATCTAGAAGATATATAAGTAAAAGGAACAGTCAGAGTAAGCTATGGGTATGGCAGAGATCGCTCAGTTCTCACTCGCTTAGACCAGCCCATAACCACATGACTAGAACCCAATCCTCTCAGCATCAGCTAGGAAAGGCCCTAGAAAGCCGCATTTGGCAGGGGGATAGCTCCCCTATTTCAACTTCTTTCGGGGTTGGGCACCCGCCCTGAAAGGCTGGTTAGATGCAGTAACAGAATATGAAACTGTAAATAAATCCCACCTTAAGTGCTCGAATAAATAGTTAACCCATTTAGTACCGGCGACGTCGTTTTAATTGCATTCTAGCTACATTGGGACGATTTTATAAAGCTTAGGAAGGACATCTGGTCTCTGAAAGGATTAATTAAGGTAGACTGTAGCCTTTTAGTGGGTAGACGTCGACTAGGGGATTAGGGGAGGTGTGGTGGAGTGGTCATGCCACTGGATTGGTAATCCAATGGACCCGGGTTCAAATCCCGATATGTCAATGGGAAGATATTATTGGGATTGAATTTGTGCTGTACCTAGTATCAGTGCATTACCACAAAGCCCAACGAAATGCCCAAAAAAATACCCTCATTGTTCCTTGATTAAATAACACTGTATGAATATTCCCATATTCAAAATATGCTACAGGGGGACAATGCCTAGTGAGTTCACTGCTCAATAGGTGGCGTTCTGAGAGTGAGGGTCTGAGTCTGGAGGGTGAGACGGTGAAGCACTGGAGCGAAGCAACCAGGGCGGGTGCCCAACCCCGAAAGGGGTTGAAATAGGGGAGCTATCCCCCCGCCAAAGGCGGCTTTCTAGGGCCTTTTCTAGCTGATGCTGAGAGGATTGGGTTCTAGTCATGTGGTGATGGGCTGGTCTATCAGAGTGAGAGCTGAGCAATCTCTGCCATACCCATAGCTTACTCTGACTTTTCCTTTAACTTATATATTTTCTAGATCTCAAGTGACGGCGTCTCTTCCGTGGATTGACCTCCCAATCTACTAAGATTGGAAGCCAAAGCGTCACATTTTTCCCTTGCCCCTCAACTTTCTCTTCATAATTGCTGAGGGGCACAGGGCCCTGGGTGGGGCTTTGGTTTCCTGGGCGTTTCCGTTTCCGTTTCAGCCCCACGCCATGGAGTGGCTTCGGTCACCCAGGCTTTATTGTGGTTGGCGGGGAGGGTTCTGTGGTGCACTCGGTTATGGCCTTGGAATTGCTCGGGGCCTTGGGGCTGTTCGGCCAGGCAGCTTGGGGAACAACAACAATAACAACAACAACCAGCCGCTTCAGAGATGGAGCTGCTTCGAGCCATGATGGATGCTTTGCATGTCTCACTCTCCAGACTGGAACAAGACCTCACGGGCTTCACCGTGTTGAGCGGTGGAATGTACAGGCTCTCAGCCTATGCCCGAGAGGGAGTAGTTGGAATATAAAAAAAAAAAAAACTTTGACTAAAATTATCTAATAGTTGACAGAAAAAGATGAAAATGACGTCACCTGTACTGTAGGGGTTAAAGAGAATAATAAAAGACTCTCAAACTAAAATGGAGTAAGAACAGCAAGGAAACAAAGAAACAAAGAACACACATAAAGCGTACACAGTAGGGTTAAGGGGCTAGTGCTTGATTTTTTGGCTACTTATTAATTTATATATTCAATTTGAGTTTCCTCGTTACACCTCCATCAAGCATTAATAAAACACCCCCTAGATATATTTGTACATTTTTAGGTAGACAAATGTCTTGGCCAAAGGCCGGTTCCTTACAAAATTACAGGCTCGCTTTCGCTCGCCAGGAAAAAATCGACACCTAAACGGCACGAAAGGTGTTAATATTGACAAAGTAATGGGGCGAAACGTCTCAAATCGCCAAACTAGTGAATGCACGTCTTAAAATCGCAAAACTAATGGGTCTAAACATGAGGGAGAAGGTGGTCCAAAATAAGCGAGTAACTCCCCCATAAAGATTTTGTGTCTCTCCCGTGAACAAGCCGTACTTTCTGAGTGTCAGGGGCCTTAAAGCTGGGGTCACCGTTTTTTGTTTTATCTTTCTCTCCTTTTCTCTCTTTCCCTGGCTTGTATCTATTCGACCCCATTCATCCAACTGTATTAAGACGTTTATCCCCGTCCAGGTGTCGATTTCTTCCTGGCGAGCGATAGAGAGCCAACATGGTATGGAGAAATTTGGCTTCGCCGGAGAAATTGTTCTATCGAAATATGTACAAATTTAGCTTGCTGTCTAAACACAAATATATATATATATATATATATATGCTGGATCGCTACAGCTTGCCAAGAAAATATTAATGCCTGGATGGGGGTAAACGTCTTAAAACAGTAGGCTGAATGGGGCCGAATGGATTCAAGCCAAAGAGAGAGGGAGAGAAAGATAAATAAAAGCGAGGTGGGCTCCCTTAAAGCTGGGGACGCTGGGTGAATGGTGTTTCTGGACGCCACCCCAGTTTTGTCCCATTTGTTTGGCGATTTTTAGGAGGCTTCAGCTCATTTATTTGGTGATATTGTAAAAGACGTATCGCCCCATTTTAAAATTGCCATAATAATGCAAATGATTAACCCATTCAGTACCGGTGACGTAGTTTTCATTATAATCTGGCAACAACTAGATAATTTGTTTCAGCTTTAGAAGGACGTATACCCATGAAAAGGTTATAGACTCTTTCAGTTAGTCCTGTTAGCTACCGTATACCCTTCCTAAGCTGCATAAAAGGCTATAGACTCTCTCAGTTAGTCCTTTTAGCTACCGTATACCCTTTCTAAGCTGCATAAAAGGCTATAGACTCTCTCAGTTAGTCCTTTTAGCTACCGTATACCCTTCCTAAGCTGCATAAAAGGCTATAGACTCTCTCAGTTAGTCCTGTTAGCTACCGTATACCCTTCCTAAGCTGCATAAAAGGCTATAGACTCTCTCAGTTAGTCCTGTTAGCTACCGTATACCCTTCCTAAGCTGCATAAAAGGCTATAGACTCTCAGTTAGTCCTGTTAGCTACCGTATTTTGTTTTTCTATGTGATTGAGGGAGGCAAAAGGCATAACTGCCTATAGCGAGTGCCTCCCCCATAGTTGAAAGAGTGACAGGGCCAAAATCAAGGGACGTTCGAGCCAAAATGCCTGGACACACGGAGTTTGAAGCAATTCAAGTCACAGGAAGAGGGAAAGACTGATTCTGGGAGAGAGTTCCAGAGCTCAGCTGTTGAGTAGAAGAAAGTTTGAGAGTAACGTTTCACTCTTGGGTTGGAGAGTTGCACAGAGTAGGGGTGGGATTGAGTTGCACGACGGGTACCACGTGCCCTACGTAAAGGAGGTGGTATGCACTGGGATAGCTCTGAGGAACACTGATTATTATAGTAGCGATAGAATAGCGTGAGAGATGCAACATTGCGGCGGAGAGAGAGAGATTGCAGAGAGTTGGTGAGTGGACGGGAGTTAATGATACGAAAGGCCTTCCTTTCAACTTTGTCTAGGAGAGCGGTGTGAGAGGAACCTCCCCACACATGTGAACAATACTCAATACAAGGGCGCACTATGCCCCTGTACAGAGCAAGAAGCTGTGCAGGGGAAAAGAACCCCCTAAGGCGGTTGAGCACACCCAGCTTCTGGGAGGCTGCCTTAGCAAGACTGGTAATATGGTCCTTCCAAATGAGAGCAGAAGAAAAAGAGACACCAAGAATATTGAGAGAAGATGAAGGGTTGATTTTTGTATTGTTGAAGAATAAGGGATAGTCCGCTGGGAGATCCTGACGGGTAGATAGATGGAGAAATTGGGTTTTGGAAGCATTAAAGTTAACAAGGTTTTCTCTGCCCCAATTGGAAATAGTATTTAGATCAGAATTTAAGAGTTCTATGGCTTCATTACGTTTGTCGTTGAGGGATTGCTGGCTGGGGCGTTCTGAAAAACTAATGGAGTAGTGTAAGGTTGAGTCGTCTGCTTATGAATAGATGGGAATTAAGGGTACAGTTAAGGAGATCATTTATAAAAATTAGAAAGAGAATAGGAGATAGGACAGAGCCCTGAGGAACACCAGAGTTTATAGGGTGAGGAAGTGAACAATGGCCGTCCACAACCGCGGCTATGGAACGGCCGGAAAGGAAATTAGAGACAAAGGCACAGATGGAGGGATAGAAACCGAAGGAGGGTAGTTTAGAAATTAAAGATTTATGCCAGACTCTATCGAAGGCTTTCGATATGTCTAGTGCAATAGAAAAAGTCTCATCGAAGTCCCGAAAGGAGGATGACCAAGAGTTAGTAAGATATGAAAGAAGATCACCAGTAGAGCGACCCTTAAGGAAGCCATACTGGCGATCTGAGAGCAGATTATGAGAAGAGAAATGCTTAAGAAATTTGGAAGCAAGAATAGTTTCAAAAACTTTAGAAAGACAAGAGATAAGAGCAATTGGACGATAGTTGGAGGGTTGAGAGCGGTCACCCTTCTTTGGGACAGGTTGAATGTGAGCAAACTTCCAGCATGAAGGGAAGACGTTAGAGGATAGACAGAGACGAAAGAGTTTGCCTAGGCAGGGAGTCAGCACGGAAGCACAGTTTTTGAGAACAACAGGAGGAACACCGTCCGGACCGTACGCCTTATTAGTGTTAATCCCAGAGAGGGTATAAAGTACATCTTTAGAAGAGATTAGGATATTAGGCATAAGTAAGAGAGAGGAGGGCGGAGAGGGAGGAATAGCACCGGAATCATCCAAGGTGGAGTTTCTAGCAAAAGTTTGAGCGAAGAGCTTAGCTTTGTCAGAGGAAGAAGTGATGGTTGTGCCATCAGAGTGGGAAAGGGGAGGGAAAGACGAGGAAGAGAAATTGTTGGAGAGGTTTTTGGCTAGATGCCAGAAAGCTTGGGAAGAGCTAGAGTTGGATAGTTCAGTGTATTTATTATTGATGAAAGAGTGTTTGGCGAGTCGAAGAACAGATTTGGCTTGATTCCAGGCAGAAACATATGAAGAATGAGAGTCTTGAGTTTTAAGGCGTCGGTACCGTTTGAATGCTTCCTCCTTATTGTGGACAGCAGTAGAACAGGCGTGAGTAAACCAAGATTTTTTAGCATTAGACTGAGAGAAAGAGAATGGAATGTATGCTTCCATGCCCGATAGGAATACCTAGGTAATGCGTTCAGCACTCTCCGAGGGTCCTCGGCCATGGAAGCAGAAATCATTCCATGGGAAATCAAAGAAGTACTGCCGAAGAGCCTCCCAGTCGGCAGCGCCAAAGTGCCACAAGCGCCGCCGGCTAGGAGGATCGGGTGGCTGTACTGGAGAGATAGGACAGGTGACAGAGATAAGTTTATGGTCGAAGGAGCCCAAAGGAGAGAAAAGGTCGACAGTATAAGAAGAAGGGTTAGAAGTTAGAAACAGGTCAAGAATGTTGGGCCGATCTCCGATGCGATCCGGGATACGGGTGGGTTGCTGAACTAACTGCTCTAGGTCATTTAGGATAGAAAAGACGTAGGCTTGTTCACCAGGTGGATCAGTAGTGTGAGAGGAGAGCCATTGGCGGTGGTGAACGTTGAAATCTCCTAAGATGGAGATTACTGAGAAAGGAGAAATGGATAGAATGTGTTCCACTGTAGAGTTTAGATAGTCAAAGAATTTGGGATAGTTGGTAGAGTTAGGGGAAAGATAGACAGCACAGAAATATTTAGTAAGAGAATGACAGGAAAGTTTGACCCATAAAGTTGAGAATTCAGAGGAGTCGAAATCGGGAACACGAGAGCAAGTGAGTTTGTTGTGCACATATGCACAACATCCGCCTGTGGCTTTGAAACTAGGATAGAGAAAGTAGGAAGATACAGAGAAGGGGTTCCTGGATGTTGCTACAGACACCTGAGTTTCGGTGAGGAAGAGAAGATCAGGTTTGTAGGAGGAGAGATGGTGCTCAACAGAGTGAAAGTTAGAGGAAAGTCTGCGAATGTTGCAGATATTAATAGAAAGAGTATACCCTTCCTAAGCGGCATAAAAGGCTATAGACTCTCTCAGTTAGTCCTGTTAGCTACCGTATACCCTTCCTAAGCTGCATAAAAGGCTATAGACTCTCTCAGTTAGTCCTTTTAGCTACTGTATAGCCTTCCTAAGCTGTATAAAAGGCTATAGACTCTCTCAGTTAGTCCTTTTAGCTACTGTATACCCTTCCTAAACTGCATAAAAGGCTATAGACTCTCTCAGTTAGTCCTGTTAGCTACCGTATACCCTTCCTAAGCTGCATAAAAGGCTATAGACTCTCTCAGTTAGTCCTTTTAGCTACCGTATACCCTTTCTAAGCTGCATAAAAGGCTATAGACTCTCTCAGTTAGTCCTTTTAGCTACCGTATACCCTTCCTAAGCTGCATAAAAGGTTATAGACTCTCTCAGTTAGTCCTTTTAGCTACCCTATACCCTTCCTAAGCTGCATACAAGGCTATAGACTCTCAGTTAGTCCTTTTAGCTACCGTATACGCTTCCTAAGCTGCATAAAAGGCTATAGACTCTCTCAGTTAGTCCTGTTAGCTACCGTATACCCTTCCTAAGCTGCATAAAACGCTATGGACTCTCTCAATTAATCCTTTTAGTTACCGTATACCCTTCCTAAGCCGCATACAAGGCTATAGACTCTCTCAGTTAGTCCTGTTAACTACCATATACCCTTCCTAAGCTGAATAAAAGGCTATAGACTCTCTCAGTTAGTCCTCTTAGCTACCGTATACCCTTCCTAAGCTGCATAAAATGCTATAGAGTCTCTCAGTTAGTCCTTTTAACTACTGTATACCCTTCCTAAGCTGCATAAAAAGCTATAGACTCTCTCAGTTAGTCCTTTTAGCTACCGTATACCCTTCCTAAGCTGCATAAAAGGCTATAGACTCTCTCAGTTAGTCCTTTTAGCTACAGTATACCCTTCCTAAGCTGCATAAAAGGCTATAGACTCTCTCAGTTAGTCCTTTTAGCTACCGTATACCCTTCCTAAGCTGCATAAAAGGCTATAGACTCTCTCAGTGAGTCCTTTTAGCTACCGTATACCCTTCCTAAGCTGCATAAAAGGCTATAGACTCTCTCAGTTAGTCCTTTTAGCTACCGTATACCCTTCCTAAGCTGCATAAAAGGCTGTAGACTCTCTCAGTTAGTCCTTTTAGCTACCGTATACCCTTCCTAAGCTGCATAAAAGGCTATAGACTCTCTCAGTTAGTCCTTTTAGCTACCGTATACCCTTCCTAAGCTGCATAAAAGGCTATAGACTCTCTCAGTTAGTCCTGTTAGCTACCGTATACCCTTCCTAAGCTGCATAAAAGGCTATAGACTCTCTCAGTTATTCCTTTTAGCTACCGTATACCCTTCCTATGCTGCATAAAAGGCTAGAGACTCTCAGTTAGTCCTGTTAGCTACCATATACCCTTCCTAAGCTGCATAAAAGGCTATAGACTCTCTCAGTTAGTCCTTTTAGCTACCGTATACCCTTCCTAAGCTGCATAAAAGGCTATAGACTCTCTCAGTTAGTCCTTTTAGCTACTGTATACCCTTCCTAAGCTGCATAAAAGGCTATAGACTCTCTCAGTTAGTCCTTTTAGCTACCGTATACCCTTCCTAAGCTGCATAGAAGGCTATAGACTCTCTCAGTTAGTCCTGTTAGCTACCGTATACCCTTCCTAAGCTGCATAAAAGGCTATAGACTCTCAGTTAGTCCTGTTAGCTACCGTATACCCTTCCTAAGCTGCATAAAAGGCTATAGACTCTCTCAGTTAGTCCTTTTAGCTACTGTATACCCTTCCTAAGCTGCATAAAAGGCTATAGACTCTCTCAGTTAGTCCTTTTAGCTACCGTATACCCTTCCTAAGCTGCATAAAAGGCTATAGACTCTCTCAGTTAGTCCTGTTAGCTACCGTATACCCTTCCTAAGCTGCATACAAGGCTATAGACTCTTTCAGTTAGTCCTTTTAGCTACCGTATACACTTCCTAAGCTGCATAAAAGGCTATAGACTCTCTCAGTTAGTCCTTTTAGCTACCGTATACCCTTCCTAAGCTGAATAAAAGGCTATAGACTCTCTCAGTTAGTCCTTTTAGCTACCGTATACCCTTCCTAAGCTGCATAAAAGGCTATAGACTCTCTCAGTTAGTCCTGTTAGCTACCGTATACCCGTCCTAAGCTGCATAAAAGGCTATAAACTCTCTAAGTTAGTCCTTTCAGCTACCGTATACCCTTCCTAAGCTGCATAAAAGGCTATAGACTCTCTCAGTTAGTCCTTTTAGCTACCGTATACCCTTCCTAAGCTGTATAAAAGGCTATAGACTCTCTCAGTTAGTCCTTTTAGCTACCGTATACCCTTCCTAAGCTGCATAAAAGGCTATAGACTCTCTCAGTTAGTCCTTTTAGCTACCGTATACCCTTCCTAAGCTGCATAAAAGGCTATAGACTCTCTCAGTTAGTCCTTTTAGCTACCGTATACCCTTCCTAAGCTGCATAAAAGGCTATAGACTCTCTCAGTTAGTCCTTTTAGCTACCGTATACCCTTCCTAAGCTGCATAAAAGGCTATAGACTCTCTCAGTTAGTCCTTTTAGCTACCGTATACCCTTCCTAAGCTACATAAAAGGCTATAGATCTCTCAGTTAGTCCTTTTAGCTACCGTATACCCTTCCTAAGCTGCATAAAAGGCTATAAACTCTCAGTTAGTCCTTTAGCTACCGTATACCCTTCCTAAGCTGCATAAAAGGCTATAGACTCTCTCAGTTAGTCCTTTTAGCTACTGTATACCCTTCCTAAGCTGCATAAAAGGCTATAGACTCTCTCAGTTAGTCCTTTTAGCTACCGTATACCCTTCCTAAGCTGCATAAAAGGCTATAGACTCTCTCAGTTAGTCCTTTTAGCTACTGTATACCCTTCCTAAGCTGCATAAAAGGCTATAGACTCTCAGTTAGTCCTTTTAGCTACCGTATACCCTTCCTAAGCTGCATAAAAGGCTATAGACTCTCTCAGTTAGTCCTTTTAGCTACCGTATACCCTTCCTAAGCTGCATAAAAGGCTATAGACTCTCTCAGTTAGTCCTTTTAGCTACCGTATACCCTTCCTAAGCTGCATAAAAGGCTATAGACTCTCTCAGTTAGTCCTTTTAGCTACCGTATACCCTTCCTAAGCTGCATAAAAGGCTATAGACTCTCTCAGTTAGTCCTTTTAGCTACCGTATACCCTTCCTAAGCTGCATAAAAGGCTATAGACTCTCTCAGTTAGTCCTTTTAGCTACCGTATACCCTTCCTAAGCTGCATAAAAGGCTATAGACTCTCAGTTAGTCCTTTTAGCTACCGTATACCCTTCCTAAGCTGCATAAAAGGCTATAGACTCTCAGTTAGTCCTTTTAGCTACCGTATACCCTTCCTAAGCTGCATAAAAGGCTATAGACTCTCTCAGTTAGTCCTTTTAGCTACTGTATACCCTTCCTAAGCTGCATAAAAGGCTATAGACTCTCTCAGTTAGTCCTTTTAGCTACCGTATACCCTTCCTAAGCTGCATAAAAGGCTATAGACTCTTTCAGTTAGTCCTTTTAGCTACCGTATACCCTTCCTAAGCTGCATAAAAGGCTATAGACTCTCTCAGTTAGTCCTTTTAGCTACCGTATACCCTTCCTAAGCTGCATAAAAGGCTATAGACTCTCTCAGTTAGTCCTTTTAGCTACCGTATACCCTTCCTAAGCTGCATAAAAGGCTATAGACTCTCTCAGTTAGTCCTTTTAGCTACCGTATACCCTTCCTAAGCTGCATAAAAGGCTATAGACTCGCTCAGTTAGTCCTTTTAGCTACTGTATACCCTTCCTAAGCTGCATAAAAGACTATAGACTCTCAGTTAGTCCTTTTAGCTACCGTTTACCCTTCCTAAGCTGCATAAAAGGCTATAGACTCTCTCAGTTAGTCCTTTTAGCTACCGTATACCCTTCCTAAGCTGCATAAAAGGCTATAGACTCTCTCAGTTAGTCCTTTTAGCTACCGTATACCCTTCCTAAGCTGCATAAAAGGCTATAGACTCTCTCAGTTAGTCCTTTTAGCTACCGTATACCCTTCCTAAGCTGCATAAAAGGCTATAGACTCTCTCAGTTAGTCCTTTTAGCTACTTATACCCTTCCTAAGCTGCATAAAAGGCTATAGACTCTCTCAGTTAGTCCTTTTAGCTACCGTATACCCTTCCTAAGCTGCATAAAAGGCTATAGACTTTCAGTTAGTCCTTTTAGCTACTGTATACCCTTCCTAAGCTGCATAAAAGGCTATAGACTCTCTCAGTTAGTCCTGTTAGCTACCGTATACCCTTCCTAAGCTGCATAAAAGGCTATAGACTCTCTCAGTTAGTCCTTTTAGCTACCGTATACCCTTCCTAAGCTGCATACAAGGCTATAGACTCTCTCAGTTAGTCCTTTTAGCTACCGTATACCCTTCCTAAGCTGCATAAAAGGCTATAGACTCTCTCAGTTAGTCCTTTTAGCTACCGTATACCCTTCCTAAGCTGCATAAAAGGCTATAGACTCTCTCAGTTAGTCCTTTTAGCTACCGTATACCCTTCCTAAGCTGCATAAAAGGCTATAGACTCTCTCAGTTAGTCCTGTTAGCTACCGTATACCCTTCCTAAGCTGCATAAAAGGCTATAGACTCTCTCAGTTAGTCCTTTTAGCTACCGTATACCCTTCCTAAGCTGCATAAAAGGCTAAAGACTCTCTCAGTTAGTCCTTTTAGCTACCGTATACCCTTCGAAAGCTGCATAAAAGGCTATAGACTCTCTCAGTTAGTCCTTTTAGCTACCGTATACCCTTCCTAAGCTGCATAAAAGGCTATAGACTCTCAGTTAGTCCTTTTAGCTACCGTATACCCTTCCTAAGCTGCATAAAAGGCTATAGACTCTCTCAGTTAGTCCTTTTAGCTACCGTATACCCTTCCTAAGCTGCATAAAAGGCTATAGACTCTCTCAGTTAGTCCTTTTAGCTACCGTATACCCTTCCTAAGCTGCATAAAAGGCTATAGACTCTCTCAGTTAGTCCTGTTAGCTACCGTATACCCTTCCTAAGCTGCATAAAAGGCTATAGACTCTCTCAGTTAGTCCTTTTAGCTACCGTATACCCTTCCTAAGCTGCATAAAAGGCTATAGACTCTCTCAGTTAGTCCTTTTAGCTACCGTATACCCTTCCTAAGCTGCATAAAAGGCTATAGAGTCTCTCAGTTAGTCCTTTTAGCTACCGTATACCCTTCCTAAGCTGCATAAAAGGCTATAGACTCTCTGTTAGTCCTTTTAGCTACCGTATACCCTTCCTAAGCTGCATAAAAGGCTATAGACTCTCTCAGTTAGTCCTTTTAGCTACCGTATACCCTTCCTAAGCTGCATAAAAGGCTATAGACTCTCTCAGTTAGTCCTTTTAGCTACCGTATACCCTTCCTAAGCTGCATAAAAGGCTATAGAGTCTCTCAGTTAGTCCTTTTAGCTACTCTATACCCTTCCTAAGCTGCATAAAAGGCTATAGACTCTCTCAGTTAGTCCTTTTAGCTACCGTAAACTCTTCCTAAGCTGCATAAAAGGCTATAGACTCTCTCAGTTAGTCCTTTTAGCTACAGTATACCCTTCCTAAGCTGCATAAAAGGCTATAGACTCTCTCAGTTAGTCCTTTTAGCTACCATATACCCTTCCTAAGCTGCATAAAAGGCTATAGACTCTCTCAGTTAGTCCTTTTAGCTACCGTATACCCTTCCTAAGCTGCATAAAAGGCTATAGACTCTCTCAGTTAGTCCTTTTAGCTACCGTATACCCTTCCTAAGCTGCATAAAAGGCTATAGACTCTCTCAGTTAGTCCTTTTAGCTACCGTATACCCTTCCTAAGCTGCATAAAAGGCTATAGACTCTCTCAGTTAGTCCTTTTAGCTACCGTATACCCTTCCTAAGCTGCATAAAAGGCTATAGACTCTCTCAGTTAGTCCTCTTAGCTACCGTATACCCTTCCTAAGCTGCATAAAAGGCTATAGAGTCTCTCAGTTAGTCCTTTTAGCTACCGTATACCCTTCCTAAGCTTCATAAAAGGCTATAGACTCTCTCAGTTAGTCCTTTTAGCTACCGTATACCCTTCCTAAGCTGCATAAAAGGCTATAGACTCTCAGTTAGTCCTTTTAGCTACCGTATACCCTTCCTAAGCTGCATAAAAGGCTATAGACTCTCTCAGTTAGTCCTTTTAGCTACCGTATACCCTTCCTAAGCTGCATAAAAGGCTATAGACTCTCTCAGTGAGTCCTTTTAGCTACCGTATACCCTTCCTAAGCTGCATAAAAGGCTATAGACTCTCTCAGTTAGTCCTTTTAGCTACCGTATACCCTTCCTAAGCTGCATAAAAGGCTATAGACTCTCTCAGTTAGTCCTTTTAGCTACCGTATACCCTTCCTAAGCTACATAAAAGGCTATAGACTCTCTCAGTTAGTCCTTTTAGCTACTGTATACCCTTCCTAAGCTGCATAAAAGGCTATAGACTCTCTCAGTTAGTCCTTTTAGCTACCGTATACCCTTCCTAAGCTGCATAAAAGGCTATAGACTCTCAGTTATTCCTTTTAGCTACCGTATACCCTTCCTATGCTGCATAAAAGGCTATAGACTCTCTCAGTTAGTCCTTTTAGCTACCGTATACCCTTCCTAAGCTGCATAAAAGGCTATAGACTCTCTCAGTTAGTCCTTTTAGCTACCGTATACCCTTCCTAAGCTGCATAAAAGGCTATAGACTCTCTCAGTTAGTCCTTTTAGCTACCGTATACCCTTCCTAAGCTGCATAAAAGGCTATAGACTCTCTCAGTTAGTCCTTTTAGCTACCGTATACCCTTCCTAAGCTGCATAAAAGGCTATAGACTCTCTCAGTTAGTCCTTTTAGCTACCGTATACCCTTCCTAAGCTGCATAAAAGGCTATAGACTCTCTCAGTTAGTCCTTTTAGCTACCGTATACCCTTCCTAAGCTGCATAAAAGGCTATAGACTCTCAGTTAGTCCTTTTAGCTACCGTATACCCTTCCTAAGCTGCATAAAAGGCTATAGACTCTCTCAGTTAGTCCTTTTAGCTACCGTATACCCTTCCTAAGCTGCATAAAAGGCTATAGACTCTCTCAGTTAGTCCTTTTAGCTACCGTATACCCTTCCTAAGCTGCATAAAAGGCTATAGAGTCTCTCAGTTAGTCCTTTTAGCTACTGTATACCCTTCCTAAGCTGCATAAAAGGCTATAGACTCTCTCAGTTAGTCCTTTTAGCTACCGTATACCCTTCCTAAGCTGCATAAAAGGCTATAGACTCTCTCAGTTAGTCCTTTTAGCTACCGTATACCCTTCCTAAGCTGCATAAAAGGCTATAGACTCTCTCAGTTAGTCCTTTTAGCTACCGTATACCCTTCCTAAGCTGCATAAAAGGCTATAGACTCTCTCAGTTAGTCCTTTTAGCTACCGTATACCCTTCCTAAGCTGCATAAAAGGCTATAGACTCTCTCAGTTAGTCCTTTCAGCTACCGTATACCCTTCCTAAGCTACATAAAAGGCTATAGACTCTCTCAGTTAGTCCTTTTAGCTACTGTATACCCTTCCTAAGCTGCATAAAAGGCTATAGACTCTCTCAGTTAGTCCTTTTAGCTACCGTATACCCTTCCTAAGCTGCATAAAAGGCTATAGACTCTCTCAGTTAGTCCTTTTAGCTACCGTATACCCTTCCTAAGCTGCATAAAAGGCTATAGACTCTCTCAGTTAGTCCTTTTAGCTACCGTATACCCTTCCTAAGCTGCATACAAGGCTATAGACTCTTTCAGTTAGTCCTTTTAGCTACCGTATACACTTCCTAAGCTGCATAAAAGGCTATAGACTCTCTCAGTTAGTCCTTTTAGCTACCGTATACCCTTCCTAAGCTGCATAAAAGGCTATAGACTCTCTCAGTTAGTCCTTTTAGCTACCGTATACCCTTCCTAAGCTGCATAAAAGGCTATAGACTCTCTCAGTTAGTCCTGTTAGCTACCGTATACCCTTCCTAAGCTGCATAAAAGGCTATAGACGCTCTCAGTTAGTCCTTTTAGCTACTGTATACCCTTCCTAAGCTGCATAAAAGGCTATAGACTCTCTCAGTTAGTCCTTTTAGCTACCGTATACCCTTCCTAAGCTGCATAAAAGGCTATAGACTCTCTCAGTGAGTCCTGTTAGCTACCGTATACCCTTCCTAAGCTGCATACAAGGCTATAGAATCTTTCAGTTAGTCCTTTTAGCTACCGTATACACTTCCTAAGCTGCATAAAAGGCTATAGACTCTCTCAGTTAGTCCTTTTAGCTACCGTATACCCTTCCTAAGCTGCATAAAAGGCTATAGACTCTCTCAGTTAGTCCTTTTAGCTACCGTATACCCTTCCTAAGCTGCATAAAAGGCTATAGACTCTCTCAGTTAGTCCTGTTAGCTACCGTATACCCTTCCTAAGCTGCATAAAAGGCTATAAACTCTCTAAGTTAGTCCTTTCAGCTACCGTATACCCTTCCTAAGCTGCATAAAAGGCTATAGACTCTCTCAGTTAGTCATTTTAGCTACCGTATACCCTTCCTAAGCTGCATAAAAGGCTATAGAATCTCTCAGTTAGTCCTTTTAGCTACTGTATACCCTTCCTAAGTTGCATAACAGGCTATAGACTCTCTCAGTTAGTCCTTTTAGCTACCGTATACCCTTCCTAAGCTGCATAAAAGGCTATAGACTCTCTCAGTTAGTCCTTTTAGCTACCGTATACCCTTCCTAAGCTGCATAAAAGGCTATAGACTCTCTCAGTTAGTCCTTTTAGCTACCGTATACCCTTCCTAAGCTGCATAAAAGGCTATAGACTCTCTCAGTTAGTCCTTTTAGCTACTGTATACCCTTCCTAAGCTGCATAAAAGGCTATAGACTCTCTCAGTTAGTCCTTTTAGCTACCGTATACCCTTCCTAAGCTGCATAAAAGGCTATAGACTCTCTCAGTTAGTCCTTTTAGCTACTGTATACCCTTCCTAAGCTGCATAAAAGGCTATAGACTCTCTCAGTTAGTCCTTTTAGCTACCGTATACCCTTCCTAAGCTGCATAAAAGGCTATAGACTCTCTCAGTTAGTCCTTTTAGCTACCGTATACCCTTCCTAAGCTGCATAAAAGGCTATAGACTCTCTCAGTTAGTCCTTTTAGCTACCGTTTACCCTTCCTAAGCTGCATAAAAGGCTATAGACTCTCTCAGTTAGTCCTTTTAGCTACCGTATACCCTTCCTAAGCTGCATAAAAGGCTATAGACTCTCTCAGTTAGTCCTTTTAGCTACCGTATACCCTTCCTAAGCTGCATAAAAGGCTATAGACTCTCTCAGTTAGTCCTTTTAGCTACCGTATACCCTTCCTAAGCTGCATAAAAGGCTATAGACTCTCAGTTAGTCCTTTAGCTACCGTATACCCTTCCTAAGCTGCATAAAAGGCTATAGACTCTCTCAGTTAGTCCTTTTAGCTACCGTATACCCTTCCTAAGCTGCATAAAAGGCTATAGACTCTCAGTTAGTCCTTTTAGCTACCGTATACCCTTCCTAAGCTGCATAAAAGGCTATAGACTCTCTCAGTTAGTCCTTTTAGCTACCGTATACCCTTCCTAAGCTGCATAAAAGGCTATAGACTCTCTCAGTTAGTCCTTTTAGCTACCGAATACCCTTCCTAAGCTGCATAAAAGGCTATAGACTCTCTCAGTTAGTCCTTTTAGCTACCGTATACCCTTCCTAAGCTGCATAAAAGGCTATAGACTCTCTCAGTTAGTCCTTTTAGCTACCGTATACCCTTCCTAAGCTGCATAAAAGGCTATAGACTCTCTCAGTTAGTCCTTTTAGCTACCGTATACTCTTCCTAAGCTACATAAAAGGCTATAGACTCTCTTAGTTAGTCCTTTTAGCTATTGTATACCCTTCCTAAGCTGCATAAAATGCTATAGACTCTCAGTTAGTCGTGTTAGCTACCGTATACCCTTCCTAAGCTGCATAAAAGGCTATAGACTCTCTCAGTTAGTCCTTTTAGCTACCGTATACCCTTCCTATGCTGCATAAAAGGTTAGAGACTTTCTCAGTTAGTCCTGTTAGCTACCGTATACCCTTCCTAAGCTGCATAAAAGGCTATAGACTCTCTCAGTTAGTCCTTTTAGCTACCGTATACCCTTCCTAAGCTGCATAAAAGGCTATAGACTCTCTCAGTTAGTCCTTTTAGCTACTGTATACCCTTCCTAAGCTGCATAAAAGGCTATAGACTCTCTCAGTTAGTCCTTTTAGCTACCGTATACCCTTCCTAAGCTACATAAAAGGCTATAGATCTCTCAGTTAGTCCTTTTAGCTATTGTATACCCTTCCTAAGCTGCATGAAAGGCTATAGACTCTCTCAGTTAGTCCTGTTAGCTACCGTATACCCTTCCTAAGCTGCATAAAAGGCTATAGACTCTCTCAGTTAGTCCTTTTAGCTACTGTATACCCTTCCTAAGCTGCATAAAAGGCTATAGACTCTCTCAGTTAGTCCTGTTAGCTACCGTATACCCTTCCTAAGCTGCATAAAAGGCTATAGACTCTCTCAGTTAGTCCTTTTAGCTACCGTATACCCTCCCTAAGCTGCATAAAAGGCTATAGACTCTCTCAGATTGTCCTTTTAGCTACTGTACACCCTTCATAAGCTGCATAAAAGGCTATAGACTCTCTGTTAGTCCTTTTAGCTACCATATACCCTTCCTAAGCTGCATAGAAGGCTATAGACTCTCTCAGTTAGTCCTGTTAGCTACCGTATACCCTTCCTAAGCTGCATAAAAGGCTATAGACTCTCTCAGTTAGTCCTGTTAGCTACCGTATACCCTTCCTAAGCTGCATAAAAGGCTATAGACTCTCTCAGTTAGTCCTTTTAGGTACTGTATACCCTTCCTAAGCTGCATAAACGGCTATAGACTCTCTCAGTTAGTCCTTTTAGCTTCCTTATACCCTTCCTAAGCTGCATAAAAGGCTATAGACTCTCTCAGTTAGTCTTGTTAGCTACCGTATACCCTTCCTAAGCTGCATACAAGGCTATAGACTCTTTCAGTTAGTCCTTTTAGCTACCGTATACCCTTCCTATGCTGCATAAAAGGCTATAGACTCTCTCAGTTAGTCCTTTTAGCTACCGTATACTCTTCCTAAGCTGCATAAAAGGCAATAGACCATCTCAGTTAGTCCTTTTAGCTACCGTATACCCTTCCTAAGCTGCATAAAAGGCTATAGACTCTCTCAGTTAGTCCTGCTAGCTACCGTATACCCTTCCTAAGCTGCATAAAAGGCTATAGACTCTCTCAGTTAGTCCTTTTAGCTACTGTATACCCTTCCTAAGCTGCATAAAAGACTATAGACTCTCAGTTAGTCCTTTTAGCTACCGTTTACCCTTCCTAAGCTGCATAAAAGGCTATAGACTCTCTCAGTTAGTCCTTTTAGCTACCGTATACCCTTCCTAAGCTGCATAAAAGGCTATAGACTCTCTCAGTTAGTCCTTTTAGCTACCGTATACCCTTCCTAAGCTGCATAAAAGGCTATAGAGTCTCTCAGTTAGTCCTTTTAGCTACCGTATACCCTTCCTAAGCTGCATAGAAGGCTATAGACTCTCTCAGTTAGTCCTTTTAGCTACCGTATACCCTTCCTAAGCTGCATAAAAGGCTATAGACTCTCTCAGTTAGTCCTTTTAGCTACCGTATACCCTTCCTAAGCTGCATAAAAGGCTATAGACTCTCTCAGTTAGTCCTTTTAGCTACCGTATACCCTTTCTAAGCTGCATAAAAGGCTATAGAGTCTCTCAGTTAGTACTTTTAGCTACTCTATACCCTTCCTAAGCTGCATAAAAGGCTGTAGACACTCTCAGTTGTTGTTGTTGTTGTTGTTCCCTAAGCTGCCTGGCCGAACAGCCCCGAGTCCCTGAGAAAGGCCATGGCCACGATCGGGCTTTCCCACAGAGCTCTCATTGAGTGTAGATTGTGTTGTTGGCGTAAGTGGTTGTGTGAAATGCAGTCTTCTATGATGTGTTTAATGGTATGGGGTGCTGTGTTACATCCCGGGCAGGCGTCGACAACGGAGTCATCCAGTCTCTTCTGATAGCTCAGGAGAGCTGGATGGTGTCCGCATCTCAGCCTGGCCAGGTGGACTCTGTCCTCGCGAGGAAGGGAGGATTCGGAAGGATGGATTTCGGGAGGTCGTGCATGCAGCTGTGTGTTGTCTGTGAGTGAGTGGATGGATCGGTGAGAGATATGAGTATGGATGTGCTTCTGGAAGTTGGTTCGGGGTGGGCAGGGAGGGAGAGAGAGGACAATAATTGTGTGTGATACCGTGTGCTGGGTGTTGTTTTGATATTTCTTGGTGTCTGTGGGTGTGTTGCCATGTAGTTTAGTGGGTGGTCTTGGTTCGTGGAGGCTGCTGCCAGGAATTGAGTGCCTCTCATGTCCAGATGGTCTTTGACTTTGAGGATTTTGGTTTCTTGATGTAGGTGATCTGTGGGTACAGTAGCTGTGCAGCCTGTAATGATCTTCAGGGCTTTGTTTTGAATAGTCTGTAAGGTCTTATGATGTGTTTCAGCTAAGTTAGAAGCCCAGGCTGGGCTTGCGTATTCCATCACTGATCTTATGTATTGTTTATATACTGTGGTGGTAGTTTCTTTGTTCTGTCCAAATTTTGTGTGAGCAAGTGACCTGAGGGCGTTAAGTCTGGGTGTCAGTTTCTTTTTAATGTTTGTGGTGTGCTGTTTGAATGTCATATGAGTATCATATGTTACTCCTAGGATTTTGGGTGTGTGTGTATGTGTTAGGGGTGTGTTGTTTATGGTGAGTTGAGGGATGTATTCGTGTTCTCCTGTCCAACTTGTGAGCAGGGTTGCGGTGGATTTGGCTGGGGCTATATTAAGTCTGTTTGTAGTGCACCAGCCATGTAGTGTGTTGAGATAGGGTTGAAGGAGATCTGTTGCTCTTTTTGGGTCATGGTGTGTGCATGTGAGTGTTATGTCATCTGCATAGGAGGCTAAGTTTATTTGGGGCGTATTGGGTGTAGTTATATCGTGCATGTACAGATTGAAGAGTGCGGGCGATAGGACGGATCCTTGTGGGACTCCGTTTGGAAAGTTTCTGATTTTAGATGACTGACCGGCAAAAGATACGTGTGCACATCTGCCTGCTAGGAAGTTGGCCAGCCACCGTTTTGTGTTGTTGTGCATGTTTGTGTTGTAGATTTTGTTTGTTAGGTTATGGCGGGGGATGGCATCGAAGGCTTTACTAATGTCGAGTGTGGCTAATAGTGATCTGTGTGGTGGTCTAGCTGAATTGATGCCGTCGAAAGCTCTTTGTGTAAGGTCTGTGAGAAGAGTGTTTGTGGAGTGCAGTGGCCTAAAGCCATGTTGTGTTGGAGCTAGGGGTAGGTCAGGTGTAATTAGTTGTAATACTAGGCGTTCCATGACTTTGGAGGGGGAGCAAAGGAGTGTGATGGGGCGGTGCGAGGAGGGTAGCGTGGGGTCTTTGTTGGGTTTGGGGAATGTGATGATGATACCATGCTTCCAAATGTCTGGTATTGTGTTGTGTGAATAGCTGTAGTTTGATATGTTAGTGAGTGCTTGTATGCCTTGTGGTCCCAGGTGTCTGAGGTGTATGTTGCTTATGTTGTCTAGGCCACAGGCGGGTGAGTGCTTGAGATTGTTGATGATATGCTTTGTCTGGTGATTGGTGAAGGGTGTATAGTCAGGGTCTGTGGGGAATTGTCTCTTACGTCGGATGACACGTCGGTCGTCTTTGTGAGGTTTTAGGTGGCTGACATGTGAGAAGTGATTGATGAGAGTGTTTGCTTGTTGTTTACATGAAGGAGTAGAGTCTGTTGTTGTGATTGCAGCATGTGATTGTGTTGTGTTGCTGTTGGAAAGTGTGATGCTGTTTAGTGTTTTGTAGAGTTTTTTGGGGTTTGTTTTGTGATCAAGTGTTTGTAGGAAGTTATTCCAATTTAGTTTTTGTTGTTCTTGTATTTTGTTGTTAGTTTGGGTGTTGAGTGCTTGAATTTGTTGTGTGATGTCTTGTGTGTGGGGTGCTGGGGAGTGTTTCAGTATGTCGCGTTGTCTGATGAGGTTTTGAATTTCTGGTGTGAAGTTGGGGTTGTGTCTTTTTCTGTTACCTCTTGGAATGTGTTTCTTGTCAGCGTTTTGGATAGTTTTATTGAGTATGTGTACAGCATTGTTGATGTTAGTGATGGGTGTACTGTTTAGAGTTGTGAAGTGTTGTTCTGTCTCATTTGTGAATGCTTCCCAGTTAGCTCTTTTATAATTGGTGTATGTGTGTTTGTGGCTAGCTGGGGTGAGTCTGGTTTTGGTGGTGATAATGATCGGGAGGTGGTCAGAGCCTAAGGTTCTGACCACCCTCCAGGATGTTGTGGGGGCGAGTTCTGGGGAGCAAAAGGTGATGTCTGGAGATGATGGGTTATAGAGGGCTTGGTGAGGAATATGGGTATGTTGATGGATGTCGTTAAGGATGATGAGGTTATCGGTTTGGTTTTGTAGTACCAGCCCTCTGTCTGTGTCGGGGTTGTCGACAAACCAGGCCGACGTCTTGGCGTTGAAGTCACCACCCAGGATGATGTGTGGGGTGTGGGGTGTTTGTGATGTGTTGTAAGTGTGGTCTGTAATCATTTGGTACTGTAGGGGATGTTTGGGGAGGGATGTATGTGTTTATGATGGTTATGTTGGAGTTGTTGCCAGTGCGTATTTTAATTGACTGTATTTCTGTTGTGTTATCATTTGGGGGGAGGAGTGATTTGGTTTGTACACTGGTTACTATGTATGATATTTCTTTGTGTACCAGGGTGATGAGTCCACCGCCCCCGCCGACAGCCCGGTCTTGTCTGATGGTGGTGAAATTATGAAATGTGGGTGTTTTTTGTGTTGTGCGGAGTTTTGTTTCTTGTAAGATGGCAATGTGTATGTTGTGTTGTTTGATGAAGTGTGAGAGTTCGTGTTTCTTTGTGTTGATGCCATCTATGTTCAGTTGAAGAATGTTAATGTTATGTGCACGATGTATGTTGGGTGCTGCTGCACGAGGATGGGGTGGGGGTGGGGTGATGGGGGGGGTGGGGTGGGGGTGAGGGAGGGGCTGGGGGTTGGGATGGGTGAGGTGGGGGTGGGGATTGGGGAGCAGGAGATGGGGGTTGGAAGGGATTAGGATGGGGTGTGGTGTGTTGAGTTGAGGATGTGGATGGTATGGGAAGGTTAGGTGGGTTAGGGAGGAGAGGTGGACGGGTTTTAGGGGGGGGAGTGGATGATATGGGAAGGTTAGGTGGGTTGGGGAGGAGAGGTGGACGGGTTTTAGGTGAGGGATTTGACTGGGAGAGGGAGGGGCATGAGGAACAGGTCCAGGTGTTTGTGTAGTGTTTCTTGGAGGCAAGTGTTGTGCAGGTGAAGTGGGTCCAGTTCCCGCATGAATTGCAGAGAACTGAACCCTTAGTATGGCGACTCGAAGTGATGGGTTTTGAGCAAGTTGGACATATGAATGTGAACGTGGGTCCTGGGTTGCTCTCAATGTCTCCGGCTAGAAGAAGTCTTCGAGAAATGACAGCCGGAGAGTCATTTCTCGGTGTA